>CM076581.1:1679687440-1679996627 GCA_034641835.2 Pinus albicaulis | reverse complement strand
GTCAGCCTTGCTCCTTGCTCTCCTGTCAGCCTTGCTCCTTGCTCTCCTGTCAGCCTTGCGCTCTCCTTGCTCTCCTTCTTGCTCTCTCTCTCAACTCAACAAACAATAAAATGTAAAATGAAACCCCCCCCCATTATAAAAAAATCGATTTTTCACTTAAAAAAATTTGTGCGCGCGAGCGTGGAAGCGAGCAGATCACCCAAGTGCTTGGCGTGCGTGGAGCCTGGGCGTCGCTCCTGAGTCCCAGCTCGGAAGACGGGGAGGCGTTTTGCTTGAGGTTGAGGAAGCTTGCTCACGTGCTCCCTCGGGAAGCGTTTTCGGGAGAGCGTTCAGCATTCGAACGCTCCGCACGGAGCGTTTCGGAAGTAGGAGCCTTGGGGGTTGAAGCTTCCCCACAACCTAGGTCCCCAAGTTCCCTACCTGTGACTGCCATGCCCCGCATTATCTTTGCTCCCTCTTGGCTCTTCAACTACCTCTTCCACTTCAATGTGGCCTTACGCAGCATCTACGGCCTGTCTTCTAGTCTTAACTTTTGGAGTTTCTTGTGGCTCGTATGTAATCCAAGAGGATGGCTAATTCAAGATTCCTCCTGAGTATGGAGCCTCCTACGGATCCATGTCACCCCACCTCTTCTCTCGAGTGCCGAGCACTCATGGCTACGTCATCATCACTACCATCGTCCCCTTTTGCTGCTGCTGCCTTGGATTCAGAAGATCCCTTGTCCTTCTTCTTAGGACAATTGTTGGCGAAGTGTCCAAGTCACCACAATTAAAGCACCAGACCTTGGATAGGTCCCTCTTATTCTTTCCTTGCTGCCTCTGTCACTTTGATGCAAGGGCCTCATCCTCCTCCTCCTCTTTGACTTTGGCCTTTCCTTCCCAAATATTGTGTGACAGTCCTGCGATCTCCTGCGGCGGAGGATGGCCCACATGTCGGCCAGAGATGGCCGTCACGCCTTGCAGTCTGCTGCAGACTTAAACGTTTTGTCCTTAGAAGGCTGCATTAAAGTAGCGTTCCTCCCTAAGAAACCCTCCTTGAGCAGAGCACCAATGCCAACCGGTTGATCTCGGATAGATTGAATCCTGAAGAGGAATGGATCTATTTCTTCACCCATCATCATTTGGAACAACTGCATCTGGTTCTCTAGAAGCATTCTAAGATGGATAGAGCCTCCTTGGTACATTGCGTCCAAGGCTACCCACATGTCATTTGTTGTAGTCTTTTCAACAATATGAGGTATAACATGGTCCTTTACTCCATCTATGATCAAACGCTTAGTCCGCACTTGATTTTCTTCATACTTCTTTAGAGGATCTGCATCAGGTTGGTACATCAAGAACCTTCTCTGCACGATCTTTGAGACCATACTCATCCAGAATTGACAAGATTTTGGCCTTCCAGATAACATAGTTGGACATGTCGTCCAATCTATCCTGATCCCTTAGTCCATATCGTGCCATCTTACTCAGATCTGACAAAAACAATACTTCTTCTCCCTCTGGATCTGGGTTTCTTGGTGACTAGAAACCCTCTAATAACTGCTTCTGCTGAAGACTGATTTCCCTCCTGGAAATCTTTCACCCAAACACAATCGGACAACACTCTCCGATCCTCCCGGTCCAAATCTCAGTCTGTTTGGCTACGTCTGTGAGAAATTGTCTTCCTCCTTTATTTAAACCTTCAGGCCTGATGCACCTGCAATCTCCACCACCGGCCTTGAGATCTGACGTTGCTTCTAGATTCTTAACCGTCTTTTAAATTTGGAAGAAATGATTGGACTACGTCTCCTTGATTAACGTAGCCTCGTTGCACGAAGGACTGCGTAACTATCTTTGGGTGACGAAGGTCATTACAGGAAGGGTGCGTAAGCTTTGATGTATACCGCAGCTTCAACGTTGTCCTTCTCCTAGATACTGCGTTCTTAAGCTATAGGGTGCCCTTTTCGGATCTGCTGCTTCTTCTGCCACCCTGCAGAAAAATATTTCTTCAGCTGATCGCTGGAGATTCAACTTGATCTGCTGTCGCTCTGACACCATGTGAAAATTCTACTGCAGTATCATGGTTTATTTCTCCTACTTGTCTTAAATTATTACAAGTTATTTCTAGAATTTAGATTCAGAAAATACTGAAATAAACACAACTACAGTCTACACATGAAGTTCATTTACTGAATAATACGCTCATCCAACAAAGTGACACATGGATTTTTGGACATGAGTCCCTGGAAAAACCCAAAGCGGGAAAACCGGTGCAACAGACATGAGAGTTTATTTTATTAAGTAGATACTGAGTACAGTAAATCTGGGTTCGAGATCTGGAATTCCCGACAGAGTAAAAGAAATCAAATCTGCAGCTAACCTATAGATCTAAGACCAAATAACTGATACACACCCTCAAAAGGGATTTACAATTCTCAGCCCAAATCTGGCCCTAGAAACCCCAGCGCTGCCCCTGAAGCACCAACGTCAGCCTTGCTAGCCTCAGAATGCCACTGCGCTGCCCAGAGAGGGACTGCGTAACCCCTGAGAGGGTGACACAGGCCTCACGCTGGCCCTGGAGACCCTCTGCGTGATTTCTGAAGCTCTCTGGAGCCTCTGCACTGTCCTGCGTAGCTGCTGCTCTACTTCTTTGTGCTGTCCTTGTTGCTGCTCCTTCGCCTTTACTGACTCTTGGCTCTGGAATCAGATCATTCCCTTAGTCAATACTAGCCCTCGCTGCAGAAAAAATCCTCCGTAAATTCTTAGCAAACCCTGCCCTAGAATTCTAGATCTATTCCTCAGCGCTGCAATTATGTTTGTGTCTCCAACTGACCCTGAAGCCCTTCTCTTATACTTTTTCGTTGAACCCTTCAATGGCCGAGATTAAAACATTTATCAACGGCTGAGATTAAAAGACTGCTTGATCCGTGTCTTTAAGAACATTTCAGCACATGTGTTAATTAATTCACTTTAATTATTT
The DNA here is from genome assembly GCA_034641835.2 of Pinus albicaulis. Lineage (NCBI taxonomy): Eukaryota > Viridiplantae > Streptophyta > Pinopsida > Pinales > Pinaceae > Pinus > Pinus albicaulis. The sequence continues at coordinate 1,679,993,669 of CM076581.1, read as the reverse complement.
AATTTTCCTGAGTTTAGACTTAGGAAATACATTAAAATAATTAGTTATTTGAATAACTTGAACACCAACTGAAATTTCTCAAAACAATTTCTGGGTTTTAGAGTTCAAGTATGTGCTAGCCCCTCCACAAAATTTCAGGGCTAGAGCACACCTGATGCTACACCAACTATACAAAATCTCAATAGGCAAATGCCGAGCAACAAAGCTGGGAGGGACTTGGGCAAAAGGTCGATTTGAGGTTGGAAACTGGAACACACCCATGTCTCTAATTTATCATGCTTTTAGGCAAGGAGATTAAGTAGGAAGATCTTCTTTTAAAGTGATTTGTGCGATACCAACTATTGCTCTTGGAAGGATTGACTCTTAATGGTTGAAGAGTTTTCATTTTTCCATGAGGGTAAACCAACTTTTTTGGAGATTATTGGGCTTAGTGCGTGGAAGATCCATTCAATATGAACGTTGATATGTCATGTTCCTTCTCGCATGAATAACATTGGACTTTTGGACCCCCTTGAGTTGGCATCATTCTTGTAGACATTAGTCCATTTTGCATCACAAGCATGTGCCAGGTTTAGTTCTAAATGCTCACTAGGACTCATTGGATGCTGAGAGCCGTTGGATCCGAAGGTTGCATAGTGTTTAGTTGGTGAACGTTTCCTATAAACTCTTTGTGTTTGCTTGGTTGGTGATCTATCAAGTTTGCCTCTCCAAGGGTTGGTTTTCCAAGAGTGGCCTTTCAAATGGACTCCACCTACTGTCTAAAGGTGGAAACTATAAAACACATCCTTTGGGGGTGCTTTTTTGTGAGGTCTTGTTGGGTTCATGTTTAGTTGTGGTTGGCAAGCATTCTTTAAGGGCATCTGCATTGGAGTGGAGCGTTGTTGAGGGATTGCAGGTGTGTGATTTGAGATTCTTTAGTCGATATTTGGCATTGTTTGAAAGTTACAACATTATTTTTCCTTTGGAAACTCCATTGCAAATATATGTTTAAAAATGAGGTTAGTTATTTGGTTGCTTTTTGTTAGTTATGGAGAAGAGGGGGTACGCATGCAGGATTTTGGCAAAAGGGACATTATTGATTAACGATACCAAACTCTTAGATTTTGCTGCTTATTTTGACTTCATAGCCATATTAGTTGCATTAAAGAAGAGGATGTAAATTCCATTGTATATACCCTTCCATTCTATTTCTGATGTAAATATTTTTTATTTATTTTATATAATAATAATAATAATAACAATAATATCTAACTTTTAGGTCACGGCCAATTTGAACACCAAATTGGTGTATAAAAACCCCCTTGTTTATGGAACAAAAAAAAGCGATCCATAACCATTTATTAGTTTAAGGTAATGTATTTGGGGCTACAGGCCATGGGCATAACCAAGAAGAGGGTTATAGTTAGAGGAATGGAATCATGATGAATTCTGGAATACATCTTCATTTATGGTCCTAGTGCAAATGTAGTAGCATTGATTATGCTAATTTGTCTGGACATTGCAAGTAAAGTGGTGATGATTTTGACTATTGGAAAGTTACTTTTTTTTGGTTCTGTAACATAAAATTGAAGCTTGAGATGTGCTAATGCTAACATGCAATTTTTGAATTTGATGACTTAAAGCTTAATCACAACACATGAATTATGCATATATGTGTTTCAAAAGTTAGAAATTGGTGTGGAAACTTTGATGGATGAGTAAACATGATTTTTGTTTGGGATTATATTTTTGAAGTTTGTTTTGATATTTTCTATACAAAATATACTCTATAGAAAACTCATAATTTAATGTAACTTAATTGCTCCTCAATGTTCCATGAAGTTTCCAGGATGGGGGAGCACGTGAGAAGGGAAATGCACATAGGGGACGTGTGGGAGCCACTCCCAAATTTTAGGGAAATTCATGCAGGACAGGGAGATGCCGAGGTCCCTATCATAATGGTCCTTGTCTCTAAAATTATAAAATCAAAATTAATAATGATAAAATCCAAACAGTAAAAACTTATCCCATGCAAATTCGTCATTGTGCAGTGTAAATACTTAGACTAAATAGTAAACAGTAGAATACTAAATTCAAATTTTAAATGATATAAACACGATTCAGATTCAGAAATTAAATATTGTATACATTGATTTAGATTCGTCATTTAGAATCTAATAAGTACTAAGAAAAAATAGCTTAACTTGCACAAAATGTGTACAAGTTTCCGAAATGGGAACACTTGGAAATGTGGCCTCCCCAAAATCGGTATGTGGGGAAACATCATGTATATATATATATATTGTGCGTGTGTTTCACTGTACCAAAGATTGATACTAGCTACATCCATGGAAAACCCACCCGTGTCTAGGTGAGCTGATTATCTTTCACGTAGGAATTGCTCCAAAGGTGTGAGCATGTCAATATTGGTGGGATTGGAACCGGGGTGGGGAAGATAATAGCAACTCCTCCCTAGCACCCGAGCTACACCCACTTGACGGGGAAAATAACACATAATCTTGGGGTAAAAAAATATAGATAAATAGTTTTTTCTTTTGGGGTAAATAACACATAATCTTGCAAGAAAATAAGAATGATACACAGGACATTTTAGAAGGTGAGATATGTCTATATTAACTCTGATAGATGATTGCATGATGCAAAATCCCATAGCTTGATGGTATTGATTAATGCCAATCCAATACCCTCATACATGATAGAATCCAGTGGAAAGGCTACAATTTTGCCAATCTTGAAAACTGTCAAGTCTGTTGAATTTTGGATAGGATATGAAATTCTACTTTCTCCATATAAGTCTGATGAGGTTGGAAATTGAAACCACTCTCAAACTTCTTGAAACAATTTATGGTAATCTTAAAAGTTTAAGGAAAAGGATAAAAAAGGTAAGATAAAGGAGAATGTCATCAAGAATTTAAGTAAAAGGATATAAAAGGTAAGATGAAGGAGAATGTCAACAAGTTTTTAACATTGCCATTAGTTACCAAGACTCTTCAAAGCTCAATCTTCTATATTTGTTTTGTCTTAAAGGCAATGTTGTAGGATCCGTCCCCCTCGGATGAGGAGGTGGATTCACGTCTTGGATGGATCTGTCACTGATCCTTATGCCAAATTTTCACGGTTCCTAGAAAAATAGAACCGTGAAGGTTCCGTCGGCCCGATCTGCGGTTTCAGCATGGATCTTGCACAGTTCCACCACAGATTTCAAACAGATCCGAGAGAGATAGGGAGTTCCACGGACTTGGTTTTCAAATTGTTATGTGAGGAATTATGCTTCTCGAACACTCACAAGGTGCCTCTTTGATGCTCCCTAATGGTAATGTTATTTTCTTAAAGTAAAAGTGACATTCTCCTTTATATTTCATTTTCACCATCTTACTTAAATTTTTAACATTACCATGAAATGACTCAGAATGTTTGAGTGGTTCCGAACTCATCAGATTTCATATGGAGAAAATAGAATTTCATATCCCATTCAAAGTTTAGCAGACTTAACAGTTTTTATCGAGAGCACTAAGCCCTATATGTATCCCAGTGTTGGTGGTGTTGATTGTTGAACTCCTTTGTCACGGCCTTAACAAAAATGTACCTTCACTCAAGTCAAAATCATTGATCAAGCACGTTAAGCTTTCTCTACCATATTATAAGGTTTGGATTAGGCCGTTTGATCAAAATTGGGCAATGTTGACTAGTGTCCCTAGAGAATGAAAATAGATGCAAAAGCTAGACAAGAGGAGAGGAATCTAGATTCTAGATGGTTGATGGTTGATGTAGAATGGATGCCATATCTATCTTGATTTATGTGCAAATATGCATGTTTTCATTCTTCTACCACTGATTTGGTATTTTGGATGTTTTTTTTAATATGAATGCAAAAAAATATAAATATATCTATATCTATATCTCTCTCTCTATATATAGTAGACGCTTCTAAGACACTTTTCTTCCTAGATTTTTGGAAAATGATGCTTCCAATGCTTCACTTCCCAAAAGTGTCCCCGCTTCATGCAACATTGCTTAAAGGGTTGTTGGGCAAAAAAATGGTGGGGAAAGGGGGGGGCGGGTGTTTGGGGCGGGAGGGTTGTGCCCCAAATGCCTCTGTTTCTGGGAAATGTGCTCCCCATACTTGGGACATGCTTCCCATGTGTTTCCCTATATTTTCCAAAAATGGGGGAATGGGGAATTGTAATATGATACTGTAGGTTATTCAGTTCCTCATAAGTTTCTAATAATGCAAATCTTTCACAGTGAAGTCTCTGTCACTTTGAATGATCTATTCCTTTCTTGAATTAATCATCTAAAGTAACACCTATGCCCGTTAATCTGGTAATTACTGGAAATTGTACTCTGATCAATGTTAGGAAAGTCTATTTGAATGGAAGATGCAAAAAGACCTTCAACATGCATGATATGTTATTTTGACTTGTCAATCACCACTGATTTACTGATATTATTTTGCGAATGAAAAGTGAATTCAATACAAATGTTTTGGTGGAGTAGTTTAGGTGATAAATAGTGAGCTATGGTGTTGGTGCAGATCTTTTGACAGGATGCATTTTGCCCACCTGTTTGTCAAGAGATGTACGCTCTTATGTTCGATCTATTGCTTGGTCCCAACAAGGAATGGCTCCAAATGGAGGGTATGCATGTCTGTGTTTTACTGTTTTATTCACATGAAGATTCACCTTCTGCTGTTTTCCAGCTATTTGGACACAGCATTTAAAGCTTCTAACATATCGAGGATTTCATCTAAGATTGTGACAAACATTTGTTTTAGTTATTTCGGCTTACAGACTTCATAAGTTCATATTGACCAACGCTATATGATAGATTAAAGTAAAATTGCTTTTACTCATGGCGAGACGATCAGCTCCTTGCCTGGATTTGAGCTAAAATCCATGAATAGTCGTTGTGCAGTTGTTTACTTGCTGTTTGCACAACTGATAGTCGCGTGAAGCTTTATCGTGCACCCTATTGTGATTTTCGTGCAGAATGGGTAGAGGTATTTATGGCATGCGTAAATTTTTTCTATTAAAATCTCTAATTTGACATTAACATTTAAGGTAATCCATGATCTTAGGGATCTAGAGTTGGGGTGTTAATCTTTTACATCCATTTATCTTTTTGTCTGTAATTGGCAGGTATTGGACATATCGGAAATGCTATACAACTATTTTGTGAGTGTTCAGTTTGGTGAATCTGAGTTAGGATTTGCTGGAATCTCTCCTGTGAGTAGAATTTTATTCGTAATTTAATAGCCTTGTAGGCTTAGTCTTAGATGATGTTTGCATATGATATGACTATATGCAAATGTATGTTAAAAGATAATGTAGAAACAACTAAGAATTTTGCTTATGTTCCGCAGATAAGATCTTTTGTTGCCAAGAATAAAGATAATTCAGTTAACTTCCTTAGGTTAACATAAAACATGAACGTTATTTTTTTTTATCTCAGGAGAGGACAGTTTCTGTTGATGGTCTCTTTAGGGATGTAAAAAGTTCTAACTCAGCGCAAGAGGCTCGATACATAAAAGCAATGAAGACGAGAAAAATGTAAGCTGAAAACTCGTTAATTTTGGTGTGTACATTATCGTAGTTAATTGTCTGGGCTAATTGATATAGGACATCTGTGCTGAAATATTTTAACACTAATTATGGAGTGAAAATTCAATGCCACAAGAAGCCTTGGGTTCAAGCCTTGTGGGTTTAACATTTTTGGTTGTGTAATTATTTTGATGCTTGATATGTAGTGACAGTCAGAATATGCAATCTTAAATCCAATTTTACAGGCCTTAATATCTTTAAATTTTCTGCAGTCTATGAAATTATCCATCAAATCTTCATGAGAACCTGTGACTAAATACTTTTGATGTGGGTTCTCCTGAAGATTTGATAGATATTTTACAGGCCTTTTTGAATTGTGATCCAAAGTTAATATAGGAAAAGGCTGTGTTGATTAAGAATGACTTCGCGGTGCTAGTGGAAATCATGAGAGTTTTATATGATGAGCTGACTGAAACTTTGAGGTGAGGAAGTGGATAGGTATTTCCGAAAGAAATTTATCACATGCTTTGAAGTTCAAGGCACATATCCTGGAGTAGAACCATGCATTTTAATTGTTTTTGAGGACCTCGTTTAGTATGTATAGTCATCATCCATTTATAAACATAGTTTATGATTCACGAATCTTTTAGTGTAAACTAAAATTCTGTTTATAGGTGGTTGCCATTGATGTCAACCCTAGCAGCACCCACCTTTTGTCCACTAATATGACATGACAAATCATTGATTCTTGCATCCATACCACCCTAGATGGATTCTACTCGTCAAGATGTTTCTGGTGGTATGTGGCACGCCACACAGTTTTTCACGATTTGTGAGATATTATATGCATTTGAAGTTAAAGACCCCAATAAGTGGGCAAAAACCCCAAGGGGTGGTGACGTGGTACTCTTTCATTGGTTGTTTGTGATTAGACATCAAACATAAGGGTTCTTTATCATGTTTTGTGGAGCAATCATCTTGAGGAGGGCATCACAACTGTTTTGCACCCACAAGAAGTCTCCTTCATACATATAAAGGCTAAATTCATTCACCAAAAGGGCAGCAGCCTTCCTAGCTTAGGATACAAGGCATGGAGAATTCAAATTTTACTCCTAAAAAGTCCTCCAACGGTCAACTATTTGAAGCCCCTTCAATTCAAAGGATCATCTATAAAAGAGATCTTGACATCTCTCCAAAGGATGCACTTAAATGACTATTCCTTGAAAGTAACTCTGAAATTAATTCTACCCTTGTGCAGGGAAGGACAGATCTGAAGAGGGTAATTCTGTGAGTGATTAGTTGGCTTTGTTTGAAGGTTCGTTTGGGAAGTCACGTTGTTGAGGGAAGACCGAAGGTCAGTTTTGGAATACAGGCTTAATTCTAATGAAATCTCTTGAACCATGTTGCATATCTTCTGAAACTTCAGACCTGGGGTTACACCTCTGGATCTAGCATCAAGAACAAGGGTTTTTCTATTGCATTTTTTATTTGGGATTTTAGGGATTCACTTCGGTTTATTTTGATTGCAGGTGTAGGTTATATTGCAGCTCTCAGCCCTATCTCATTGGCACAAGTCCCTGCAGTTAAGACATCAGTTCTGGGGCAACATTACAGGGTCCTAGGGCATCAACTCTATACTAAAACCTCAGCCCGGATTTGTGTTAGTTTTTGTAGCATCGGATGTGTTCTAGCCTCGAGATTTGGCAGAGAGGTTAGGACACGTGCATTCTCCAAAACCCATAAATCGTTTATGGAAATTCCACCTAGAGATGGCTTAATTAAAATAATTAATTAGTTTTTAAATATTTCTTAAGTCTAAACTTAAGAAATATGATTAATTAAAAGGTATTAATTAAGTTAGGTGAAAATCTTCTAGAAAAAGACATAGATCAAGTTCTAGTTAATCTTAGCCATCGATTAAGTTTTAATTGTGGCCGTTGATGTCTCAACGAGAGATTATAAGAAGAAACTCGATGGGGCTTGGAGAACACACTGACAGAGATCAAATTCACTATCAGATCGATTTCCTGAGTAGCAGTGTTGAGTTGTCGAAGAGAGAGCTAGTGAGCTCGTTGCAGTGAGAGAGGGGCAGGGATAGTAAGGTCAGAGGAAGATTTTCCAGATCCGATGAGTGCATAGCAGAGAGGCAGCGCAGAGGCCAAGATTCAGTGCCAAAAGCTGAGGGAAGAGTCTGGAGGCTAGGAGGGTCTAGTTTCCAGACAACAGCTGAACAGTTAGCGAGAGAGACAATTGTTCCTAGCTGTGGGGACGCAGTACTGCGTAGGCTGATGCAGTGACTGCGCAGAGCAGCTCATCTTGAGCCAAGGTCAGTGCCAGATCACCAGTGGGAGTAAGATTTTTCTCACTAGACTCTATTATTAGATTTTTCTATGTATGGTTTACTATATTTTTAAGCAACCAAAGACTTGTACTCAGATTTACTTCTGCATAATATACAAACCCTCAGCTGCTGCGCCGGTTTCCTGCATTGGGTTTTTCCGGGGACTTAGTCCAAAAATAACAATGTTATTTGTGTGTGTGCATCTATCTTTCCAACGTTATTTTATTCCGCAATATATTATTTTGTGAAGGTTGCAACATATTAGTTTCGATATTTATTGTAGAACACAATAAATAATTTGTTCAGTTATTTAACAAATAGAAAAAACTTAATCAGTTTTTGCAGTAGAATTCCAATTTATGGAATTTTCACATGGTATCAGAGCACAGATAGAAGCGGAAGACCTCAGTTGCAGAAAGAAAGAGGGAGATTCGAAGCACTGCATAGGCAACTGCTCGAAACCCTAAGAGGCTACGCAGTCCATTGGCCTAGAGGGCAACTTTTTGAGGAAGAAATATTTCTCTGAGTGAGTCGATAGAGAATAAATTTTCCTGATCAAAGATTGTCTGAGGCAGAGGGTGCAACAACATTTTCTTTGCATAGAAGATATGTTGAGATTCGTGTATTGGGGGTAGCATTAGATGTGCTCTAGCTCCCAAAATTTGTGGAGGGACTAGAGTACACCTGATCTACAAGACCCAGAAAGGGATTTGGGAAATTTCATTTGGTTTGGGAGATATTTAATTAATTAATTATTTTAATGTATTTCCTCAGTTTAAACTTAGGAAAATTAAATAATTTGTTATGGAACCAGCTCAAAAAATAGAAGAAAAGAGAGATCAACGCCTTAGAAATCAACCACTTCGAGGGGACAACCTCCAATACATTACATAAATGAACAATTCTTGGATGATACAAATGACAAAACCTCCTTCTATATATAGGAGTCCATGGGATCACAATATAATCCTAGCCGACTTAACAATAATAATGTAAGAGCACAATAATAACAATATTGGGGTTCCAGGGGTACAACAATAACAATAAGGGGGTTACACTAACAACAATAAGGGACTATACTAGTAATATAGGGACCTAACATACCCCTCTCCTTCAAAAAAGTGTTGTCCTCAACGCTTGAGTAGATCCGGATGCTTCCGTATAAAATTCTCATCCTCCCATGTAGAATCTTCAGTGGGTAAGTTCTTCCACTTGATGAGATATTCTGAAATTGATCGATTTTGTAGTTGTCGAGTTCTTGTTTTCGTGACTGCTTCAAGTTTCAATATGATTTTTCCTTCCTCATCAAGTTCTGGCAATATTGTTTGAACTGGATGTTTGTCACCTATAACCTTCTTTAAGCATGAAACATGGAAAACCAAATGTTATGGAACCAACTCCAAAAATAGAAGAAAAGAGAGATCAAAATAGAAGAAAAGAGAGATCAACACCTTAGAAATCAACTACTTTGAGGGGGCAACCTCCAGTACATTACATAAATGAACAATTCTTGGATGATACAAATGACAAAACCTCCTTCTATGTATAGGAGTCCATGGGATCGCAATATAATCCTAGCCGACCTAACAATAATAATGTAAGGGCACAATAATAACAATATTGGGGTTACAGGGGTACAACAATAACAATAAGGGGGTTACACTAACAACAATAACAGAGTATACTAGTAATAGAGGGACCTAACATAATTAAAGTTAATTAAATTAAACATGTCATGAAATTGTCTTAAGTCACACAGATCAAGCTTTCTTTTAATCTTAGCCATTGATTCAAGATTTGATCATGGCCATTGGTTTCCCAACGAGAAAAGTATAAAGGAAAGAATTGGGGTCATTTGTAAAGACACACAGAGGCAAAGCACTGAAACTAAGTTGAGATTCTACGGCAGGGTTTGCTAAGAATTTTCATAAGTGTTTCAGCTGCAGAGAGGGAAGTTTAGACAAAGGGGATGATATGATCCCAGTGTCTAGAATCAACAAGAGACAGAGAGCAACTTCAGAAAGGCAGCACAGAGAAGTAGGAGCATCAACACCAAGAGGGCAGCAGCTGCGCAACACAGGGGCAGCTTCAGCTACGCAGGTGTTGCGCAGTCACCCAGGTTGTTTCCAGGGCAGCGTAAGGCAGTTGGAAACCCTCATAGGTTACACAGAGACCCTTAGGGGCAGCGTAGGGACTGCGTCACCCAGTCTGGGGTTACGCAGCCCTTTCCAGGCCAGCGCTGAGGGACGCAGGGGTTGCAAAGGTTGACGCAGGGGCTTTAGGGGCAGCGCTGGGGTTTCTAGGGCCTAATTTTGGCTGAGTCCTGTAAATCCCGTTTGAGGTGTGGATCAGTCAATATTTTGGCTTTAGAACAACTGGTGAGTTGCAGATCTATATTTTCTCTTTCGGGTTTTCCAGATCTGGAACCCAGATTTGCTGTATTAAAAAATACTCTTAATAATAAAACCCTCCAGCAGCCAGCAGACCGATTTTCCCACATTAGGTTTTTCCAGGGATTATTTGTCCAGAAAATCACTGTGTCACTTTGTCTATGTGTGCATGTACTTTTTCTAGATCTGAATTGGTGAAAGTCTGTTGTGTTTTGCTTCAATATTAATCTGAAATTTTCAATTAATGACTTAATTAAGTAGGAGGAGCATAACCAGATCTAACAGTAGATTTTTGCATTAGTAACATTTAGAAATTTTCACAAGATCTTCAGCTGGGACGCAATTATTTTGTAGCAGTTTGCTGGTGCAGAATAGCGTCAGGAGGAAGGAAGAGCACACACTGAGGGAATTCTTTCCTCGGGGAATTTATAGCCAAGAAATTCGATTTCTCACTGCAGAGCAGCAGTAGTTGTGAGTAGATTTGCCCGCTTCAGCAGGGAGTGCATAGCGCCTAGCAACAATTGCGTAAAGGAGAAGAGGGAGAGTTCGACATTCTAGTAGAGATGGCCGCAACATGGCTAAGAGATCAGGATCGCTTGGACAGTTCAACTAACTATGTGATCTGGAAGGCCAGGATTTCCTGTCTTCTAGATGAATACGATCTCAAGGCTTATATCAGTAACGTGGTAGCTGTACCCACAAACCTAGATCAGCTCAAAGCCTACAAGAAGGAGATGGCGAAGGAAAAGAGGCCGATTCTCGATGGTGTTCGAGATCACGTGGTGTCTCACATAGCTGGCAAAGATACCGCCAAGCAGATGTGGAATGCTCTTGCCACGCTGAACCAGGGATCTTCCGAGCAACGAAAGATGTACTTGGAGGAGAAGCTAAGGTGTACAAGGATGTAGAAGGGGGAGCGCATAGACCTCTTCCTTACTAGACTTCAGGATGTCCGGGATCAACTGTCTGCAGTCGGGTCAGTGCTCTAACCTACAAATTTGTGCAGTTTGCCCTGAATAGTGCTTTCGAAGATTGGCAGGTCTTCATCCAGAGTATCCTGAGTAGAGAAAGCTTGCCAGATTGGGACATAATGTGGGTATATCTACAACAGGAGGAGATGAGGCGAGACTTGGTGAAGAGCACTATCAGTGGCAACGACAACAGTGGGACGAAGGAAGTGAAGGAAGAGGAGAATGCAACCCTCGCATCAAAGGGGCAGCAGGAGCAACGCAGAAGGAAGAAGGACAAAGAGGAGAAGTAGGATCAACAGGTTGCATCTGTGGAGATTGATAGGCTGTCCTCCAGACTGGAGGAAGAGTTTGCTATGATCACTGACATACATCCAGGGGTGAGGTGGGGTGATTTGTCTTTGTAGCCCCAGAGAGCTACAGTTGGGCAGGATCCTTGAGGAGTCCATCTCTTGGATCAATACCTTTCTACGAGAGGCCATAACAGCAGTAGCAAGATGGATTGGTGACAGTTAGTGTAGTCAGTTACCATAGTGACAAATGCAGTAGCTAGTAGCAGTCTGAGGCTGAGCAGTGCAAAGCAGAGTTGCCAGCAGTGCAGAAGGCACAGTGCAGAGTCGGCAGCAATGCAGAGGCTTCAGTGATAGCGCAGAGACTAGTAACAGTCAGGATTTGGGTGAAAGATATATCAAATTGAAAACAATTGATTTAGTATGATGGACACCTCTCAGTTGCAGCAACAACAAATGAGAGACAGTTGCAGATGTTGCAGTGGAAGCAACAACAAAGTTGCAGTGCAGATGCAGTAGTTGACAATAGTTCAACAGGGTCAGCAGCAGCACAGATGCAACGCATATCAGAGTTGTGCAGTAGTTAGTCGGCAACAATAGCTAGACATCAACAACAACACATATGCAACACATATCAGAGTTGTGCCGTAGTTGGTGGGATATAATAGCCAGACATTAACAGGAGATGGTGCAAAGGCAGTGTATTGTAGTTACAGTACTAGAACACTTTCATCGCTAAGAGGGATTGTTAGTTTTTGTAGCATCATAGATGTGATCTAGCCTCGAGATTTTGCAGAGAGGTTAGGACACATGCATTCTCCAAAAACCCATAAATCATTTCTGCAAAGTTCACCTAGAGATGACTTAATTAAAATAATTAATCAGTTTTTAATATTTCCTAAGTCTAAACTTAGGAAAATATGATTAATTAAAAGGTATTAATTAAGTCAGGTGCGAATCTTCTAGAAAAAGACACGGATCGAGTTCTAGTTAATCTTAGCCATCAATTAAGTTTTAATCGTGGTCGTTAATGTCTCAACGAGAGATTATAAGAAGAAACTCGATGGGGCTTGGAGAACACACTGGTAGATCGATTTCCTGAGTAGCAGCGCTGAGTTGTTGGAGAGAGAGCTAGTGAGCTCGTTGCAGTGAGAGAGGGGTAGGGACTGTAAGGCCAAAGGAAGATTTTCCAGATCCGGTGAGTGAATAGCAGAGAGGCACTGAGTGCCACAGAGAGACAGTGCAAAGGCCATGTAGAGGCAACATAGTGCTTCAGAGGAGACGCGCAGTTTTGCTGGGAAGCAGAGTAGATTTAGTGCCAGAAGCTAGAGGAAGAGTCCGGAGGCCAAGAGGTCCAGTTTCCAGACAACAGCTGATCAGTTAGCGAGAGAGATAGTTGTTCTTAGCTGTGGGGACGCAGTGCTGCGTATGCTGATGCAGTGACTGCGCAGTGGCAGCACAGAGCAGCTCACCTTGAGCCAAGGTCAGTGCCAAATCATCAGTGGGAGTGATATTTTTCTCACTAGACTCTATTGTCAGATTTTTCTCTGTATGGTTTGCTAGATTTTTAAGCAACCATATATTTGTACTCAGATTTACTACTGCATAATATACAAACCCTCAGCTGCTGCACCGGTTTTCCTGCATTGGGTTTTTCCGGGGACTTAGTCCAAAAATAACAATGTTATTTATGTGTGTGTGTGCATCTATCTTTCGAGCACTATTTTATTCCACAGTATTTTATTTTGTGAAGGCTGCAACGTATTAGCTTCGATATTTACCCTAGAACACAATAAATAATTTGTTCAGTTATTTAACAAATAGAAGAAACTTAATCAATTTCTGCAGTAGGATTCCAATTTGTGAATTTTTCACAATTTGACCCTTGACCTTATCAAGTAGTGAAAGGTTTTCGACCTATTGTGATACTGTTGGTCCAAAAGAGAGCGAAGTAATCCATACGATGTAAATTGAGCACGAGATAGGACAATGAAAGTGTGAAGGTCAGTTACCAAGAGCAACTAAGAATTTCACAGTATCCACAACAAGTTCAATGGCTAGTATGGTGATCTAACATCATCCGCCCTGTGGAAGAATGGATTAATCAAATTAAAAGTCCAATTTTCATAAGCCAACAGTAATGAAGTGTTGATCTTCATTGCCAGAATTTGTTATAAAGTAAGCTTGGCTACAATGTGGGACATCTGGGACCCTAGCACATTTTGCAGTGATCGTGGGGGAGCGTTAGCTAGAAAGGATGCTTGTTCAGGCATTGCTTGAGGACAAGCAATTTTTGGCGGGGAGGACTGTAATATTCCAAATTAGCAGTCAACTAATTGGAATATTAATTTTGATTTATTTTGGCATTTCCTAATGTCGGGCGGAAATAAAGTGGGTAGGGGACCCACAACTAATAATTAAGCCAAATAAAGTGTTTTCCTAAAGTCCCTAAGGGAAAATTGCGGTGCTAGTGGTGGGGTCGAATTGGCCTTAGGTGGCAGCGTAGAAAAGGCATGAAAAGGACAGCGTGGGATTGGCTAAAGGAAGGCAGCACGTGATTGGCCAAGGAGAGGTAGCGCAGGCCAAGGTGGGACCCAAGGCATACATTGGGCCTCAATGGACAAAAGGAAGAAGGGAAGGCTCATTTTGGCATTCATTCATTCATCTTATTTCTCTTGGTCATTTTGGCTGAAGCATGCTTGAGCCAAAGAGCCAAGTCTGCAGTGCTGTTTAGCACACGAGATCTTCAAGCGAAGATTTCAACCTCTACCTCGGGGGACTTCGAGTGCCCGCTCATGAGAGGAGTTCTACATTTTGGTTAGGGAATTACATAGTAGCAGCAACACGAAGAGCGTAGCCCCTTCTGGACTGCACAAAGGTAGAGTAGACTGTACAATGATTACGCAGTTCAGTTTGGTGTGGGTGTCGGGAGTGTGGAGAGCAACGGAGTTTCAGCAGGAGATTTGGAGGGGAGGTTAGCCACCTCCTACTAGGGATTTTGGTAGCTCTTTGGAGGCATTTTCCAGCAGATTCATCCAGAGGTTTGATTTACCCAGCAACACAGTGAGCCAAGCCCAAGAGGGCCAAATTTCGAAGTCAAACTTTGGTCGAAACCTTTCTGGGTTTTCCTGGGTTTATTGAGGAGAAGCGAGTATGAATTCAACAAAATTTTCTGGGCAGGTTTGAGGCTTCAAACAGAGATCCTAACACAACCAATAGCTAGAGGAGCTAGAGGAAATTGGGACGAAATTCTGGGGTCAACATCTGGCCAATTCCTTCGCGGGTTTTTGTGGGTTTGGTGAGTAGAGTCTGGGGTTAAAAGCCCAGAATTTTCTGAGCAGAGGAAGCATTCCAACCTGCAGTCCGAAGTCAGCAAGCAACAACATTTTTGGGCTAGGCTGCGCAGAGACTGAGCCACACAGAGGCACTTTCAGCCAGAGTTTTTGTTTGGGTTTGGGTTGTTCTTCAAGCCTGCCTTGAGCAGGCCTAGGTGCAAACTTTCTAGGACCTCAATTGTACTCTTTCCCAATATATTAATAAAATGGCTCAACAGTGATTTTGGCTCCAGTTTGTGTGTTTTAATGGTGTTTTCATTTTTGTTGTAGTTACTTGTCTATTTGCACTTTTATTACTGTTAATCCCCATTTGGGATATTACATGTGTCCTAGAAGACCAAATATAAAGAATAGTAAACTTTGGAGGTCCAATGTCCAACTTGGAAATCATGACTAAATTTATGTCCACTCATCAACTTCTTGGCGCATAGCACCTCAACGTTCCATTTGACTGTCCATAACTACTATGTTGAAGTTCTAACGACTAGTTTACTTGACCATTAATGGATAGTAAACTTGACTTCACCACCGTTTTGCTTGATCTTCAACACCTTGGTGAATTTCATGATTCTGCCACTTGGGTTTGCTGGAACTTGCCTTGATTTCATGTAATTCTTGTTCCAATTTTCCATATTATGCCCTAAGTTGCCACACCATCACTGCATCTGCCACATCATTATCCCCCTGTGCTAGATCTCTAATGCCTTGAGCAACCTGGAAAATTTGAGACATTGGTTTTGTTTCTCCTTTTTTATAGACTGCTTTTGATGTAATGCCTATCCAAAACTGCTCAACAATGCCCCTATTTTGCTACTTGGAAACTTGTAGTACTTGTTGACCAACTTTGGCCGGCCATAACTTGACAATGCCTTCATGCTTGGAAAAATTCAATGTGGTATGTCATCTTCTCATCAAATTGAACAAATTGGGACCAATTTGACTATTTTGCTTCGAAGACCACTTGCATTGGGAAAGATGGACTGCCTCAGGAAATGTAAGATTGCCATGTTGAGAAACATTTGAGGGATATTGCACCAAGGCCAAGGCCACATATAGACTCAATATACACATAACCATGTGGTACGACATAGGTGCGCCCTAAGGCTAGCTGGACTGGCCCGTACACTAGTGATCACCCCCTACGTAAGCACGCTCCACTGAAACCATGAATCCTCAAGTAAGCCCATCCAAGGCCCTCCAATCCTATCTAGGAAGAATGGAGCCAGAGAGGAACCCAAAGCGACCAGCCATGGTTCGACCAAACACAAGTTCTAGGACACCTAATACAAAGCCTCACATGTTTGTTACAAGGCTTTAACTTGTGACCTTGGGCTTACATTGGTGTGAAACATACAACAAAAATATGTGTAACCCTGCTGAAATGGGGGGTAACATGACCTTTGTCTTTGAAAGTTACCGTAAGTTTGTTGCTTCTAGAAGTTACACAATTTGTGTCTCCACAGTATAAAATTAGAGTCATCCTCTATGTAGGTTTTAACCCTGTACAAAAATTATCTGCAAACGAATTCTTAAAGACATAAAATAAACAATAGCGAGAGCATAAAACATAAAACAGATATACACAAAGATTTTTCCCCTGGATCCCAAATCGGGACTACCAGCTTGATTTTTCATTATGTTCCTTTTAGTGTTACAACACATAATATATACATGACGAAGCATTCATAAACCCCAATCCATTAACCCTGGATTAGAACATAACCGTAGTTCCCTTGACTGGATCTACAAAATACCAGGGGCCGAAATCCATCATGCCCCCAAACCATGTGCAAACCCATGCACAAAATCATAGGCGGGTCCGCCCACCTAAAGTAGGGTCCAAAATTTTTTTTCGAGGCGTTGCCGCGGACCCCGTGCTACCCACCCCCTGCAAACCCTTGGACAGGGGGGCTGTCGCCCCCCCTGTGACCCCCCCGCTGCGCCCGGTGCAACGAATAGTGAGGGGCTCTCGCCCCCCCTACGCGTGCGACTATTTGTGGAAATAATATAACACACACCCAACACTCTAGACAATCAGACTCATGGCTACTAGGGGTGGCCATTTTTTCAACTCTACAAGAACAAAATAAGAAAACAAATCAGTCAACGCAAAAATTAGATCCGCAACTTATAATAACTGCAGATCACCTGTAATATCCCCAAATGGGATATTTTACTAAATGTGCAGAAATCACACTAACCCAACATATTACTATAAAATTTCTGAATTAATAAACAGAAGATTGCCATGTAAAATACAACACATAAGCACTGCAATCTATCAACACATCAAATAGGAAGAATCTCAACATTTTTATTATAGATAATAACTGGGGTTACAAATATATCTGACCCAAAGAAAGAGCTGAAATGGAGAACTGGCCACCAAGATGAGCTGCTACACTGCTACACGACGATGGCCTCCAAAACTGAACTGCTGCACTCTCCCTCCAGCAACAGCTACCATTGAATCCACTGAAGCACCTATTGAAGATCTGAATGATCCTCACTCCAATATCCCTGAAGCTTTGTGAAACTTCTGAATGAAGTCTCCTCAAGAGAGTTGGGTTTTTGTCCAACACTCACAAATCACCCAAGGGTTTCCGTCCTGGGGCTATGGCTGAAGTAGAGAACCACGTCTCACACCTCTCATACAATAAAATGATATGATCCAAAGATATTTCTCAATGGCCTCCTCCCTTTCTTTTATAGATCTCTTGAAGCCTTCTAGAGCATTATTTTATTATTATTTTATTCATGGAGCACTTTTCTCTCTTATTAAAATATTCCTTTTTAATGCAGAAAAGGGTAAATCGGCTACCACGCCTCCTCCGGTCACTGAAACCCATGTCCAACCATCCCACCATGTAGGTATCCTCCTCCTGGTTCCAATGAGCTATTACACTAAGGTGTTCCATCATGTATTTCTCCCGGAATGCCACCTTGAGCGTAATCAGCTGAGTTAAGCCCAAAAATAACTCAAATTTTCGAAAGTTGTTGGAATGCACCGGAACGAAAGCCAAACTACTCGGATGATGGAATATATCAAGCGAATGCCACCCAACCGCATAGAAAATCCTCAAAACTCCTCCAAAAAGCCTCTGGGCCAGCTGATGACACTAACCTGTACCTGTGACCGGTTTGCTTCCAACTCTGGGAGTCCATCCTAGCCCTGTCATAGGTGACACCAAAAAAATGAATATTACAGACCTTCCGCCCCAAGATTGCTTGCCCTCAAGCAATCCAAATATGTGGGCCACCCTGTTGGCCCGCTGCAATTGAGACCTAATGCTCGGATCCCATACAAACCCATGGGTACTGCTATGCACCTGTGTCAAGCCACTCGGAATAGACCCCTCAATGCCGGGATCCCAAACTGATATCTCACTGTACCAGTCAACAAACAATCCTCCCAGACCCCAACACCACCATGGCCAATCATCGACCAAGTCCCACGGCTTAGACTGCGCACTGCCTCTGGCTATAGATGATTCCCCATGAAGTGCAGTCCGCCAACAAGCATAAATGCTCCCTGGCTCCTGATGTGCTGTACCTCTAACTATATAAGCTGCCCCACCAACTGTGTACCAACTCATCACCTCTCTCCAATCCAAGGCCTGACTCAATCCCGCGTTGATCCTGCTCTCCTGAAATCGGGATGGAGTGTTGAAGAAACGATGACCTGTGCCCCACTGCTAGCTAGAATCTGTAACATTTGCTATGTATAAGGGCTCCTGCTCTGCTGTGCTCCCTATGAAGAAAGTCGTACCATCAAGAGGGTACCAACTCATGATTTCCCGTCAATCTATCCTGGAAGAAGAATCCAATGTAGTGTCAACTGGATCCGGAATATGCCTCATGAACTGTCGCCAGCTCATAATCAACTCACGCTGCTCTGTCTCGTCTGCCAACGAAAGCTGCCTGTAGAAGAAAACCCCTCTCTCTATAATGGGCCAAAGTGGACAAGATATGCTGCAAGCCCCATCGATGTACTCCTGGAGAGTGCTACTCCCTGGAAGTACTCCAGCTCTTATCACTGCATGTGCATCTATCTGTACCTCATTAGTGTGTCGGCCCAACGATGGATGCTCCACCATCTCCTACAGCTCATCCCTATCCTGATTGGGAATGTAATGCTCCTGCTGTCTACTAGCCCACTGCAGAACTATCCCATCAACCTCCAACATCTCCAGAGGATATGGATCTGCAGCTGCTGTCACCGTACTCGGTATCTGTGCATCTGACTGCTCCTCCTCAATAGCTGACCCCAAGGTTAGCCGCATATCCATCATAGACTCAATGTGAGCCTCCATCTGGCTCTCCCCCAAAGGAATATCATGCATGATGTGCATAGTATCCTCCTCTGCTGACTCAGGCTCCATCATATGCTGCTCTGGCTGAATCGTCACAAGTGACTCATCACCCAGAGTATCTCCTGTAGGGTCCCTTGACTGCTCCCCCTGCACACTGGAATGCAGCTCCGGCCTACTGCCATCAACTCTGCATGAATTCTCTCGCTCCCCAAAAGCATCATCATCTGATCCCATGGACTCATTTGGAGAAGAGTCCTCATCCTGACATACAGAAGGAACGCCTACCTGCTCTACCTTTGCCACCTCATCTGCATCTCTCAAACATGAGTGATCAGGCCCCCATGGTCCTTTGCAAATGAAGCAAAGTCCCTTCCACCTTAGTTCATTTGCGTTGCATGATCCACCAAACTGGAACAACTCCTCCCTGGTCAACTGTCTCCTGAAAATATCAATGTTCTGCTCAACCAACCCTTGGGCTAGTTCATAAGCAGCAGGTGAGACCAACTGCTCTCTCCTCCAAATGCTCAGCAACCTAGTCTGCAACTCCCAGCAAATGGCCTCACGGATTCCCATAAATGACGACAGGATGGACTGCATGTGTGCTATGACTGTGTCAGAATGATGTCTCCTAATGCTGAAGAAGCATTGGAACATCTGCAGAATCAAGCCATCACACTCAAGGTCAAACATGATCTCATGAGTACGGGTCATGGCCATGACTTCTAAAACCTTAAGCTTTCTCCCAAATGTAGAGCCTGCACAGTTGTTCGAATCCTGAAAGGTTCCTACTATTAGTATGAAAATTCTTTTCATAATGTCATCATTGTAGGGAGGGAAGGGTGCTGTTATCCTCAAAATATCACTGTAACAAGAGGTAGCTATAAGCTTGACTCTCTCACTTGGATGTTCCAAGTATCTAGCTTGTACCAATGCAAGCATAGATGGCTCCAAAGCCCAATTTAAACTCCAATCAGATTGCTCTACCTTTGAAAGGTAGGATTCCAGTTTCTCTAACATGGGAAAGTCATTTTCTGATCTTCCACTCTTTAAGTCCATCCCAAGTGCATAAAGCCAATTTCCCACTTCTTCCTCCTTTTGTAAATTCCTCGGATGCCTTTGTTGGAGCAAATTATGTACCTTCTTGGAGAAGGATCTGTTGTTCTGTTTTGTTTTCTGGTCTTCTGATGCATGGTGGTTCAAGGAATCAATTATTGTGTTCAATCTTCTCAATTTATTTAGGAGTTCCTCCATCACGAAATGTTTGCATGAGAACATTATTTTTTGAGTTTGCTATATTTTCCAGTGAAGTGTTTTAGCAAACAGATTTCTTGCACAGTGTTGTAGGTGAAATTCTGAGTTGGTTCAACTCAGTATTGCATTCCTGAGCTGTTGCAACTCATTATTACATATGTAATGGAGCAAGAACACTTCCTCGCATTCATACATTACATGCTCAAAACAAAATATAATGCTGATATATGAAAAGAAATGACAAGTCCATGACCAAACCCAGAATTGCATATAAAATATCATAACTTAACAAAGAGATCCATGGTCATCAGAGAAAAGTGTACCAGCGTCGTGATTTTGCGAGAGAACCTAATTCAGAAGTATACAAATAACACCAGCAATCATAAATTTACAGCGCAGAAGATTGATAGGCAAAAACCTGAGTTGCCGTGACTATAAGTTCAACCGTTATGACGCCTCTCACCTACTGTGCAACAGTCCCACGCAGTGGAACAATTGGAACAACGCTTCACCAGTTATCGATCCCTTCTCGGCTTAAGTGCGCACAAAAATCCAATGCAACGCGCAGATTATTTTGTTTGGCATGCATTCAGACTTGTTCCAACGATCTTCTCGAATATTTATGGGTTGTAGTTTCGCGCTACAGGCATGCAATAGTTACAATAAGATGTGCAATGAGCGATTGCACCAGAATGGATTTCTCTCCAATGCCAATACAATATCGGACCACCATCATATTTGAGTCACAGAACAATCAGTTGCGCAACTGTGCCAAAAGAACATTTCTTAGATCGTTGTCCCTTCATAGCTTACGTACTGGGTATTTTATTCGACCTTCCAGCAATATGTATTTCAAATAATAAGTGGCCTTCGAGTGTCAAATTCCCTGTCGGACAACCTACAGCTTCGAATCTCTAACCCAACCTTTAGAAACTCGTCATTGGCAGTCTGAAGAATTTCACTGTGAACAGGGCATTAAAAATCGACCTTGCATGAATTTGCCTGCCGCTATGAATTATAGAGTCGACCCTTTTTTTTTTTAAATACTATCCTAAATAAAATGGATAAACAACCTAATGATTAATCTGGCCAATTAATTTTTAGCCCTCATCAAACGGATCCACAATTACAGGTGATCACCTTCACCGAGATGGGTCACACCGTCACAACATTCACCCTGACTTCGGCTGCTATTGCAAAAATAGTCACGCCCAAAATTTCCATGGGCCTTAGAGATTGTAAAATTACAATCGACTCAATTCTCCTGCGTGCAATTAACACCGAAACTGCAAACGAGATGGTGGCTCGGTTCCTCAGAAATTTGATTAAGCACTTTCGTTGTTTGATATCCACTGATTACAAATACTCCGGCAAATACGTGACTGTGCCTACTGAATCGGGGGTTCCGCGAGTCTGCAACAGTGCAATCCAAAATTTGCCAATCTCACGTGGAGATGTGCTTAGGTGTCTCGGCTTTCTTGATAACAAAATTTGGACGGCTTTGGCTTTCAAACCATTCGGCTTTCTCTGAGGAATATTCTCGGCCAGCTAAGAATGAAATCATGCCTAGAATATGATTTTTCCTACAACGCTCCAATATTCTGATTTATTGTCAGCGTTATAAAATATTTTGCCTGTTTAATTAAAATTTCCACGGCCCCACTTGAAAGATTTTGATGGACGGCTTCCATTGCCCATATAAAAAAAATTAGTGCGGCGTCAAAATTGAGTTCTTTTTTTTTTTTTTTAAATTCTTGGCTCTGGCAAGACTTTTCACAACGGATTCAATTCTTAGAGTGAATATTATGCATCAGACAATTTCCTCATCGGACAAAATTGTGTTGGGAATTTTGTCGGACCATAATCGCTGCAACTCCACAATTGCTGCAACTCTACAGGATGAGCCAAGACCAACGCTTTGATACCACTGTAATATCCCCAAATGAGATATTTTTCTAACCTTGCATGAATTTACTTAAACCCGAAATTATGCTCTAAAATCAACATGCATTTAACAGAAGATTGCCATGTAAAATAAAAACACATAAAATACTGCAATCCAATACCAGATAGAACTGGAAGAATCTCAGCTTTTATTATAAATAATAATGGGTTTACATATAGATCTGACCCAAAAAGAGGTGAGATGGAAAACTGGCCAACAATATAATCTGCTGCACTGCTACACGACGATGGCCTCCAAAACTGAACTGTTGCACTCTCCCTCCGGCTCTGATACCACTGTAATATCCCCAAATGGGATATTTTACTAAATTTGCAGATTCACACTAACCCAACATATTACCATAAAATTTCTGAATTAATAAACAAAAGATTGCCATGTAAAATACAACACATAAGCACTGCAATCTATCAACATATCAAATAGGAAGAATCTCAGCATTTTTATTATAGATAATAACTGGGGTTACATCTAGATCTGACCCAGAAAGAGTTGAGATGGAAAACTGGCCAACAATATAATCTGCTACACTGCTACATGGCGATGGCCTCCAAAACTGAACTGCTGCACTCTCCCTCTGGCAACAGCTACCACTGAATCCACTGAAGCACCTATTGAAGATTTGAATGATCCTCACTCCAGTATCCCTGAAGCTCTGCGAAACTTCTGAATGAAGTCTCCTCAGGAGAGTTGGGTTTTTGTTTAACACTCACAAATCACTCAAGGGTTTCCATCCTGGGGCTACGGCTGAAGTAGAGAACCACGTCTCACACCTCTCATACAACAAAATGATATGATCCAAAGATATCTCTCAATGGCCTCCTCCCTTTCTTTTATAGATCTCTTGGAGCCTTCTAGAGCATTATTTTATTCATGGAGCACTTTTCCCTCTTATTAAAATATTCCTTTTTAATGCAGAAAAGGGTAAATTGGCTACCACGCCTCCTCCAGTCACTGAAATCCATGTCCAACCGTCCCACCATGTAGGTATCCTCCTCCCGGTTCCAATGAGTCATTACACTAAGGTGTTCCATCATGTATTCCTCCCGGAATGCCACCTTGAGCGTAATCAGCTGAGTTAAGCCCAGAAATAACTCAAATTTCCGAAAGTTGTCGGAATGCATTGGAACGAAAGCCAAACTGCTCGGATGATGGAATATATCAAGCGAATGCCACCCGACCGCATAGAAACTCCTCAAAATCCTCCAAAAAGCCTCTGGGCCTGCTGATGACACCAACCTGTACCTGTGACCGGTCTGCTTCTAACTCTGAGAGTCCATCCTAGCCCTGTCATAGGTGACACCAAAAAAAGGAATATTACATCACCTATCACCTGTCAAACCTAGTCTTCCATTTACTGGAAGATCCTGTGAAAAAACACCCTATCAACCCTTTTTAGGTCCAATTACCATTCACTGGAACATCTGTGTCAACCCCTGAAGCTGCTCTGGATTCACACCCTCTGAAATCCTCCAGCAGCTTTCTACTCCGGAGAGCTAGTCTGTCCATTGACCATAAATGAAGTCTGGAAGATTTCAGATACACTGCTGATACCGTGTTGGAATTCTCAGCACATGGTACCACTCCTAGAAATCTGACTGAAGTTACCTACTTAGGATCAACAGAAAACTGAAAATACTATCAATATCTGATTTCTAATAGGAACTGAAACACATCAATCTGAAAATAATAGCAAGTACAGCAGATCCGAAAGTAAAATCATATCATAGTTTTTATTACTCTGAAAACAAGAAACACTAGAAGCCTCAAATCCCAACTCTAATTGCTCACTGTTCTCCACTGAACTGAATGAATAACAATAGAGACCCAGCCCCTCTTTGTATAGGAGGCTTGGGTTGTGCACTAGAACATTACAGACTAGGTTAGAGTGCCCAGCCTGCATACGTGCATGCATGCACTGACCTCCTAGAGAACTGCATTTAGAGCTTTGGACTGGAGTGGCATACATGTGCACCTCGCCTTTACCCTCTCCTGGGATCAGTGCTCCTTCTCTCTAAAACTGGACGTCCACCTATCTAGTGCTCTTTTTCTAAAACTGGAAAGGTAACTCACAATTAGAAAAGTGACTCTAAAATAGAACTGAACCTAATCTGGTGAGTTTAGAACAACCAAAATAAGACAACAAGCACTATTTTAATTTCGTGACCCTTTATCTCCTTATAACTGCTGTGGTTTCTAAAGGCCTGTTTCTTCCATGCTCAAGGTGACACTTCTGCTGCACATAGGAAGTGAGCTGAGTGCTCTGCTGATGTGCCACTGCTGTTGGGGAGCCTGCTGTAACTTGTTAACTGTACTTTGCATGCACTCAGGTGTTGGACACCCTAAGAGTTACCTGCTGAATTGAGAACTGAAAACACTTACAAAGGTTCAAACTTTAACAGTAATGATATTATTATCCTTGTTTATTTAGGCAATCTCATAATTAGTAATTTAGTAGTAGTACCCATGTAATTCATAAAGTTGCACAGGATCTAGAAAAAGCATTTTGAAATGGCAAATTTAGGTCTTTTGTATTACTGTGTTGAATATGAAGTATGGCAGAAGAGAGCATTTTCATCTTGCAAGCGAAGTAGTGGAGAGAATTTCTTTATTCAGAATGGTAGATTGTAAACCATCAAGAGCACCGATTGAAACAAGTTCAATCAAGTTTGAAGTTATCAACAGAAGATGTTCCTGGGAAGGTAGATGAAACATTGTATAGACAACTGGTATGAAGTTCAGTTTATTGATCATTCTCCACGCCAAAAATATGTTTTGTGGTAAGTTGTGTTTCCAAGGTCATGACTTCGGCAAGAATCATAGTACAGCCTCAAAACACATGTATATAACCATGACAAAGGTATGGTGATATGAGATGCTAAGTGAGCTTGTCCAAGACTGTAAAAGTGGACTACACAAAAGCTGGTCAAGATAGAAAGAATGAGAGAGCTAGCTGATGATAAAGCCAATGATGTCAAGGTCTCCTGGGTCTGATGGCTGACGGTGAGGAGGGTGAGCTGCGCACTGGCTCACTATTGGAATCCTCTGGAACCATTGTTGGGTCCGACTGTATGATCTTGAGGAGGATGTAGGAGCAGGAGATACTCCTAGCATCTGAGGTTGAAAGAGAAAAACTAGAATATTAATGCATGACATGCTCTTGGCATTTGTTTTGTGATGTAAATAGTTATCTGCTCTTTAATCATTTTTCATAATAAGTTAGAAAGGCATTGCATGTGGAACTTATTATCAACAGTTAGATTAGACTAATAAAATGTTTATGTTTATCTATCGAAGGTGTTCATATGGAATGGATCACTTTATAGTATTGTTTTCTTCATTTTGGTTTTTCTCTAACCAACTTGATGCAGTACGGCACACTCAGATACAATAGTCCATGACTCATCTTATGACGGTAGTCAGGATTCTGATGATGATCTAAATGAAGAGTCTTCGGAGCACCCTAATAAGAAAGTTTCTTTCCATACAAGATGTACCTTGATGCCATGGGCGGCAGTTGAGGAGGGAGCGTCTGTGGAGGTATGAACATGATGTGTAATGCTTACTTACAAACTTATAATTATTGGCAATATTGCATTATATTGTTTGGGCAGCATTCATTCCTACTCACTGTTGGAAACTCATGCATTGAGCTGTGGTTGCCATTTCTATCTACTGTAGGTGCTGAAAGCAAATGGCTCATTACGCTTCTGGGTTAGGGGGAGAATTGAACGCCTAGAGGACAGGAAAGCCTTAGTACAATTCACAGGAACTTCAGCAGATGGTAAATCAGTTGGAGTTTTATTTCTATCTTTCATTTCTATTTTGCTTGTGCTCTTGATTTCTATATATGCTTGCCCTTTTCACAGAAATGCAAGAGGAATGGGTTGCATTGGATTCAAGAGTTGATGGGAAAACTGATTCAAAAACCTCAGATGATATTACAACTAAGCAGAACTATTTTTTGCAAAAGATACGGCCTTGTATAAATGCTGGTAATTTGCCAAAAGGGATATCAATGGCAACATATGCTGAAGGTTCAGAACAAGTTCCTGTGAATGGACAGCTGGTGGAAGCCTGGATAAGTAACAGGTTTTTTTCTTCCCTTTGATATCTGTGTCCATTTCACTGACTTTTTGTCTAGAGAAATTTTTTGGATTAATCAAAGTGGGAATCCCTGTTTCTAGACTACATTTTTCGAGGGGGTTAGCTACAAGTATCTTATGGCTGGTAGAAAGATTATGGTGTCCAGATTTTGCATAAATCCATGGAAAGTGCGTGTCATTTTCGACCTTCATGGAATTCTGCACAATTTTTAGCATTCTTCTGAAAATCTTTTACATTGGATGATGTGCTTCCAGGAGAAGTTTTAAGCTTTTGCAACATATTCCTTTTTTGCTTTTGAAGGTTTCCCTTGTCATTTCCTTCTCACTTCTTGTTTTCTTCCCCTCCCTGTTTCTTCACCTTATTTCCTTACCTCTTTCTTTTTATTTTTCTCTTATGATCTTTGGCCCTAATAATATTTGATTAGTTAATATTAATAATCAATATTTTGAATAATAATAATATTGTTAATTCCTCTGGTTCTTACTCTATAACCCTGGCATTAATAATAAATTAGTAATTACATTTAGAAAAATAATAATATTTAATTGAAAATTGGAATAATAATATTATTATTAATAATATTGTTTGGAATAGCCATATTATATTTTAATAATATTATTCTAATAACATTATTATTAATAATAAATATTGGTATAATAATATTATATTCTTAGGATTTATTATTAATAAAATTCTAAGTTACCGGAAATGCTGCCCCCAACTCCTAGAAATGCCGTTCAGCACTTCGGATACGGAAACACGTTCGAAACGGTTTGGCAACGACATGGAAACGTTTCTGCCACGTTTCACTTTTTTGGAAATGGCCAGCCCGAGATCGGATGATGGAAACGTTTCAAAGGAGTTTCAAGAAAATTTGATCCGTTTCCAAAAAAAATTGATACGTTTCCATACAATATGGATACGTTTCCAAGTTTCCAATGTCCTAGGAACTTTATTGCAAAAATATATTCCTGGTTTGTTTGCCAAGAGCATGTAAATTGGGCTAAATTCTTTGCAGACCTTATATCCAGTGATTACAGCTCATCTGAAAGTGAACATTAATCTTGAAAAAGGATTCATGACATGATAGAGCTATTTGCCAACAAGTTTTCAACAATGTCAGATATCAAGGATGGAAACCTGGAATTTGGAATGGAAGCTCATAAGGTATCTATGAAATCAAGAAGGAAAGTTGTTACCCACAAAGTTGGTTGGTGGAAGTAGTTTCTTTGCATTAGGTTAAATTTCTCAACATTTCTTTACTAGTATCATACTTCACAATACTTAATTGCTTAAATTGTGGCATCTTAATTCTTGGTTAGATGATCTTAGGTTGTGAATAAATAAATCCGGCTTACTTCTTTCTATGAATTTTAGAGTATCTCCTGTTGTAGCTACTGGAATACAGTCCAATTTATAATGTGTAGATGCTGTTATTTACAATGATTAAATTTACATTATAGTCGGTGATACTAAACAATATTTCTATGACATGAGTCATGACTACTTTAGAGTCTAGTCCAAGATACTGTGCAACATACTATTTACAATTCAAATTCACTATGTTGCCTCTGTGTTTGTGCTGTCAAATTCATTAGAAAAATATATAATTTCATGAAGTATGATGTGACTCAAAGATGAATGATAATGTGAAATTATTAAGATATATTATAATAATAATAATAATAATAATTTTACTTTTTTTTTTGTAAGCTGGGTAGGACTACATCTTCATCATCATGTCCAATACATATCACCCCGATCGGGGCAGGGAATTGAACCGGTGACTTCACATCAAGGAGTGCCTTAACAGAGCACCCGATCACTGTCTATCCAAGATGGGGGGCAATAATAATTTTACTTAATATTATAACAAATTATTAATAATAATAATTATTATGTTATTATAATAATAATATTTTTTTTAATATTATAATAATATTATTATTAACAATAAAATCCAGATTTATTATTAATAAAATTTTAGGGTCATTATAATAATAATAATACTTAATAATAATAATAATAATAATAATAATAATAATAATTATTATTATTTATTACTATTTGCTATTATTAAAATTAGTTATAATAATATTATTATTATTAATGATTATTTTTTGGAATAATAAAAACCTTTTTCAAATAATATTCCCCTCATTTATTCAATTGGTCCTTTCCTGGTTTAATTAAATAATTTCCTAATGTCTCTTTCCTGTTACTCTTCTTATAAATTGGTTAGGTCTCTCTCCCTCTTCAGCTATGATTTTTGCTTCTTGTACCCGATGATGGGTGAAGTGTTCACCTGAAACGTCGGACATTTCGACTCCTCATCAGTTATCACAGTTTTCTCTAGAAACTACACTACTTTTAAGCAATGTAAATATTAAGCTAATTTGGAGGATGTAAATGATTTTGTTGCTGCAGCCTTAAAGGACAATTTACTGGTTCTTGCTCTACTTTTAAAAGAAGGAAGCAATTTAATTAACCTCATCTTTTTACACTTGCCATCCATTTTAAATAGAAGATATGTTTCTTATATTGACATTTCTTGAGTTTGAACAAACAGCCTAGGATGCAGTAATACTACCTAAGAAATAGTAAGGTTGTTTAATAGTAAAGAGTGGGTGATTATTGGACAACTTATAATTGGATTTTTGAAGTATTCAGTCAGGAATGGGGTGCGGGAATGAGGTCATTTAGAACTATTCAGTTTCATAATTTGCTGATTATTTACACTGTTCCTGTGTATATTCATTTGGTTCTAACGAAAGAAAAATTACTGCCTTGTCTGCAGGTGGGTAGAAGGTTCTTTTATGGGATTCAATGGGTCAGGGCTTATGGTGAACTTTCCTGGTGCGATTTAAACACATGCAACACTGAATTCATTGTTAATGGCATAGTGGTCATTTGTTATATTCTGAATATGATTCACTTTGATTTGGTTGTATTTCCTTTCATTATTTCTCTATGTATAGGTTCCCTTGTGGTATTCTAATGCTGGTGAGATATTATTTAAGGAAGCCTGAATTATTTCTTTGGTACATTCCAGGTGAGTACGGATGCATTTCATTAGATCCTGATAATGTGAGGCTAGCACCGATATGGAATGGCGAACATAAATTATGGCGAGTTACTGTTGTAGAGCTTGATATGCAAGTCAAAAGGGCTTCTCAAAATGTATGCAGTTTGCCATTCTTATACTCTGTTTACTTAGTTCATAATTTAAGGAAAAGTGAAGCATTGCCAGCCTTAGGTTTGATCGGATAGAATCTTATCTGTGTCACTTGCTTAAGCCAGTCAGTTCTTTCTCATTAGTATATAGATTGGCACTTGTTCTTATGTCTTAATCATTATGTCATTAACTGCAGGGTTTGGTAGTGGTTAAGGATGCCACAGACCTGGGGAAAAGCCAATGTCAAGAGATGCCAGTAAAATCCAGTGCAAAGGCAGCAAGGAAACACTCCAGAAATGACCTGTCATCTGTGATCAGTGCAGATCAATATGCAGTTCGCATTGGGCTATTGGCATCTCTTGTTGTTGCTTGGTCGCCAACAGTTAAATCCTCTTTGGAAGGAGATGATGGTTCTTTGGGAAGTTCATCCAACAGTTCTGCTATATTGGCTGTTGGAGCAAAGTCTGGTAAAGTTTCTTTATGGAGAGTCCTTGAACCACAGCTATACACTATCGAACATTGCCAGCAACAGCCAGAAGTGAGGTTTATTGGCTTGCTTCAGGCGCATAAATCTTGGGTTACTGCAGTGAGTTGGGCCATGTGCACTGTAAATGCTTCTGGCAAAATGGATGTGGATAGTTCAAGCAACAAACTTCTTTTGGCCACTGGAAGTTCTGATGGAAAGTAATAATCTATGTGCATTACTTTTCTGGAGATAAAGCAGAGTTTTTGTGTGATCTTTCCAGCCTGATTTCTTTGTTGTTAAGCTTGCCTACTCATGGAGTTGGAGCATTATATTCGTATTTTTATTGTGGTTTTGAATACACCGTTGGACATATACTTTGTCACCCTCACTTATCACTTGCATATTTAGGGACCCTATTTGAATATAACTCAGCCTTACTATGCACCTCACTGCGGGAATCCTACACACCAATTGCAAAGGAACCTATTCTTTGTACACTCAGACAGAACTATTTGCAACTTTGATAAATGTAAATATGACAAATTGTAAATCATTGAAAGTTGAAATGTTATGAACTAAAGCTATTCCTTAAATGCTAACCTAGATCAAAATTTTTTCCCGAGTTTATAACAACTAAATTGAGCCAAGTCATCAGTTATGTAGACTTGTTTGGTTATACATGGATGGCTGAGGATTGATTATACTTTCTCGTTTACATTAGAGAATTGCTTCAGAGTGAATGTTTCAGAGAGCAACTGCAACTTGCTGGAGTTAACAACTCAGAATGTAGGATTCCATAATGAAATGAATTAATTGTCTGCAATGATGACAAACTAGAAAATTTAGTATTTTAAACACGTTGTGGAAGATTTGATGATATATACCATGCATATATAAACTGAAAATACACATTTTCTTTTTGATTGCAGTGTCAAGCTATGGTATGGGGATCCTGTAAGCCTCACTATGTCTTCTACTGCTAGCTCTGCGCCTTTAGGTCTCTTGAAAGAGGTAAACCTTTTCTTGAAGTGAACTGTTTTTCTTGTGTTTATCTGTGATTGTCATTAAATGGATATCTTTGCTATGCTAAGATTTTTCTTTTTGATTTCTGCTTAATCAGGTAGTATCCGCTGATTCAGTACCTGTCTCGGCAGTTTCCTTGGTCATACCTCCACAATCCCCAGACAAAGTTCTTATAGCGATTGGAAAAGGTTCTGGCATTCTATCTGTTTGGATATGTTACACGTCTGGGCGTAAATGCCACAAGGCTGGTCACTACGAGGCTCATGATCAAGTGGTAAATATCCTTTCATATTATGAAATTTGTTTGGTAAAGGTAAATGATGAATGAGATGGCTCTTGAGAAAAGCATATGTTGATGTCGTGTTGATTTCATCATTGTCTGTTATCTTTCTCCAGGTTACAGATCTTGCATGGGCATTTGATGGACGCTGCCTATACAGCTGCAGCCAGGTATGTGGGAAAGTTGTAATGATAAGACTGCTAAAGTCCAATCATGTGCCTAAGTTGTTTTAAAATGCACGTGAAATTTGTTTCTCCCAAATACCTGACAATTTTGATGTACCCTTCCCTGGCAGCTTACTTCAGCCCATAAAGAGTTTTGTCAAATTTCAATACTAAATGTTCCTTCCTTCAAACTTGAAATGCCTGTGGTTAGTACATTTACATTTCTTCATCTAGACCAGCATTGATGAAGGCACCCTTCTCCTCCATATGATGTTGTTCCCAGCCAAACTGTACTTCCATGGTTAGAACCAAGCGGTTTGTTTCCAGCTGCGCAGTAGTCACTTCATTGCCAATCCAGTGTTCCACGGGGTCGCGTCCCCCAGGGTCGGGTGCACGCACCCCTCGCACCCCTCGCACTCGGGACGGGGAGTCTCCTGGGGGTGCGTTTCCCCGCGCACCCTTTTTGGGGAGTCTTGGGGAGACGCAAGGGGGTGCGTTTCCCCAGTGTGGGGGACGCGACTCCCCGCGACTCCCCAAAAAGGGTGCTTCTGGGCGTCCCCCTTTTGAAGGGGGACGCGACTCCCCGCGACTCCCCGCGACTCCTCAAAAAGGGTGCTTCAGAAATTAAAAAAAATAAAAATAAAAAAAAATAAAAAATGTAAGTTTAAAAAAAGTTTACGATTCATTATTCAATGATTCATTTCATTTCTAGCTCTTCGACCTCCAGCTGACCTCTGCTACTTCGACCTTGACCTCTCTGTGTCCTTGATGTTGATTTTATTTTCAGTGCTAATTAATAAATTATCTATTTTTACTTTTCAGTTGTTGACCTCACACTGATTCCTAACTCTTGACTCTTAACTATTTTTGAGTTTGAAACTTTGAGTTATATAAATTTACTATTTACTATTTACTATTTAGTGTTCAAAGTTCAAACTTAGTATCTACTATCTACTTCTAGTATGTTTTGCTTTCAATTTCGATTCTAGAATGATGAATGATGAAATTAATTTTTAAATCAATGTACATTGCAGATTGTAGAATGATGAATGATGAATGATATGGAATCATGGATCAATGTATTTGAAGATTTCATTATTGAATTTATTTATTGAATGATCAATGATTATGGATGAATATTAGAATAATGAGTATGTCATATGAATGATGTATGTATCAAAATGAAAGATGAGGATGGATCAATGTATGTCATTATTCAATTCAATTATGAATTTAAATTTTATCATGTGTAGATCAAATTTCAATTTTCAATGTATTTACTATTGGTATTCATATTAGTATATAGTATGTAGTATATTATTATTAGTCTATTTAATATTTATGCTTTCATTATTTATTATTTAACAATGAATATGAACTTGAATTATATATATATATATATATATATATATATATATATATAAAATAAAAAATTATATACTCCGACGACTCCCCGCACCCTCGAAATTTCCCTAAAATTTCAGGGTACTCCCACACGTCCCCCCTGTGCGTCTCCCCGCACCCGCGTCTCCCCGCACCGGAGTCTTGGTGGAACATTGTGCCAATCACTTCCTTCTGAGTGAAGTTACCACGAAACGGAAACAGATACGGATCTGGATATGGATCCACCAGATTTCTGAAAAGCCAGGATCCAGATATGGTGGGGAAATGCAACATGCAAAAAATACAATAATATTTTTTTTAATTTTAAAAATCATGTTGAATGTTAAAAATCAAAACCATTCATGAATCAAAACTTTAGAACTGAAATCATTAGATAGTTATAAATCTGAAGACTGAAATCATGATGCATCTGCTTTATACAAAATGTATAACTGTAAATACAAAATTAAGTATCTCATCAATGATCACTCTATTGATATGATGGTGTAGAGTAGTCCCAACTACATGTCGAAAAATGGGTTTACATGCTCATCATTTGAATATTTCAACTCTACATCATGATCAACCTATCATCCTCATTGAAATTAGTCTCAAAATCTAAAAGTTCCCATCTAAGTTACAATGGTAAATGAATATTATACACTATTTGAGAACATGCTATAGTCTATGTATCATATTGTTCTAAGAGCACTCTTCATCTATGTATACTCCCTTACAAGATGCTTTACCTCTGATAGAATACTTCTAGAGAAATATGTTTGTGCACTGCTAATTCTAGGCTCATCGCTTCTTACTTCCAGCCTCAAAATGGCTCCAGTCATATGTGTTCTTCAAAAGAAATCTCAAATGCTAGATTAGTCAGGTAACAAGTACTCTAGAGCAGTGTGGAAAAAGTCGCCAAAAAGTCGCGATTAAATCGGCAAAATCTGTTTTTTTTGACTAGCTGATTTAATCGGCTGACTTTTTGGCGATTTTTTCCCAGTTAAAAAAGTCGGGATTAAATCGGGAGTTTTTCCACAAAATCGGGATTTTTTTCAAATATGAATATTTTTGTATTTTTTTAAATTTTGCTGACTTTTTCAAAAAACTCCTGACTTTATCGAGTTTTTCAACTTTTGGACCCTTGCCGATTTAATCCCGACTTCGACTTTTTACACATTGCTCTAGAGTACCCAATAATTGGACAATATGAATTTCATTCCTAAATTCTTCTTTGTTATTTCGTTCTTCTTGGCTACAGATTGTTTGATTGTATCTCTTTAACCCTTGTTTTCGTTGTTCTCTTCTCACATTATTCTAGAGCTGTTTTCAGCTCTCCCTATGTACCTTTTCTTTCCCCTTTCTTGGAGATGCCTTAGCACTCGCAATGGTTCACCTGCAATTTATTTTTATACTTTTTAGTGTTTACAGTCCCATTGGCCAAATTTGTCCAACAATGGACATTAATATTTAACTTATATTTAATTAACTTTCTTAACAGGGCGACAAACTCTATGCTTGGAACTGTAGCTTTTATTCTCTGTTATGTAGTTGCCTTCCATTTCTGTATCTCTATGCTATTTCTTCTGAGTCGAGCATAATTGCATGGGTATTAATATAATTGTGCATTCAAAAGGTGAAGGAATTATGCCTATGCTAGAAGAAGAGACGAAAGCGGGATTCTTGTTTAGCAATTATTGGTTCTATGTTATGTAAATGCTATTTGTAGTAAGTTCCATCCAGTAAATGAATAACTTGTTTTATATGGATTTGTTGTGCATCCACAAAACATTTTGCATAGCCAGATATGTCCAGTCTAAATTGACTATATTGCCTTATTCAGATCAAGCTCTTTTTATAACTCTTCAAGAAAGCATATGCTGTTAACTGTTAACCTATATTATATCATCAAATTGTTCATCTAACATTGAGTGGATTACATAGAAAGATAATCTGTAGATACATGACATTTGGCACCTAGGAATTAGGAGATGCAAGAATTTTATCGTAGTGGAGTCAGCAGTTATTATTGTTGTTTTATATATTTTCTGCATGAGCACTTAATGGTATGGTCTAACTTGGAAATATGTTATATATAGGACAATTCTATCCGCTGTTGGATCATACAAGGGAGTTCTCTGCTTCCAGTACCTTTTCCAGACAGTTCTCCTGGCCTTGCTTCAGAAAATCCAAAAAATGCCATGGATGTGAGACCTATCATTACAAATACTGGATACTGTACTTTTTTATTTTTTACATATTAGAATATGGACATAAAGGTTTTCTGTTGTGATTGCATCTGCAGCTTCCATCATATGTATTCGATTGCTGCTTTGGGTTGGCTGTATCACCAGGAAATCTGGTTCTTACTGCTGTAAGTATCATTCATACTGTTTCAATATTTTTTTGATTACTTGATTGTATTGTAATTCACGTAACAATGTGTGGCTCTTGTACTCTCGTATGCTTATTGCCTTCTGTGAGTGAGTGTTCTGAGAGCCACACCTATTCCCTGTTCTAATCAAAGTATATAATGATAAATGTTAAGTGTATCAGCATATCAATATTGACAGGCATAAATATTATTCTGCTTTAATCATCGATTTTTCAGTAGATTCATATGCATTTTGCTTCAATTTATTTTTGATTGTGCTAGAATCCTACTGTTTATACTCTCCGTGCCTGCATCAAAATGTGATATTTTTTCAATTTAATTCTTTTACAAGGAAAACTTCATGTGATGCCCTTCTCTGGGTGCAACTACACATTTGACAAATGCTTTTCGATTTCATGTAAAACCATGATGCTTGATTCTCTGTTGCTTACATCATTGAGCAACCAGTAATAAACTTCAACATGATGTCCTGATCCCGTGTAATATTGAAATCAAATGATTCAATCTCTTTGAAGCCTCAAAAATGGAGGGTTCACAAACACTGAAAATATAATTCTATGATAGAATCCTTCACCCCGCCTCTCTAGATACACTTGGATATGTATTGGATATCTTGAATCCTTCTTGGATCTGTAGCCCGAAGGTATACAAATGGATCTGTACAGGATCAGTATGTGATGCATTTCACATATATCTAGGATGTATCCTTATGTTTCATCCCCTCTGAAAAAAGGAAAAAGAAGAAAGAGAGCATAGAAAGTGTAAATAAATTAATTTTCATTGCAGTCTCAGACTCTCAACAACTAGACAAACAAATGTCATTAGATTTTTCTATGCCATCTAGCCGTTCATCAACAAATCTCCCCTTTTGCAAGAATTTCTATCGTGTACATACATGTAGCCTTGTGTTTGAAAAAGCCTGTCAAACTACTTTTTAACTGCCCGGAAATCATTTCAGGTGGTGATAATAAGCTATTAGGCAAGCTTGCATTGTGTTTTAAGAAGCCTATCAAAATGTTTTTGTCTCGTGCTGCCCAGAAAGAGTTTCAGGTGGTGATAATAAGATAATAGGAGCTTGGTGGTTATTTTATATCTAAGCTTGTGAATTTTCACAGCTTCATTATTTATCCATTGGGATATTGTGTAAGAATTTCAAGCCCGAGGTAATTAATGTCCTTATGATCTCAATCAGATAAGTATTGCTGAATTTAATTAAAGCTGAAATGAATTTTCAGACCATAGCATCAATGAAACAATAGCTAGAAATTAATCAATGGAGGCATAAAAATTAGTTTCTCACACAAACAAGTAACTACTTCAAATCCACTTTAAATTCTTAATTTTTTTTACAGGGTAACCTCCACATGCTTCCCAAAAACAGATGAAAGAAAACCTTGAAACGAGCTTGTACAGCCTGCTGAAAAAAGCATAAACAACAGAAACTGCTGTACAACCTGTGGAACAGCCTATACTGCCTGTATGGACATGTCTGTATGAATGTATGGATCCATATGGCTCTGCACATACAAATGTACAAATCTGGCTATATGTTTGTATGGGGCTATGTTCTCCCTGGAAACACCTCTTTTCTAGCTGTCAGTGCTCTCTCCCTCTCTCTGTCACTTAACCTGCTCAACTGCTCGTGTGTGTGTGCGCGCGCACACACATGTAAGCCTCTACCTTTCTCTGTCTTTATACTTGTAGTGGAGAATCTATTTTTAAGATTTCTCCTAGTCTAAGTCATGCATGAGATACAACTTTGGACTCAACTACTAAATATAAGACTTTCATTTTTTTACTAAAGTGAATTGCGAAATAGAATACTTTTCCCAAATTTAGAGTTAGTTGAAAATATTTCGAACTACTTTTCACATGTTCACACTGAACATGTACGAAGGCTCTTGTTGGAGCTATAAGTCTTAACACCCCCTCTTAAAAAGGAAAGAATTATGCACCAATTCCAGTTTGTCTTTCAAAGCCTCAAACTTCGCTTTTTCCAAGGGCTTGTTCAAAATATCAACTACCTATTGATTTGTGGGAATATGCTGAAGCTTCGCTGCTCTCATTTGAACGTACAAAGTGTTCTCTACTTTCTGTTGAGCTAAGTGCCACAGAAGTTTGCTTCCTACTGAATCAGGATACCATCTTTGATCCCAAGCTAATGTAACACCATGATGAGCTCTTTCCATCTGTTGTACTGCTTGGCACTTCACAATCTCCAAGATATTTCAAGCCAAACACCTTTGTACCCCTCAATGTCTGAGTGAACCATTGATGTCTCTCAATAGAAGTAGAACGGGTTCCTGTCTCCTCTTCACCTGAAGGCTGTGTTAACACCTTGATTCACTTCTTAGCAAACTAGAGGGTTAAGGGCTTCCACATTTCATTAGGTTGGTTTTCAGAGCATGATTCTAGAGATAGGTTTCTTAAGTCAAAGGTTGATTCACATAGAGTTCGAATGTAGGATGGTTTAGTGATTTGGTTTTGGTTCAGAGTTGGATTTTAGAGAGAGTATATAGGTTTTCATCAGCTTTGGAGAAGGTTGATTTCTTTAATAGTTTTCCTACATTGTAGGAGATAGGGTTTGGAGGTTCACATTGCAGTATTGATTATATATTTGGATTTCTGTTAATTTTGGGCAACTTGGTCCAAACTCCATGTTGCACTGCTCATATGATGATGATTATATTTTTGTTGGATTCCTCTTTGTAATATTCCGGATAGAAATGAACAGCAATATAAAGCACATAAACAAGAAACTGCAGCAACTAGAGAGACATCACATGAACCAAACACAATATGGAGAACGCTAAGCCATTTTATTAAATACTGAAAGATAAAATGAGTACAGAGGTGATCAGAATGATGGCACCTTGGCTTGCACTAGGCAAGCGTAGAAATACTCTCAGAATATATCATGGAATGGCTTCTCCCTCAATGACAGTGTAATCTCCAAGTTGCTGGTGCTGCTGCTATTGCTGGAATAAACTAAATCTTTGGGGCTGCTCCCCACCTCAGAAAATTATGAAACTTTGGGAATGGCCTCTCCACCCAATACCCAGAAAAGCCCATAAAGCTTTTCGAAAATCGCTGACCTCCGAAAATGACCTCCTTTGAGGTACCACGTTGTCCCAATGATAAACGCTGGCCCTGAATGATCTGCTGCAAAAGAAGGCCTCCAATTGTACCAAAATGATGGAATAGGGAAGAGCTAACCCCTTTCCAACTCTCCCGGGCTGAATCCCCTGATAAACCCTCACTCCGGAATCTCCTCCTCCAAAGACTGCGTCCTCCCTCTCACTGACTGCGCTGTCTCTGCAAGTGAAAAATCCCAACTGTGGCTACTCCACCCTCTCTGGCAAAACAAGGATAGAACTCCTCACCCGAGCAGGCACTCGAAGTCCCCTGGGGCTGAGGTTGGGATCTCCACACGGAGACACCCGGTGTGCTGAACAACACTTGCAGACTTTGCTCAACAGCAAAAGCGTGCTCAATGTCAAAAGACAAATATCATAGATGCATAATCAGAATGAGAGAATGAGGAGCCTCTTCCCCTTTTTATGCTTTGAGGGCCTTGTTCTCACCCGGGCCCCACCAAACTGCGCTGCCCCTCTTGGCCCATGTTGTCCCTCCCTCACTACGCTGTCATGGGCCCATGCTACCCACGCTGCCACTTTGTCATCTTGGGCCCCACGCTGCAACTTCGTCATCCTGGGCCCCACGCTACCAAATAATTATATGCTTAAGTGACTTTAGGGAATGTTTATTTCCTAAGTGTAGGTTGTGTGTCTCATCACCCACTTTATTAATTGAATTAACTTTAGAAAAACAAAACTGGCCAAAATTAATATTACCAATTAGCTGCTGCTAATTGGGAATATTACAGTCCTCGCCAAAAATTACTTGTCCTCAAGCAATGCTTGAACAAGCCTCCTCTCTAGCTGATGCTCCCCACCATCACTACAAAATGTGCCTGGGTCCCAGATGCGCCACTGAATCTTCCCTGTCCTCTGTATCACCCTGATATGGAGGGATCTCTCAATGCCAGGATCCCAAGCCATCCTGTCCAACATGAAGCTCCACCTGCTCCACTCACCATCCTGCCACGCTAATGAAGTCCACCACTTCATCAGTGACTCGCTAAAGCCCGATGGAAGATATACATGATCTCCCCATGTAGTATACAACTCACCCCTAGAGGTTATCGAGCTGTGTAGAGCTGTAATGCTCAAGTATCCTGCTAATCTCTTAGAGGTACCACCATGCTGATGTTGCGCTACTCTGATCATGAGATACTCCCCGTCATGCGCAGACTGTATCCTCCTCTCCTGAGACCTAGTGGCAAGAGATCTATGAGAGACAAGCTCATCCGGACCAAGAATCACCATGATGCCAATACCTACCCCTCCGAATGCAACTCTGAATCTATGCAACAACAAAGAAAGTCTGCCTTGCCATCCGATGAAGGCCTCTGTGTACCCCCATGTGCCAACCCAACAGTTAATTAGATCACTCTCTGTCCTGACTCCGACCATCATGAGACAGAATGGGCTATCAATCAACCGAATCTCTGCATCCCATAGTCGGACCTGCTGCACCATAGCTCTGACAAGCGGGAATGCCTCCGTGCCTCATCTCTAGTCCCTGCTCATGACCAATATAGAGGGTCCATATATCATGGGAAAATATGATGCATGCTAACCTGCCCTGTGTTTGCCACTATGTAGTACTGATGACCGCTGGAAGCCATATGTGACAAATAGCCACCCCCTGAATGCAATCAATAGATGGATATCTGATACTCGCAATTGACTCATGGTATGTGGATCCCTCCTGTCCCTGCCAACCATCTCCACTAGGTCTGCCATCTACCCTCTCGATAATGTGTTGATACATTGTCTGGAGCCCAGACACATACTGGAATGCTACCTCTGCTGTACCTAGTATCCTCTACTCATGCATGGTCTCGACATGCCCTGAGAAAAGAGTGACGCATGTCTCCCTCATGACCTGCTCCCCAGGCGTAGGCTCAGCAATGACTGATGTGCCACCCTTGCAGAGGATCATCTCATCCCCCAACCTGTGGCTGTCAACTAGCGCACCAACCCAGTGCCACTGTTGAGAAGTCTCTCCCCTAGTGTGCTGAGTGTCATCCAAATATCTTGAGTGAGCCTCGTGTACCCCACTGCTCATGCCCAGAGTGCCCAAGGACAACAACAAAATCCACTGTACCCATGAGTGATGTAGAAGAGGGTCAAGCGCGTGAGTCCCCACAGATACCGTCAAGTATCACTCATCTGTCTCCCCATTGATCCTGGGTGAACTACCCCAAAGGTATGCCCGGTGTCCTTGTCCGTGAGTCTCCCTGGAGGAAATACTCTAAGACCCTGCTGTGCAGCACCGTACACCCTAGCATACCAACGATCATCCATGTACTCCTCGACATGCCACTGCACACTGAGGCATACCCTTGTACACTGCTGGATACCCCCTGCTACTGCTGTACCACCCTGTACCGTTTCGTGCCTTGTCTGTGTCAAGGCACCAGTCACTCCTCACGTGTTCTCAATGTGATGTAGGACACTCCTACTCCACAATGCAGTCCCACACACTACGGTACACCACCATGCAACTCCATGTCCACCGGTAGTCCACTGATCAATGCTAGATGCTCCCACACATCCTTGGATGTGATGGCCTAGAGTTGTGTCTCTACAAGTCGGACCACCCCCAATCGGTATCATCACCTCCACCATCGCATCGCTATACCCGCCGATGAATGGATCATCACTCCAAACCCTTCCCGAGGGGTCCGAGAAGTGAATCTCCCTATGTGTCAGTAGTGATACCACCACTGCTTGGCTCCGCTGCGACCTCTGTGCCCCACACAAAGGTGAAGAATCCTTGGCTCCATACAAGGTACCATTTGGTGGCCTGCCAATGCCACCTCCTCCGACAAGCTCCTGCCAAAGTATGTTGATCACCCTGTGACCTTGCGTACAAGTGTCATACCAAGACAACCCAGGGAGTCTGCCCATAAACTGGCTGGCCACTGGAGCTGATCGAAACTCCTCTAGCGAATGTGCATGCTCAACTGCTAGGCCAACTATACCCTCCAAGACATAGTCAACCGACCTGCCTGGGAAACGACAGGTAGTCCCACCTGGATCCCAATGCCAGTCTGGGGTTCCTGTATTCCTAACACTTGGAAACTCCTATTGCACTACACCCGGGTCCACCACTATCTCCATAACCCACTCCACCGGGTACCAACTCAAAATCTCTCCCCATCCAACCTCAACATGTGGATGCTGCACCTTGTGCAACTTCGATCGTCTCATCCCGCAATTCAAGTCAACATATGAGATTTGACTAGGTGGCTCTGCCCCTCTCTCTCCAATGTTAAGAGGTGACCCAACAATGCTGCTAGCCCTGTCTATGCATGCCTGAAGGGGGCTGCTTTGACACTCGAATGTGCCCTCTAGCTGTACCATTAGGGAATCCAGCCGTTCCCCAATGTGGGCCAACTTGGCCACTGACTCGGCACAAACCACTCTCATGTCTAGCTCCTCGTTCTGCAACAAAATAGCCTCACGTATTGATGTGGCCTTCCCTTTCAAAACTAGAAGGTCGGCTCGAAGCTGATGACACCGTTGTGTGCGACCATCGTCCAATACCTCTGTATCTCCTAGTGCCTCATCAAAGGTGGATACATCTCC
Organism: Pinus albicaulis; assembly: GCA_034641835.2. Lineage (NCBI taxonomy): Eukaryota > Viridiplantae > Streptophyta > Pinopsida > Pinales > Pinaceae > Pinus > Pinus albicaulis. Next base: position 1,679,951,566 of record CM076581.1, on the reverse strand, counting down.
TGGAACTTCACTCATCTGCCGCGCGTTGCTACCACCCGAAGACTCGGACACTACCCCGGTCATCACCTCAATGGATGGCACTACTGGGCTAGGCTCTACTCTCTCTACTAAGATGTCAACCGATATGGTCAAAGAAGTGTCCAACACAGGTGACCCCTGCGTCATACTAGGTGTATCCACATGCTCCGCATGATCCTGTGTGCCCTCATCCTCCAAGTGCAAGGTAGCCATTTTGATGGCTTCCCCCTCCGTTATTCGGTCAAGCTGGAAAGAGGTATCTAGCTTTTCCACCTGATCCCGAACCATGCAATCAGTGGATCCATCATATGTGGGAAAAGGTGTCCTCCCAGTGGTATGTTGCAACTCTGAAATCTACGTGCTAGACCACCCACTGTTCCTTCCTTCTTCATCCTGCCTGAGCTGGCAGTAATCTCTAAAGGACAAAGCCGCTCTGAAGTTTTCCCCCATGGACTGCAATTCGCGGAAATAATCTCCCATGGGTATATGATCATGCCGCCTACCTTTCTCACTCAGTACTGGAGGTAAGAATGTAGGCATTGTGATCCTGGTTGGCCTACTGAAGGCTGGTGGGTGAGTGGCTGGTAAAGGGTGGTCACACTGTCGTGAAACCCCCAAAGTCTCCCCAACTAGGGATTCCTGATGGATGCTCTCATTCTTATTCTGTTGTTTGAGTCTTTCCAACATTCCCTTCTGTCCTTTGGCTAAATCATTTAGTTCCTTAAAAATGTTACCAAAGGTTGCTTCCCCTTTTCTTTTTGACTCCCCCATATTTGCCACCACCTCTACTGCCTCTGGTGGGTAAGATTCTGCCTACCCTCTTTGTTCATAGAAAAATATCCCCACGGCTGAGCCAAGAATGAAGCTCCGATACCACTGTAATATTCCGTATAGAAATGAACAACAATATAAAGCACATAAACAAGAAAATGCAGCAACTAGAGAGACATCACATGAACCAAACACAATATAGATAACGCTGAGCCATTTTATTCAATACTGAAAGATAAAATGAGTACAAAGGTGATCAGAATGATGGCACCTTGGCTTGCACTAGGCAAGCGTAGAAATACTCTCAGAATATATCATGGAATGGCTTCTCCCTTAATGACAGCGTAATCTCCAAGCTGTTGGTGCTACTGCTACTGTTGGAATAAACTGAATCTTTGGGGCTGCTCCCCACCTCAGAAAATTATGAAACTTTGGGAATGGCCTCTCCACCCAATACTTAGAAAAGCCCAGAAAGCTTTTCGAAAATGGCTGACCTTCGAAAATGACCTCCCTTGAGGTACCACGTTGTCCCAATGATAAACACTGGCCCTGAATGATCTGCTACAAAAGACGGCCTCCAACTCTACCAAAATGATGGAATAGGGAAGGGCTGACCCCTTTCCAACTCTTCCGGCCTGAATCCCCTGATAAATCCTCAATCCGGAATCTCCTCCTCCAAAGACTGCGTCCTCCCTCTCACTGACTGCGCTGTCTCTGCAAGTGAAAAATCCCAATTGTGGCTGCTCCACTCTCTCCGGCAAAACAAGGATATAACTCCTCACCCAGGCAGGCACTCAAAGTCCCCTGGGCTGAGGTTGGGATCTCTGCACGGAGACACCCGGTGTGCTGAACAACACTTGTAGACTTTTCTCAACAGCAAAAGCATGCTCAATGTCAAAAGACAAATACCATAGATGCATAATCAAAATGAGAGAATGAGGAGCCTTTTCCCCTTTTTATGCTTTGAGGGCCTTGCTCTCACCCGGGCCCCACCAAACTGCGTTGTCCCTCTTGGCCGACGCTGTGTTATGTATAATTTATTAATTATTAGTTAAATATAGTTGTCTTAGGTTATTAATGTGGAAGGGCATGATCAACGATCATGCCTCTTCGCTAAGGGACACCATAAGGCTGTATTTAAAGCCTTGGTGATCCCCACTTGTAATCATCTCATATTTTATCAATAATAATATATACTTATTCAAGTTTACTAGAGTTTTTACACTCCATTGGTATCAGAGCAGTCACTCTTTAGGATCTGTGTGATCATCAAAGAAAATTGCAGAATTCTCTACCACTGCCTTCATTCCCAATTTTTTTTTTCTTACCCCAACCCTCGGCCTTACGACCCTCTCCCTCCCGCAGCCTACCTCCCTCTCTGCTCACACTCCCTCCGGCCCCCTCCCACACCGTCCTTCCCTGCCCATGCTGCCAATTCCCTGTCCCCCTCCCGTCCACTCTTACTCCCCGCCCACCTTTCCGCCGGTCCTCCCGCCTTTCCGCCCACATTCCCTCCTCCCCGCCCCGCCCACATTCCCTCCTCCCCGCGTCCCTTGCCACTCTCCTTCCACCGGCCTTCCCCACCCCATCTTCCCACCCATCGTCATCATCCCCATTACCCCGCGGTCTGCCTTCCACCTTCCCCGCCGCCTTCCCTGCCGCTGCTGTCCTCCATTACATCGCCAACTCCCCGCAGTCTATATTCTCTTCCCCCGACACCTCGCCTCCCGCCTCCCACCTCTTGCCTCCCACTTCTAATCCCGCCTCGGTCCCGACACTTCTCTCCCCGCAGTCCATATTCTCTTCCCCTAACACCTCTGCCTCCCCGCCTTCCCTGCCTCCTCGACCCTTACACTCCGTCGAGGAATGCTGCAACATAAATCACCTCAAGGAATAAATAACTAATACGCCAATTCTGTGGTCGATCGTCTAGAGGTGCGAATTTTCGTGCCCGATCGACGACTCTCTTGGGTTCAATACGTAGATTCGTTCAAGTATACGGTAAACAAGTCTGGTTAAAAAAAACATTCCGACGTCTGAAAACTAGACGGGTACTCTTTTAAAACATCTTTTAAACATTGAACGATTTTTTTTATAGTCATAATATATATACTATATAATTACAATCAATAATTATATACATATAATTTATATAAAATAATAATAATAATAATAATAATTATTTAAAATAATAATAATAATAATAAAAATTATTATTATTTAAAAAAAAAAAAAAAACTGGCAAAAAAATATTCACCACCACATACGTGTTCAATGTCTTCATCAATGTCGATGGTCGAATTCCAAAAAAAAATTGCTGGATCTTGAGAAACAAATCAATAATAATGCCGATGACTTTGGCAGAAGATTAGTCGATCTCAAGGGGTCAGTGGCAGGAAACTCCAACGATATCAAAAAACTTCAAGATACGACGAATTGAATAGAAAGACAAATGTGGCTAAATCATCACGAGGCCACAGAAAATCTTAGCCAAGCAATGCAAAAGATGACAGAACTCTGCGAGAAGATAAGCCAGACACAACAACCCATATCCCTTAATATGGAACAAAATCAATAGAACAATTCCGCAGATTCAGGGAACTCAGAAAAGCATCAGGAAAAAACCGATTCCCCAAATCATCACGAAGATAGTAATGTAGATTCTCAAAATAAGCAGCTCTGGAATGCATTTGCTAATCAATATCCCCTTCTCGTTCCACCATTAGCATATCAGCGAAAAGCAAAAATCGAGCTACCCAAGTTTGATGGTAATGAAAAAAATAGCATTGCATGGCTTAATAAAGCCAAAGAATATTTTGAGATTTATGACATTAATAGTGATGACGAAAAAATTAAGCACGCTTCCATGAAAATGGAAGGAGAAGCATATAATTGGTATATGTGGTGGAAAAAGACGACGCTTGCTATTAGTTGGACAAAATTTAAGGATGCATTCTTTAAAAGATTCCAAGGTATAAAAGAAGAAAAGTTTTTTTCAACATTCATCAAATTACTCCAAAAAGGAGATGTGGATGAGTACACTTGAGAATGGAAGACCTTAGCGACACGAGTACTTGGATTGTCAGAATCTCATTTAATCCAATCTTTCAGCTCAGGACTTAAAATCCATATACAAGAAGAGCTCGAACTTCACGACATTACATCAGTAGAACTAGCAAGGCAAAAAGAAAAAGCTGCTGAAAAGAAATTTGAAAGGTTATCATGGTCAAAATCAGAAAGAGTATATTCGAGACAAAGATTTCCTCAATCTGAAAATATAGATAACACAAAATATGTCCCACCCCATCTTCGTGAAGAAGAAAAATCTAACGTGGAAATACAAAGGATGAGAGAAGGCAAGTGCAAATGTTGCGGTGAAAAGTGGGACCCTAAGCATAGGTGCGCTAAAAAAAACGAGACAAAGAATCTCTATAACTTTGAAGCAACTAATGACTCTAACAATGATGAATCAGATTCAGCCACCCTAGAGTTCCCTCCAGAACTAGATGATGGAAGCATTACGCAAATGTCCTTATCAGCTATGACAGGAATATCACAACTTCACACACTAAAATTAAAAGGACATATTAAGAAGAACAACGTAATGGTTCTCCTTGACACCGACAGTACCCACAATTTTTTAGATTCGACCATGGCCAAAAGACTCAACATCTTTACGTTTCCCATGCCCAATATGAAGGTAATGGTGGCCGATGGTAAGAAAATTGAGAAGGTAGGGAAATGCCAAAAAGTCAAATTGCAGATTCAAAATTTTAATTTAGAATCTGCATTCTACACTGTGCCATTACAAGGAGTAGATGTGGTCTTAGGAATTCAATGGCTACAAACCTTAGGTACCTATTCTGCCAACCATCAGAAGCAGTTTATAAGCTTTAAATGGGAAGGGTAGAATCACAAGTTGTATGGATTCCAAACCCCAAGAAATCAAATCATATCATCACCTCAGATGATGAAGATGATTCGAAAAGGAGTGCCAGCCTCTATAGTACAATGTCATCAGTTAGAAATGTTATCTATAAAAAGGAACCACAGAGAGTCACCAGAAGTACAAGGACTAGTTCAGGAACACGAAAAAGTATTCCAAGACCTGCCAATGAAAATGCCTCTTAATAGGGAAATCGAACATACAATAGAAGTCAAGGCAGAATCAGACCCTGTCAACATTAGATCTTATCGCTATCCACATCACCAAAAGATTGAACTCGAGAAGATGCTCCACGATCTTTTAAAAATGTGGGAAGCAAAAGCCGCCTCTCGGGAAACCCAAGCATTCGTCAACAATTTCCATCATTACGTATGCTTTGAGGACAAAGCATCTTTAAGAGAGGGGCAATGTTATGTATAATTTATTAATTATTAGTTAAATATAGTTGTCTTAGGTTATTAATGTGGAAGGGCATGATCAATGATCATGCCTCTTCGCTAAGGGACACCATAAGGCTGTATTTAAAGCCTTGGTGATCCCCACTTGTAATCATCTTATATTTTATCAATAATAATATATACTTATTCAAGTTTACCAGAGTTTTTACACTCCACGCTGTCTCTCTCTCACTGCGCTGTCATGGGCTCACGCTACCCACGCTGCCACTTCCCTCACGCTGCCACTTCGTCATCCTGGGCCCCACGCTGCCAAATAATTATATGCTTAATCAAGTGACTTTAGGGAATGTTTATTTCCCAAGTGTAGGTTGTATGTCTCATCACCCACTTTATTAATTGAATTAACTTTAGAAAAGCAAGACTGGCCAAAATTAATATTACCAATTAGTTGCTGCTAATTGGGAATATTACAATCTTTCGGAGAGGTGCAAGATTGATCTAAGGATCCTCTTGTTTGGATGAGCAGAACATATATTTTTATTTTATTTTCCACACATGTGCAAGGTTGGCCAGGTTTGTAATGTAGGCTCACAAGCCTAATAGATGTGTCACACACCCTCACTGATGGATATAAATTAGAGAGACTTGGAGATCATTTTCTCATCAACTCATCACACATTCTCTCTTGTGATCTGATTGGTTCGATCAACCTTTGGAGGCCTCTCTCTCTCTCACACGTGTAGCGCTGAAGTTGGGAAAAGTGTGGACTGTTTTCGGGCTGATTGCTAGTGCGTTGACCAGTGTTGACCGTGGTCAAACCTTGGAGTTTTGACCTCCAACAAGTGCAGAAATTCCGATCTCTTGAGGCCGCATTTGAGGGCACAAAGATCAAGGAAAAGAGAGACCATTGATCGAAGCCCTAATCTGCTGCGTTGACTTTCTATTGACCAGCATTGACTTTTGAGGAGTTGTCTTTGAGGGGTGTGTGTGATTCTTGGAGGATTGGCTGATCTGTTGGAGAAAGACTTTGATGGTTGGTGCATCCTCTTGACTGCCGTAACACACACTACTCTCTATCTTTGCTGGATAAGAAGAATTGTAAAATCTGATCTATATTATTGGCTTGTCTTCTGTTGATATATTATTGTGTTCTATCAACATTTTACTTTAATTTTTATGTGATTGCTAAATTGAATCGGGCCTAAGAAATATTGAAGTAAAATTGCATTAAGCATAGAACATACCATGGTTATCTAAAATTAACATGGTATTAGAGTTGAGGTGAAGACAAAGCCCAAGATAGTGTGGAAAGCAATCACTGAAGAAGAAATCTTATCAAGGATCAATGGCCTCCTCAACCTATAAGAGTTTCAAATCTGATGATTAGTTCACTGACATGTCTGATTATCATGCATGGAAGATGTCCTTGGATTTGGCATTAGAAGATCAAGATGTCATGGATTATGTGCAGGGGAAGATTCATGAGCCTCCATCAAATGAATTTGTTTTCACAAAGATGAAGTATAGAGAAGGGGAAATCAAAGCAAAGATGATTATCCAGGATTCTATTCATAAGCACTTGGTTGCTCATATTTATGAGCTGAGCACATCTAAAGAGATGTATGATAAGCTGGTTAGCATGTTTAGGGCTAGCAATGCTAATCAACTTCTTTTCTTCAAGAATCAATTGAAGAATATCAAGAAGGGTAAAGAAGAATCCATTCAATCCTATTTTATGAGGCTCACTGAAATCGGGAATAATCTGTTAGCTATTGGAGAAGAAATAGCTGATTCAGATATGGTTCTCATTGTGGTTGGAGATCTCCCCCGTGATTGGTATCTATTCAATACCACTATTCTTAATAATAATGTGATTCCTAATTTTGATGAAAAATTGACGAGATGCACTCAAGAAGAGACAAGAATGATGGAGAGAGATCATCCCTCTAATGGAAATGGAAGTGACCCTAATGCCTTCACCGTCCATGCAAAGAAGAAGAACCATGGTGGCTCGAGAAATCAAAACCATTGAAAGAGCGGGGCCCAAAGGAAGGAAGGGAAGATGTTACACTTGTAACAAGTTTGGTCATTATGCAAGAGAGTGCCCCAATATAAGGGACTCTCCTAGGGATGATGACAACAACAACTCCAGGGGGAATAGCAATCAAAGGAACAATAGGTTCAAAGGAAAAAGGAAGGCTCCCTCTGATCATAGTGGAAATGGGGAACCTTTCAAGAGGTCGAGAAATTCTAGGTGCGATGAGTCTAATGTTGTTGATAATAAGAAAAATGAATTTATTATTGTATCTGCCCTCTACGCTGCATCTCCTCCCAACACCCTGGATGTCTGGCTGATTGATAGTGGTGCTTCAATGCACCTCACTGGTTATAAAGAAGCCATCTCTGATTTGATTGAGAAGGCAAATCTAGAAATTATCCTTGGAGATAATGCCACCTATCTCGTGAAAGGGACAGGGACTGTGATCCTTCATCTATCTCAAGGTCAAGTCCTTCGTTTACAAGATGTGTTGTACTTATCTGATTTGAAGAAGAACCTTGTGTCTATTTCGGCAATGGAAAACAAAGGGTTCAAGGTGGCGTACACATCTGGAAGAAGAACGTCAAAGAAGCTCTTACTATTGGTTATAGAGTTGATACAGTCTACCTGGTTGGAGGAAGTCCATTGGGGGCTATGTCATGTGATACTACTCTTCAAACAGAGTTATGGCACCTTAGGTTTATACACCTTCATTACAAAGCCCTTTTTGAAGCAAGGGAGGTGGTGACAGGGATGCCCGAATTTAAAGATGATCATGAAGGTATATGTCAGGGTTGTGCTGAAGGGAAGCATACAAGGGGACCATTCCCCTCAAGTGTCACAAATACATCTGATATCTTGTAGTTGATACATTCTGATTTATCTGGTATGTTTCCCGTGACATCCTTGGGAGGATGTTCCTATTGCATGACTTTTACAGATGACTTCTCCCGCAAGACCTTGATATATTTCTTGAAGAAGGACGAAGCATTCAAATGGTTTCGTACCTTCAAGACCTTGGTGGAAAATCAAACCGAGAAGAGAATCAAATTTTTGAGGACTGATAATGGGTCCGAGTATGAGTCAAATGAATTCAATGACTTTTGTAATGAAGCTAGCATTAAGAGGGAGACCACAATTGTGTATACTCCTAAGCAAAATGGTGTTGCTGAAAGAAAGAATAGGACCATTGTGGAAGCTACCCGTGCCATGCTGTGTGACCAAGGTCTTCCGAAGTTTCTATGGGGAGAAGTTGCGAACACTGCCGTGTATGTTCAAAATAGATGCCCACATTCCGCTCTGGACTCCAAGACTCCCGAAAAGTCTTCTTCAGTAAGAAACTTGATGTTCCTCATTTTAGAGTTATTGGTTGTCTTGTTTACTTTCATGTGTCAAAAGAAAAGAGAAGCAAGCTCGATGCTTCTAGAAATAGGGGAATGTTTGTGGGCTACAGTGAAACATCAAAGGCATATAGAATCTATGTGCCTGGTCAAAGAGAAGTGGAGATATGCCACGATGTCACCTTCGATGAAGATGCTGCCCTCAAGAAAGTTAGGAATCTTCCTAGCTCAAAGGAAGACAAAGAATAAGAAGAAACTAGAAGGCAGGAAGAATCAAAGGATGAACCGACGCCCAATGTTGAAGGACTTATGGATCCTATTGATCCACTTCCTTCAAACAAAAAGAGACTCTCATGGCTCAGGGATACTCTCGAAGATGCCGAGAGACATATTGCTCCAAGGGGGACGTTCTGCGAAAGCAAGAAGCCGAATAGGTACCAAGGATACCTAGTAACCATGAGTACAATTGTACAATTTAAGCCTGGATCATTTGAACAAGTCGTAAAGCATCAAGTTTGGAAGGATGCTATGCACGAAGAATATGAGTCCATTATGAAAAATGATGTGTGGGAAGTGATCCCGAGACTAGAGGAAAAATCTGTTGTCACCTCGAAATGGCTCTATAAGATCAAGCATGGATTTGATTGTAGTGCTGAAAAGTACAAGGCAAGATTTGTTGCCCGAGGCTTCTCTCAAAAAGAAGGTATAGATTATGATGATATATTTGCAACTGTCGCCCACTATGATAACCTCTGGGGTTCAAAGTCCAAGATAGAGACACCTATGTATGCAGGTTGAGGAAAGCCCTCTACGGGTTGAAGCAAGCCCTTAGGGCTTGGTATGAGAGGATAGATAGCTACTTGATGAAGCTAGGCTTCACTCGAAGTGATGTTGATCCAAACCTTTATTTTAAGGTTGATAAAGAAAGGCCTCTCATTCTGGTTCTCTATGTGGACAATCTCTTCTTGATAGTTGCTGACCCTCTCATGTAGAAATTAGTATACATTAGCATGCATACATCTAGATTCCCTTGATCTCACAATATTTAACTTCTTGCAAAATACAGAATCATTCCACTGTTAATCTTTTGCGGAAAATTAATTGCACACACATGTGAAGCATAAATAAAAACAATCGCACATAACACAGTTGTTTAACAGGAAAGCCTAAAGCTGAAAACCCCAACTATCATATATTATGTATCATGGAGATCATGTAACAATCCTCATACAAAGCTTAGTACATCAAGCTCTCAGTACAATACAATCGTCACACACTAATCAGGGAAAATCTGCAAATCCATGCACCGATCTTTGCTCGTTGCTAGCCTGCCTCCACTGCGTAATCCCTGCTGAAGAATAGCTCTGAATGAATTCGAATTACCCTTGCCTTGACTGCGCAATCCTCATTGGCAACTCTAATGTGTGTGTGATGCAATCAATGCATCACTATAGTCACAACAGATAGTCTATCTTGCCCTTTCACCTATCTCTCCACTGGGTCTCCACTGGAACTGCCATGCACTGTAGTTAACTACTGTATTGTTCAGTTGATTAATGAGTTATTATTTGTGAATTAATTAACTAATTAATTCACTCCACTTTCACTAGTGTATCATTCAGTTAGACTAAATACAACTAGCTCAACTGAGTCTAACTGAGTTAAACTGAATACAACTCCATAAACTACTCTTCCAACTTTGTCATAATTCTGCCACTTGAGTTCTAACTGAGTCCTCCATGCATGAGCTCCAGTAAACCCTTGGGAATTGTGTAATTCCCTCAGTCCACTAATGTGCCACATCTGTGCATTGAAACAAAGTGCTCCAAGAGAATAAGTTGCTGTTTAGAGTCTGATTATTATTAAGAGCTAATAATAATCGGCATGCATCTATTTTTAGATTGACGATCTATAAATATACTTCGCCCAATATTCTAAAAATAAAATTTCATATATTTTTCCAACTTGATCAACCATCTACAAATAGCATCCTGCAACTTCTGAAATATGATCACAATGTCTAAAAATAGACTTGCGCCAAAAATAGCCTGTGGGCCCACTTAGTGAAGGCGACTCTTTTCACTAAGCTCATCATCTTGTTGAATCTCAACACTCCCTCTCAACAAGATAGGGATTATCCTTCACCCCGATCCTGCCTCTATGGTATTCAAATTTGCTCCTAGTGAGTGCCTTCGTCAGAATATATGCATCCTGATCCTCCGTGGGAATGTACTAAAGCAACATGATCTTCCGCTGCACACAATCTCTAATATGATGATACCGGATATCAATATGTTTAGATCTATCATGAAACACAGGATTAACCGAGATTTTAATGCAACTCTGATTATCACAATGTATCACTGTGGGATCTAAATGTGAACCGAACAAACCAACCAGGATCTTCCTCATCCAGATAGCCTCACATGCAGCTTGACTTGCTGCCATGTATTCTGCTTCCGCTGAACTGAGTGCCACGGATCTTTGTTTCCTACTGTACCAAGAAACTGCCGTAGATCCGATACTGAAAATCCCTCCTGATGTGCTCTTTCTGTCTGTTGGGCTTCCTGCCCAATCTGCATCCGTGAAGCCATTTAACTTCACCTCATCCATCTGTCTGTACCATAAACCATACTCAGATGTGCCCCTGAGATATCTTAGGACATGCTTGCCTGCTTTCCGAAAGAGCTTGGTAGGCTTAACCATCGCTTGTGAAAGCTGGTTCACCGCATAGCATATGTCCGCTCTTGTATTAACTAAATACATGAGCGAACCCACCAACTGTCAATAAACAGTGACATCCACTACCTCTGCCGATGTAGCATCCTCTTTCTTCCAATTTCCTGGAAGAGGAGTGTCGATAGGCTTACAGCCTTCCATGTGAAACTTCTCCAGTATCTCCCGGGCATACTTGCCTTGAGACACAAACAGTTCACCTTCCCGCTGCCATATTTCCAATCCAAGGAAATAATGAAGGAGGCCCAAATCCTTCATCTGAAACTCCTTTGCAAGATCTGCCTTGCATGAGTGTATCAACTGTTCATCACGTGTTAGTATTAAATCATCAACATAAAGAACAATGATTAAAAGCTTACCCTCCACCACAATCTGGTACAGGTTTGCATCCGCATCACTCTTGGTGAAGCCAAGTCCAGTGAAATAGCTGTCGATCCGAGTGTACCAAGCACGTGGTGCTTGTTTCAGCCCATACAACACTCTTTTGAGCCTGCACACATGCGACTCGCTGCTGAAGATCTCAAATCCTTCAGGTTGCTCAATGTACACCTCTTCCTCAATGATCCCATTAAGGAACGCAGTCTTCACATCCATCTGATGAATGTGCCAAACCAGTTGCGCTGAGAGAGCAAGAATGATCCGTATGGAAGAATACTGTGCGACAGGTGCAAAGGTTTCTTCATAGTCAATCCTTTCAATCTGTGAGAAACCCTGAGAAACAAATCTTGCCTTATACTTCTCGACGCTCCTATCAGCAACTTGCTTTACCATGTAGATCCATCTTGATCCTACAACTGATTTTCCCATCGGCCTTGGAACAATCTCCCAAGCACTGTTTCTGACAATGGAGTCATACTCCTCCACCATGGCATCTACCCATGTGGGCTCCTGCACTGCTTCTTCAAAGAAGATGGCTCTGTCACGATACACTTGCTCATAAGAGCCATGTATCCAGTAAATCGGTCAGGTGACTGTCTCTGTCTGCGCTGTGATGTAGGGACTCCTACAATGCACGTGCCGAATCAAGCCTTGATCTCTCGGCTCTATTGTGCAGCTTTACACTGTCGATGTTTGGTTATGTGAGTGATTCTCTCTCCATGAATCTCCTCCTGTGGCTGATCCACATCTAGAGGCTCATCTTTGGGAACAAGAAGTTCCTCCTCTATATGCAAATGTAGCTCCCTCTCAAGCGACAACTTCATGGCTTTCACCTCATTGAATTTTATATCCCGTCGCACCATAGTCATTTGATTGTCTGGCAAATACACACGATAATTATGGGGTGTTTCTGTGTACCCCACAAATATCCCAACTTCTGCAGTCAGCTCCAGCTTCTTCCTGGCATCCTTTGTCATATGAATTTAAACAGAGGAGTCAAAAATCTTCAAATGAGAAATATCAGGATTTTTACCAGTAAAAGCTTCTTCAGGTGTACTCATGCCAAGTACTCTATGAGGACAACGGTTTTGCACATAAACCGCAGTGTTGCATGCTTCCGCCCACAAGTGCATCGGTAGGCCCTGGTCATGCAGCATCGCTCGTGCAGCACCCACGATCGTTCTGTTCTTCCTCTCAGCGACCCCATTTTGTTGTGGGTTATGAGGCACTATGAGTTCTCTTCGAATTCCTTCTTTGCTACAGAAGTCTTTGAATTTTCCCGAGATGTATTCACCACCATTATCGCTCCGTAGAGCTTTCACTTACTTCTCCGACTCCTTCTCCACCAATGCTTTAAACTCACAGAACTTTGAGAATGTTTTGCTCTTCTTCTGCATGAAGAAGATCCAACATCTACGAGAATATTCATCAACAAATATAACATAATACCTGTGTTTTGCTGTGAAACAGCAGAAGGTCCACACACGTACGTGTGAATTCTCTCCCAGGATCACGAAGCACTGTTCTCCTTCTCATGAAAGGTGGTCTTCACAAACTTACCCATAGTACATCCCTTGCACTGATCTGACTGTGCAAGAGTACCCTTGGGAAGTCTAGTAGAAATCTGCTGCAAAATCTTCAAAGCGCCATGGTGAAGATGGCCCAATCTCTTGTGCCATAATTCTCCCTCATCCCGGCTCACCACTTCTTTTGCTTTGCCCACCATTGCAGCGCAATCATTTACCTCCAGCTTGTAGAGATTCTTAATTCGAACCCCTATCTTCTTGGTTTGACCCGTTGTTTTATGTTGAAGGAAGGCTTTTCCCTCACTGAAAACAACATCATAACCTTTGTCTTCCAGCATTGCGACTGAGACCAAGTTCTTCTTCAGACCTGGAACATGCATAACATCCTTCAACAAGAATGGATTACCGGACTCCCTGTCAAAGGTAATGGTCCCAATGCTAGTCGCACTGTATCAACCATCGTCGCCCATCTCTATATGCATCTGGAGATCCTTCTCCTGCAAGTCACTAAACAACTCTTTGTCTCCCGTCATATGGAAAGACGCACCACTATCAAGATACCACACCGATCCCATACAACTTGAAACCAAGCATGCGATCAAAGAGAATCAAGTTCAAATTGCGAGGCTAAGGCCTCTCCAGCTGCAACTCCAACAGCCTTCTTGTTCTTCTTCTTCTGTGGACAGTTAGTGGCGAAATGCCCTTGTTCGTGACAGTGAAAACACTTCACTTTGGACAAATCCTGCTTCTTGCCTTTAGCTTCGGATTTTGAAGGAAATTTCTTCCCCTTCCCTTTCCTTGCTTTGGCAGCCAAAGCGCAATTCTCTTCATCTTCATTCTTCGATGAAGATCCATCCCCGGTACCCCGCCTTATCTCCTCCTGCACAAGATCCGACCAAAGTCGCTCCCATCCCGGCAGTTTCTCCCGTCCATTGACAGAGTCTTCGTAGCTATGCCAACTCTTCGGAAGCCCAAGGAGAGCCAAGCTCACCAAGTCTTCATCATCAACAGTAACCCCCACACTTCCTAGTTCATCCTTTTGCAGTGGACAAACTTCCTGAGGTGTTTTGGAATACTGTCGCCCTTCTCCATTTTTATTTTTCTGAGCTTGTCTTTAAGCGCCAACTTCCTCTGGTCACTTCTGCTTTGGAACAAATCTGTCAAAGCCTTCCACATTAAGAATGGAGTGGCTTTCCCGTGAAGGCTGGACACAATATGGTCCTTCACACCTTCCAACAGAATTATTCTCGTCTTTGCTGTCTTCTTTTGCCTTACGTCAAGTAATGCAACATCGCTAGATCCCGGCTTAGGAACATCGCTATCGATGAACTCCTTCAGTCCATTATCCTGCAGCACCGCCTCCATGATACCATGTAGAAATTAGTATACATTAGCATGCATACATCTAGATTCCCCTGATCTCACAATATTTAACTTCTTGCAAAATACAGAATCATTCCACTGTTAATCTTTTGCGGAAAATTAATTGCACACACATGTGAAGCATAAATAAAAACAATCGCACATAACACAGTTGTTTAACGGGAAACCCTGAAGCTGAAAATCCCAACTATCATATATTATGTATCATGGAGATCATGTAACAATCCTCATACAAAGCTTAGTACATCAAGCTCTCAGTACAATACAATCGTCACACACTAATCAGGAAAATTCTGCAAATCCATGCACCGATCTTTGCCCCCTGCTAGCCTGCCTCCACTGTGCAATCCCTGCTGAAGAATAGCTCTGAATGAATTCGAATTACCCTTGCCTTGATTGCGCAATCCTCATTGGCAACTCCAATGTGTGTGTGATGCAATCAATGCATCACAATAGTCACAACAGATAGTCTATCTTGCCCTTTCACCTATCTCTCCACTGGGTCTCCATTGGAACTGCCATACACTGTAGTTAACTGCTGTATTGTTCAGTTGATTAATGAGTTATTATTTGTGAATTAATTAACTAATTAATTCACTCCACTCTCACTAGATAATTATTCAGTTAGACTAGATACAACTAGCTCAACTGAGTCTAACTAAGTTAAACTGAATACAACTCCATAAACTACTCTTCCAACTCTGTCATAATTCTGCCACTTGAGTTCTAACTGAGTCCTCCATGCATGAGCTCCAGTAAACCCTTGGGAATTGCGTAATTCCCTCAGTCCACTGATGTGCCACATCTGTGCACTGAAACAAAGTGCTCCAAGAGAATAAGTTGCTGTTTAGAGTCTGATTATTATTAAGAGCTAATAATAATCGACATGCATCTGTTTTTAGATTGACGATCTATAAATAGACTTCGCCCAATATTCTAAAAATAGAATTTCATCTATTTTTGCAACTTGATCAACCATCCACAAATAGCATCCTGCAACTTCTGAAATATGATCACCATGTCTAAAAATAGACTTGCGCCAAAAATAGCCTGCGGGCCCACTTAGTGAAGGCGACTCTTTTCACTAAGCTCATCATCTTGTTGAATCTCAACCCTCCCTCTCAACAAGATAGGGATTATCCTTCACCTCGATCCTTCCTCTATGGTATTCGAATTTGCTACTGGTGAGCGCCTTCGTCGGAATATCTGCATCCTGATCCTCCATAGGAATGTATTGAAGGAACATGATCTTCCGCTGCACACAATCTCTGATATGATGATACCGTATATCAATATGTTTAGATCTATCATGAAACACAGAATTAACCGAGAGTTTAATGCAACTCTGATTATCACAATGTATCACTGTGGGATCTAAATGTGAACCAAAAAAACCAACTAGGATCTCCTCATCCAGATAGCCTCACATGCAGCTTGACTCGCTGCCATGTATTCTGCTTCCGTTGAACTGAGTGCCATGGATCTTTGTTTCCTGTTGTACCAAGAAACTGCCGTAGATCCAATACTGAAAATCCCTCCTGATGTGCTCTTTTTGTCTGTTGGGTTTCCTGCCCAATCTGCATCCGTGAAGCCATGTGACTTCACCTCATCCGTCTGTCTGTACCATAAACCATACTCAGATGTGCCCCTGAGATATCTCAGGACATGCTTGCCTTCCTTCCAAAAGAGCTTGGTAGGCTTAACCATCGCTTGTGAAAGCTGGTTCACCGCATAGCATATGTCCGGTCTTGTATTGACTAAATACATGAGCGAACCCACCAACTATCAATAAACAGTGGCATCCACTACCTCTGCCGATGTAGCATCCTCTTTCTTCCAATTTCCTGGAAGAGGAGTGTCGATAGGCTTACAGCCTTCCATGTGAATTTTCTCTAGTATCTCTTGGGCATACTTGCCTTGAGACACAAACAGTTCACCTTCCCGCTGCCATATTTCCAATCCAAGGAAATAATGAAGGAGGCCCAAATCCTTCATCTCAAACTCCTTTGCATGAGTGTATCAACTGCTCATCACCTGTTAGTATTAAATCATCAACATAAAGAACAATGATTAAAAGCTTACCCTCCACCACATTCTGGTACAAGTTTGCATCTGCCTCACTCTTGGTGAAGCCAAGTCCAGTGAAATAGCTGTCGATC
Organism: Pinus albicaulis; assembly: GCA_034641835.2. NCBI lineage: Eukaryota > Viridiplantae > Streptophyta > Pinopsida > Pinales > Pinaceae > Pinus > Pinus albicaulis. Next base: position 1,679,934,873 of record CM076581.1, on the reverse strand, counting down.
CGAGTGTACCAAGCACGTGGTGCTTGTTTCAGCCCATACAACACTCTTTTGAGCCTGCACACATGCGACTCGTTGCTAAAGATCTCAAATCCTTCAGGCTGCTCAATGTACACCTCTTCCTCAATGATCCCATTAAGGAACACAGTTTTCACATCCATCTGATGAATGTGCCAACCCATTTGTGTTGAGAGAGCAAGGATGGTCCATATGGAAGAATACCGTTGTGATAGGTGCAAAGGTTTCTTCATAGTCAATCCCCTCAATCTGTGAGAAGCCCCGGGCAACAAATCTTGCCTTATACTTCTCGACGCTCCCATCAGCAGCTTGCTTTACCTTGTAGATCCATCTTGATCCTACAACTGATTTTTCCACCGGCCTTGGAACAATCTCCCAAGCACTGTTTCTGACAATGGAGTCATACTCCTCCACCATGGCATCTACCCATGTGGGCTCTTGCATTGCTTCTTTAAAAGAAGATGGCTCTGCCATGATACACTTGCTCATAAGAGCCATGTATCCAGTAAATCAGTCAAGTGACTGTCTCTGTCTGCGCTGTGATGTAGGGACTCCTACAATCTGTGCCGCATCAAGTTTCAGTCTCTCAGCTTCTGTGGTGTGCTTTTTGCCTTGTCTGATGTTTGGTTTTGCATGAGTGGACTCCTCCACTCCATGAATCTCCTCCTGTGGCTGATCCACATCTAGGTGCTCATCTTTGAGAATAAGAAGTTCCTCCTCTGCATGCAAGTGTAGCTCCCTCTCAAGCGACAACTTCATGGCTTTCACCTCATTGAATTTTATATCCAGTCGCACCACAGTGATCCGACTGTTTGGCAAATACACACGATAATCATGGGGTGTTTCTGTGTACCCCACAAATATCCCAACTTCTGCAGTCGACTCCAGCTTCTTCCTGGCGTCCTTTGTCACATGAATGTAAATAGATGAGCCAAAAATCTTCAAATGAGAAATATCAGGCTTTTTACCAGTAAAAGCTTCTTCAGGTGTACTCATGCCAAGTACTCTATGAGGACAACGATTTTGCACATAAACCGCAGTGTTGCATGCTTCCGCCCACAAGTGCATCGGTAGGCCCTGGCTATGTCACAGGGTTCGGCGAACCTGAAGCTTGAAATTTGAAATTCGGTGAACCTAATAAAAAATTTCGAATTCGATCAGGTTCGGCGAAGCTAATGCCGAACTTGAAGCCCCTGAAGCCGAACCTTAAGCCAAACTTGAAGACGAACATTATGCCGAACCTGATCGAACCTGAAGGCGAATTTTATGATTTTTTTTTGCTTGAGCGGTTTTTGTGAGCAGTTTTTGTTAGCGGTTTTTGTAAACAATGGGCTATTCCCGCCAATTATTTTCCCGGTTTCCATTATTTAGAAGACTGGCCGTTAATTCCACCTTTGCTAAGACAATGTGTAAACATGGTTTATGACTTGTTTTCCTGTAAAATATCAGTTTTGTGATGGTTGGAACTTGCTGTAATAAAAATTTACTGTTGATTTTCATGAAGCATTGTAAGATGCTGCAATGGATGTTTATCTCTCTCTTGCCAGGCCATTAAAATTGCGCTTATTCAAATTTTCTATCATTCTTTTCATCAACTGTTGTTCTCCTATTTGTAGACTGTATTATTTAGGCTAGGAACTATTGAAACCATATTCTTAATACATCAAAGCTAGTCTTGAAAGCTCAACATGTCAGTAGAAATGGGGTCTGGGAATAGATAAGAAATTTGCCTTTTTCCTCTGGTCTTCAAGGCAAGAGAGTTGGTTCTAGGCTTGAAGCCATTAAAGCTGAAGCTTATGATGCATTAAAGCTAAAGCTGGTCTCAAAGCTTAAGAGATTAGTTTGGGGATTTGAGCTTGTCTTGGGGATTTGACATGTGTTTTACTAATCAAAATTCCTACTCATAGTTTTATAATTTATTAATTGATTTGATTTTTTTTATGCCATTTATATATTTATTGAAAAATATGTATAGTCGAACCTAATGTCGAACCTCATTACGAACCTCATCGGAAAATTCGAACCCAAATCTAACTTAATCGTTGCCGAACTCGAATTCGAACCCGAACTGTGTGACATAGGGCCCTGGTCATCCAGCATCGCTCGTGCAACACCCACGATCGTTCTGTTCTTCTTCTCCTCGACCCCATTCTGCTGTGGGTTATGAGGCGCTATGAGTTCTCTTCGAATTCCTTCTTTGTTACAGAATTCTTTGAATTCGCCCGAGATGTATTCACCACCATTATCGCTCCGTAGAGCTTTCACTTGCTTCCCCAACTCCTTCTCCACCAATGCCTTGAACTCACAGAACTTTGAGAACGTTTCACTCTTCTTCTGCATGAAGAAGATCCAGCATCTACGAGAATAGTCATCAAAAAATATAACATAATACCTGTGTTTTGCTGTTGAAGCAACCGAGAAAGACCACACATGTATGTTTTAACTCTCTCAAGGATCCCCAAAGCTCAGTTTTCCTTCTCATGAAAGGTGGCATTTACATATTTTCCCATAGTACATCCCTTTCATGTGTTTGACTACGCAAGTGTACCCCTAGGAAGACCAGTAGAAATCTATTGCATGACTTTCAAGGCTCATGGTGAAGATGGCACAATCGCCTATGCCATAATTCGCACTCGTCCTGGCTCACCACTTGATCTGCCTTGCCCATCATTGTTGCGCAACCATCTACCTCCAACTTGTAGAGATTCTTAATTCGAACCCCTATCTTCTTGGTTTGACCCGTTGTTTTATGTCGAAGGAAGGCTTTTCCCTCACTGAAAACAACATCATAACCTTTGTCTTCCAGCATTGCAACTGAGACCAAGTTCTTCTTCAGACCTGGAACATGCATAACATCCTTCAACAATAATGGATTACCGGACTCCCTGTGAAAGGTAATGGTCCCAATGCTAGTCGCACTGTACCGACCATCGTTGCCCATCTCTATATGCATCTGGAGGTCCTTCTCCTGCAAGTCACTAAACAACTCTTTGTCTCTTGTCATATGGAAAGACGCACCACTATCAAGATACCACACCGATCCCATACAGCTTGAAACCAAGGATGCGATCAAAGATAAATCAAGTTCAAATTGCGAGGCTAAGGCCTCTCCAGCTGCAGCTCTAGCAGCCTTCTTGTTCTTCTTCTTCTGTGGACAGTTAGTGGTGAAATGCCCATGTTCGTGACAGTGAAAACACTTCACTTTGGACAAATCCTGCTTCTTGCCTTTAGCTTCGGATTTTGAAGGAAATTTCTTCCCCTTCCCTTTCCTTGCTTTGGCAGCCAAAGCGCAATTCTCTTCATCTACATTCTTCGATGAAGATCCATCCCTGGTACCTCGCCTTATCTCCTCCTGCACAAGATCCGACCAAAGTCGCTCCCATCCCGGCAGTTTCTCTCGTCCATTGACAGAGTCTTCGTAGCTATGCCAACTCTTCGGAAGCCCAAGGAGAGCCAAGCTCACCAGTCTTCATCATCAACAGTAACCCCCACACTTCCTAGTTCATCCTTTGCGTGGACAAACTTCGTGAGGTATTTTGGAATACTGTCGCCTTCTCCATTTTTATTTTTCTCTGAGCTTGTCTTGCTTCGCCAACTTCCTTCCGGTCACTTCGCTTTGGAACAACTGTCAGCCCTTCTACATTAAGAATGGAGTGGCTTTCCCGTGGAAGGCTAGACAAATATGGTAGTCTTTCACACTTCCAACAAAATTCTTCTTTGTCTTTTGGCTGGCTTTTTTGCCAAGGCCAAGTAATGCAAAGACGCTAGATCCCAGCTTAGGAACATCGCTATCGATGAACTCCTTCAATCCATTATCCTCCAGCACTGCCTCCATCCTATCCTTCCAGGCTATGTAATTCGAGCTCCCATCAAGGGCATACTCCAATCGAAACCCATTGAAAGCCATTTCAATGTATACTCAACTTCTGCACCAAGAATCTTCTGTAGCAAATTCGAATTGTCCACCAGCACAAACTCACCAATACTTCACAATTGCAATTTTCAAGAATTAAAAATGCTACAATACCATGTAGAAATTAGTATACATTAGCATGCATACATCTATATTCCCCTGATCTCACAATATTTAACTTCTTACAAAATACAGAATCATTGGACACTGTTAATCTTTTGTGGAAAATTAATTGCACACACATGTGAAGCATAAATAAAAACAATCGCACATAACATAGTTGTTTAACGGGAAATCCTGAAGCTAAAAACCCCAACTATCATATATTATGTATCATGGAGATCATGTAACAATCCTCATACAAAGCTTAGTACATCAAGCTCTCAGTACAATACAATCGTCACACACTAACAAGATGAAATTTGCAAATCCATGCACTGATTTCTGCCCTCCTGATAGCCTGCCTCCACTGCGCAATCCCTGCTGAAGAATAGCTCTAAATGAATTCGAATTACCCTTGCCTTGACTGTGCAATCCTCATTGGAAACTCCAATGTGTGTGTGGTGCAATCAATGCATCACTATAGTCACAACGGATAGTCCATCTTGCCCTTTCACCTATCTCTCCACTGGGTCTCCACTGGAACTGACATGCACTGTAGTTAACTGTTGTATTTGTTCAGTTGATTAATGAGTTATTATTTTTGAATTAATTAACTAATTAATTCACTCCACTCTCACTAGTGTATCATTCAATTAGACTAGATACAACTAGCTCAACTGAGTCTAACTGAGTTAAACTGAATACAACTCCATAACTACTTCTTCCAACTGTGTCATAACTTTGCCACTTGAGTTCTAACTGAGTCCTCCATGCATTAGCTCCAGTAAACCCTTGGGAATTGCATAATTCCCTCAGTCCACTGATATGCCACATCTGTGCACTGAACTGAAGTGCACCAAGAGAATAAGTTGTTGTTTAGTGTTTGATTATTATTAAGAGCTAATAATAATCGACATGCATCTATTTTTAGATCAGCGATCTATAAATAGACTTCGCCCAATATTCTAAAAATAAAATTTCATCTATTTTTCCAACTTGATCAACCATCCACAAATAGCATCCTGCAACTTCTGAAATATGATCACCATGTCTAAAAATAGACATAGTCTAAAAATAGACTTGCACCAAAAATAGCCTGCGGGCCCACTTAGTGAAGGCGACTCTTTTCACTAAGCTCATCATCTTGTTGAATCTCAACATCTCATTTATCAATGTAAGAGGGAGCTAGCTTCCGAGATTGAAATGAAAGACCTAGGTCTGATGCATTACTTCTTAGGCTTGGAGGTTTGGCAAAGGCCAGGCGAGATTTTCCTTGCTCAAGGAAAATATGTTGTGAAGTTGCTGGAGAGATTTGGTATGGTGGACTGTAAGTCTGTGTCGACACCGATGGAACTGAACTTTAAGAAGTTGCGTGGAAACGCTGCTGGGCCTGAGTTGGGAAATCCCACCGAGTATCGACAACTCATAGGGGCCCTGATGTTCTTAGTGAACTCCCATCCAAAGGTATGTTTTGCAGTGCACACTTTGAGTCAACATATGGTTGATCCTCATCACATTCACTGGATTGGTGCCAAGAATCTATTGAGATATCATCGGGGCATAATCAACCATGGGTTGAGATACACTATCGGGAGTTTGAGACTCCATGGATATACTGATGCCGATTGGGCTGGCAATGTGGTGGATCGCAAGAGCACATCTAGATGTTGTTTCACCTTGGGTTCTGCTTCGATATCTTGGATGAGCAGGAAGTAGAAGTCGGTGGCTTTGAGCACCGATGAGGTCGAATTCATTGCAGTGAGTATAGCCTGTTGTGAAGCTGTTTGGTTGAGAAATCTCTTCAGTGAGCTTTTTGGACATGTGCTAGATACCACCGTTATCCTTTGTGATAACCAGAGTGGGATTCGTCTTTCTGAGAATCCCGTGTACCACGATCGATCTAAGCATATTGATATTAGGTACCACTTTATCCGGGATATGGTATAGCGAGGTGCCGTAAGGCTCGATCACATCGGGACTGATGAGCAGGTCGTGGATATTCTCATGAAGCCCCTGGGAAAGGTCAAATTCTTAACCTTCTATGAGAAGCTTGGAATCGTGGAAAGACCCTATTCTGAGGGTCCTCCTTGAGTTGGACTATGAGCTCTGGGAGCTCCAGGGGGCTTGGGGATAGCTTCTTGGAGCTATAAGCATACACGGGGCTAGGCTTGCCGAACCTTGTTGTGCTTCTGCCCCACCGTTATGATATTGAGTTGGTTCACCTCTCTATGATCTATGCCCCGCACGCATCCTACCCATGGAGTTTCAGACTCATGGGAAGTACCTCTCATTTGGCCAATGAGGTGGGAAATGTGGATAGAGACCAATAGAAAGACCGATGGATGCATCAGAGATTTCTGTACTCTCTATATCTAGGATTTCACACGTCCAACACCTTGATCTGGGATCAAGTCTGATGAGGTTCTTACCTCTAAACTAACTTCGGTTCAGTAAACTAACTTCGGGTTAGTATGAGACTAGTTTTGGGTTCGAGAGAGGTTTTAACCTCTAAGCTGACTTCGGGTTAGCAGAGCATGATGTCTTTGTGACTCACCCTTTTGTTCTATTTGTGAAGAAGAGCCAGCAAAGCAAGTTACGGCAGGATGACGCAGTAGTGCAGGATGATATATGATAGTACATGATGGTACTGATCACTGGATGGCACTGGTTGACAGATGGGGTTCTCCCTAGTTGAGAGGGAGTGTTAATTTTGGGCAACTAGGTCCAAACTCCATGTTGCACTGCTCATATGATGATGATTATATTTTTGTTAGATTCCTCTTTCAGAGAGGTGCAAGATTGATCTAAGGATCATCTTGTTTGGATGAGCAGAACATATATTTTTATTTTATTTTCCACACATGTGCAAGGTCGGTCAGATTTGTAATGTAGGCTCACAAGCCTAATAAATGTGTCACACACCCTCACTGATGGATATAAATTGGAGAGACTTGGAGATCATTTGCTCATCAACTCATCACACATTCTCTCTTGTGATCTGATTGGTTCGATCAGCGTTTTGGAGGCCTCTCTCTTTCACACGTGCAGATTTGAAGCTGGGAAAAGTGCGGACTGTTTTAGGGCTGATTGCTGGTGCATTGCCCAATGTTGACCATGGTCAAACCTTGGAGTTTTGACCTCCAACAAGTGCAGAAATTCCGATCTCTTGAGGTCGCATTTGAGGGCACAACGATCGAGGAAAAGAGAGACCGTTGACCGAAGCCCTAATCCGCTGCGTTCACTTTTTGATAACCAACATTGACTTTTGAGGAGCTGTCTTTGAGGGGTGTGTGTGACTCTTGGAGGATTCGCTGATTTATTGGAGAAAGACTTTGTTGGCTGGTGCACCTCGTTGACTGCCGTAACGCACACTACTCTCTATCTTTGCTGGACAAGAAGAATTGTAAAATCTGAGCTATATTATTGGCTTGTCTTCTGTTGATCTATTATTGTGTTCTATTAGTATTTTACTTTCATGTTTATGTGATTGCTAAATTGAATTGGGCCTAAGAAAGATTGAAGTAAAATTGCATTAAGCATAGAAAATACCATGGTTATCTAAAATTAACAATTTCTCACAATCTTAGGATTTCATTGAGTTTTTTTCGGATTACATGGATGACACTTGTTTTGGCAGATCTAGTTCAAAGACTTGCACGTCAGAGATGACAATATCTTTGAGATCCTTGTGTGCGCAAGGGCTATTTTTTGGTGACATACAAGAAATTACTGTTTTTAATAGGGGCTTGCATGTCAATTTCGATTTCATATTTGGACTCCCTGAAAATCGACTCCAATGAGTATAATTTCATGGACATGTGGAGACTTGCTATTTTTAGCAATAATTATGCATGGGTAACACATGGTAGATTGGGGGATGACATATGGCAAGTTTCGGGAGTGACATGTTCAATGCATGCACAGTGACACATGGCAGCTCCTAAGGTTACCAAGTGGCAACATCAAAGTGCATGCATGTGGATTAGCGCACATGGGTAGGAATGGGAGTGTCTGGGAGTTAAATGGAGTGATTGCATTAACCACTATGTGTTGGGAAAAATACTGAGAGGGGGGGGGGTGAATCAGTATTTAGTGCAGACAATCAAACTTTTACTTTTTCCTTTCTAAAAACCCATACGCTACTTTACTGAAGGCAACTAGCGTATATACGCGGATATCCTTTACAGAACTCGCGTATGTCCAGAGATCTAATTATGTAGTTGAATTCAACTCAACTGTATTATTCATTCATCGATGTTTTAAACAAGAACAAAGTATTAATTGGTAGAATAATCATCACACATATGCAACACACATGAACACCAGGATTTTTAGGTGGAAACCCAATTCGGGAGAAAACCACCGCTGTCGTTGTTTCAACCTTCAAAATTTATTATTAAGAAAACTTCTTACAATCATGTACTGGTGCAGACTCAAACCAGCACGCAGGCACCCACCTGCAGAAGGCTACAACCTTCTCTCGTTTACCAGCCTATCCTGGAAGGGAGCTACAACCCCCTGCTCTCGTTTACCAGCCTCTCCTGGAAGGGAGCTACGACTCCCTGACTAAAGGCTTCGACCCTCAGCACCACTGCAGACCACGTTTCATCAATTTTCAAATTGGATCAAACAGCTTCAACACAACCTCACTTATCAACAATCATACCTGCTCATTGCTTCACAAATGTGAGACCACCGTAACTGCACACGTATATAACCTGCATCGTAATAGATATGCAAAAACACATTCAACCTTCAGCAACCATTAGATTAGAAATCATACGCGCTTTTATTTAATCAGACCTGCGTATATACGTGCTTTCCAGAAGACGAACCCGCGTATACTTCAGTGCATTTTCCAGGGAAAAACCCTAACTGCGCATACATGCTTTTCCTTCCACAGACCCGCGTATACACGCGCTTTTCATGAAACGAACATCTGTATAGATATATAAAAGATAAACTTTACAATATAGACCAGATCTATAAACTTACCCATATTTCTTCAATCTCTTCAACAGGATTGCGCCAGGTCTTCTTCACATCTTTTCAGATGATCCTTGACATTCATCATTTCTAGATCTAGAGATCTTGAGCCTTCATCATGTTCATAGGTGCATCGTAGATTCAGATCTATCAATTAGGAACAGGGTTCAACCATACAGATATACTTCAGAGTGAAGTATTCATCAAAGCCCAGACACATGCACACCTTTTGCATAATGATTTTCTTCTCCTTATATAGGGTTACGCTTCATAAATACCATGAGTCAAAACCACATAACTTCCAATGGTATTCCTGGACAGGATCACATAGGCGAACCATCATTCAATACAATGGGTCAATACCATGGTAGTTACCCCTGGTTTTACAAATTTAGAGCGCTTTTTCCCATACGCGACTTGGCACGTTATTTCCCGCGTGCATACGCTACTTCGTCTAGACAAATCTGCGTATGCCTTGAGACATACTCTTTTCATCATGTTCTGGCACATACTGACATTCCTTCCATCATTACCTTCTGTAGTTACATCAGATTTACATCATTTAACAAGTTCATCAAGTCAAGAACAACTTCGTCAAGTAGGTTGCCATCATCTTCATCAAGTGGGTTGCCATCAAGGACAACACTCTGCATCATATTGCCAACAATCTCCCCCTTTGGACTTGATGGCAATCACGATGGTGTTTGATCACCATAACAGATAGATACATTAAGCACAACCATTATTCACGATATTCAAACACCATGTCACTCTCCCCCTTTGACATTAAGGGCAAAGGGCAGATCAAAACCATCACAAGGTTTTTCCCCTCATGTAAACATAAGAGCTCTGCAAATCTGATGTGCATTGAAGTTACCATGCTCCCCCTGAGATCGTGCTGAATCTTCAAACATATTTTTCAATGAAGTACATGATTCTATGACCTTCCTATCACCAAGACTCATACTTACATCAAAGATCCAACCAAGTGGATTTACATATGCGACTATAATACCCAACCAAGTGGGTTTACACATTTTGACTCAACTACCCAACCAAGTGGGTTTACAAATTTGAGCAAGTCCTTACATGACTGAATATTACAAATTACATCATGGGTCTCAACATGACCTTTTCATCAAATTACAAGTATGACTTTTCACAAAAAGACCTCAAGAAAGAGATCAAGTTTCAGAACCATCATAATGCCAACAATGCATTATTCTCAGCCAGGCTAATGCTCCCCCTGAAACTGGGCATCATTTCCATATGACCAAAAGTCCTCCTTAGCTTGAGTAACCTGAACACTTTCAACAGCCAATCATCAAAGCATCTTCACCCAATATCAGAGAATGAAACAGAAATATAAGAGCTGAAACATCACCAGAGAAGCCATACAGCATCAGAGATGCCAAACAGCACCATAGCTTGTGCTGAAGAATGCTGACCCAGAAACTTTGTCAGCAACCACCCATACGCGGTTTTCTGTGTGTGAACTCGCGTATATACGCGACTGTCTTTTAGGAAACCCGCGTATCCAATTTAATCTTCTGAAATTAAGCAGATCTGATCTTCTGAGAGGCAGAGACCATTCCCAGCTTCTGTCTGAGATATTCGAATGCTTCCCTGGGCAGAGGTTTGGTAAATATATCAGCAACTTGTTCGTTGGAGGGAACATACTCCAACTTCACCTTTTGTTCAAGCACTTGTTCACATAAGAAGTGATACTTGACGGGAATGTGCTTGGTCTTGGAATGCATAACATGATTCTTTGAAATACTGATGGCACTTGTATTATCACACATAATGGAGATAGGAGGTGAACATTTGATTTGAAAGTCTTGTAAGGTTTGCATCATCCAGAGAAGATGAGTGCAACATGATGCGGCAGCCACATATTCTGCTTCTGCTGTAGATAAGGCAATAGAGCTTTGCTTCTTGTTGAACCAAGATACCAACCGGGGCCCCATATAGAATGCACCACCACTTGTGCTTTTCCGATCATCAACATTTCCAGCCCAATCTGCATCAGTGTAAGCATGAAGAGTAAGATCATCATTCTTTGGATACCATAGTCCAAAGTCTTGAGTTCCTTGTAGATATTTGAATATTCTTTTGACAACCTGAAGATGAGACTCTTTTGGATTGGCTTGGAATCGTCCAACAATCCCAACTGCATGCATAATATCCGGTCTAGTCCCAGTGAGATACAGAAGACTTCCTATCATAGATCTGTATTCTGGTTGATTCATCGTGGGAGAATCATCATGAGAACTGAGATTACATCCGGTTACCATTGGTGTAATTACAGGTTTGCACTCTTCCATCCCATACTTCTTCAGAATTTGCTTGAGATAAGAATATACCTTCTGTAGTTTGATGCACTTGTAAGCCAAGAAAGAATGTTAGTTCCCCAAGTAAAGACATTTCAAATTCTTGCTGCATGACAGAAGCAAATTTCTGACTCATAGATTCTTCATTACTTCCAAAAATGATATCATCAACATATACAACCACAATCAATAGTTTATCATTTTCAATTTTTTTGTATAAGTTACTATTAGCAGACCCCTTTGAAAATCCTTGTTGATGAAGATATTTGTCAAGATGATAATACCATGCCCTTGGAGCTTGTTTGAGACCATATAGAGCCTTTTTAAGTCTACAAACAAGATTTTCATCATTTCCCAAAATGAATCCTTCTCGTTGTTCTATATAAACTTCTTCTTCTAGATCACCATTGAGAAATGCAGATTTAACATCCATTTGATAAACTTTGATTTGTTGAAAACTTGAAAAGGCAAGAAACATTCTTATGGCTTCAAGTCTAGCTACAGGAGCAAAAGTTTCTTCAAAGTCTATACCTTCTTGTTGAGTATACCCTTTGCAAACTAGTCTAGCTTTGTTTCTTATAACGTCCCCATTCTCATTTAGCTTGTTCTTGAATATCCATTTGGTTCCAATGACATTTTTATCATGTGGTCTTGGTACCAATTCCCAAGTGTGGTTCTTTTCAATTTGATCAAGTTCTTCATTCATGGCCTGAATCCAACATTCATCTTTGCTAGCTTGATTGACATTGTGTGGTTCAATCGTGGATAGAAATGCCAAATAGCTAGGAGATCCCACAAGAGTCCTCCTTTTTTGTACACCTGATTCCTTGTCTCCCAAAATTTGAGATTCAGGATGATTCTTTTGAACATATCCGGATGGAGCCTTTCCAGATAAATCATCTTCAGGTTCTTCATTGGATCCACTGTCTATATCATTTCTATTTGATGTAGAGGGACAAAAGTCACCATCATCTTCTTCTGTTGTTTGTCTTTCTTCTTTAGGGACTGCATGAGACTCATCAATAACAAAATCAATACATTCAACAATCTTTCGAAGCCTTTTATTGTAACATTTGTATGCCCTGCTTGTAGATGAGTAACCAAGAAGTATTCCTTCATCTGATCTAGGTTCAAACTTGCCAAGCTTTTCATCATTATTTTTGATAAAGCATTTACTTCCATAAACTCTAAAATGTTTCACAGAGGGAGAATTACCATACCAGAGTTCATATGGAGTTTTGTCACTATTTACCCGAACATGTGCCTTGTTAAGAATATTTGCTGCTGTGTGAGCTGCTTCTCCCCAAAAAATATCAGGTGTTCCGGAATCATGAAGCATAGCTTTAGCAATTTGTTGAATTGTTCTATTCATTCTTTCTGCTACGCCATTTTGTTGTGGAGTGCCTGCTACAGAAAACTGTCTTTTTATGCCATGTTGTTCACAAAATTCAAAGAATTCATTTGATGTATATTCTCCTCCTCGATCAGATCTAAGACACTTGATTTTTAGATCTAATTCATTTTCAACCAACGCTTTGAAGATCTGAAATTTTTCAAATGCTTCATCTTTGTGTTTGATCAACCCAATCCAACACATTCTAGAGAAATCATCAATGAATAAGATATAGTATTCTTCACCACGTGGTGAATTTTTCCTCATAGGTCCACATATGTCAATATGAATGAGTTCAAGAGGCTTACTTGACGATCCTTCCTTGGCATTGAATTGCACTCTGGTTTGCTTACCGAATTGACAGGATTTGCATATGATACTTTCAGGTAGAGAAATATTGGGAAGACCACGAACAACATTAAGTTTGCTTGATTTGTTGATCTGAGAGAAGCTTAGATGCCCCAACCTTCTATGCCATAGCCAGTTTTCTGAAGATTTACTCAAGTAACATTGTTCTTTGCAATTCTTCAATACATATAGGTTGCTTGGAGTTCTTTTTCCTTTTATAATTGTTTTACCTGTATCAAGATCACGAACAACACATTCTTTTGAACTAAAGACAACTTCAGTTCCTTGATCACACATTTGACTTACACTTAACAGATTATGCCTTAATCCATCCACATACATGACATCATTAGCCTTCACCTTTTCTTTTATAAACACAAACCCTTTTCCTTTAATTACAGCAGGAGTATCATTTCCAAAAGTAACTTTCTTTTCCTTTTCTAGAGCACTATATGCACGAAGTTTGTGTTTATCACCTGTCATGTGTCTCGAGCATCCACTATCAATGTACCATTGATTTTCCTCACCTTTCGCAAATAACGCTATGCCACAATTTTCAACCTGTGATTCCTTCTTTTTCCATATTTTGGATTTTGAAGGAAGATGCTCTTTTGGCTGAACTTTGCTCCTGAATTCAGATTCTTCATGCCCATAGTTATTGCAATAAGCACATTCAACTTCATTTAGAAGAGGAGAAAAGTTGTTGTAGGTATTCTTCTTTGTTTCAATATCAACCCTTTTCTTTCTTGCTTCTCTTGTCATGATGGTTTTATATGCAACACATTGAGCAGCTTTATGGCCAAAATTGTGACATGAAAAACATTGTCCATTGAAGAAGAAATTTCTACGATCATGAAATCTTCTACTTGAATTTACCTGTTGATTGGGGCTTCTTTGAAAGATATTCTTGTTAGTGTTCCTTGCATTAAGATGATCATGCTTTACCTGTAAAGATTCTTTATTCCCTTGCTGAGTGGCAGAATTTTGTAAACCAGCTGTAGCTGCTTTTAGATAATTTGGTGTTGAAGCTTGAGAAGATTCTCCAATATATCCAAGACCTGTCTTTATAAGAGGAGAACGTTGTACCTTTATAATCTCATCTAAGGTTTCAGATCCTTTAGCAAATCTGAAATTCAGAGTCTTTGCTTTCTCAAATTCTTTTCTTACACTTACCACTTCACATTCTAATTTCTCATTGTGTTTCTTTGCCTCTTCAACCTGCTTTTCCACAGTCTCGATGGTTATTTTCCTTTCTTCTAAGAGAATTTTATATTCTTCTAAGAGAATTCTGCTTTGTTCTAAGCGTATTTTGAGTTGATTGTTCTCTTCAAGAAAATCATTGTCCTCTAGAGCATCCACAAAAGTATCATTTTCTTCTTTAGATTCAAAATCCATGAGAAGTCTAAGATCTTGTTCACATTCTTCCTCACTATCGGATACCCCATCACTGTCATCATGAGTATAGTAACTTCTTCTAGTGCTAGACCGGTTCTTATTTCTAGCTACTTCCTTTCCTTTTGCAGGTGTTTCTTTGTGAGGACACTTAGCAGCATAATGACCAACTCTTCCACAATTAAAACATTTGAAAGGAAGCTTACCTCTAAACCGTCCTATACCAAGTTGAAGTTTCTTTACAAAATTTGCCTCATCTTCTTTCGAAATATATCCCGATCCTTCTGCTTCTTGTACTTCTTTCCCTTTTGTAGAAGCTCTAAAAACAACTTCTTTGACTTCAGATGGTCCTCCTCTTCTCATTTCATATGCAGTGAGTATGCCATGAAGTTGCACCACAGTAAGATTTTGAAGATCCTGTTTTTCTTCAAGAGCAGAGACTTTTGACTCAAATTTTGCCGTTAGTGATCTCAAAATTTTCTCAACCAAAGTAGTTTCGGTTATTGTTTCTCCCAGATTATTCATACGATTTACAACATCATCAAGACGTAAAAAGAAACTGGCAATACTCTCATCACTATGCATCTTTAAATTTTCATATTCAATTCTGAGAGTTTGGAGTTTTGCACTTTTTACCTTTGCATCACCTTCATAACTCATAATGATTTTGTCCCATATTTCTTTTGCTGTATTCAGCTGCATGAATTTGACAAATTCTGATTCTGTTAGACTTCCTGTTATAGCATTGACCGCTTTTGCATTTGATTCATAATCCTTCCTTTCAGTTGGATCTGTTGGTGTAGCAGTTGGATATTGATATCCTTCTTCAACAATGGCCCATACATCTGCTCCCATAGACTGAAGAAAGGATCTCATCCTCATTTTCCAGAAGATTAAATTGCTTCCATTGAAGAGCGGAGGCTTGATAGATGATGTTCCTTCTTGATAGCTCATCTTGCTTGATCTTCCTTCTAGCGGCTAAGCTTTTTCAGAAGGACCTGCTCTGAAACCAATTGTTGGGAAAAATACTGAGAGGGGGGGGTGAATCAGTATTTAGTGCAGACAATCAAACTTTTACTTTTTCCTTTCTAAAAACCCATACGCTACTTTACTGAAGGCAACTAGCATATATACGCGGATATCCTTTACAGAACTCGCGTATGTCTAGAGATCTAATTATGTGTTTGAATCTTAACTCAGATCATTGCATTATTCATTCATCAGATGTTTCAGAAACAGTAAACAGGTGCAGACAGAACAGAATAACCATCACACATATGCAACACACATGAACACCAGGATTTTTAGGTGGAAACCCAATTCGAGAGAAAACCACCGCTGCCGTCGTTTCAGCCTTAAAATTTTATTATTAAGAAAACTTCTTACAATCATGTACTAGTGCAGACTCAAACCAGGACGCAGGCACCCACCTGCAGAAGGCTACAACCTTCTCTCGTTTACCAGCCTATCCTGGAAGGGAGCTACAACACCTTGCTCTCGTTAACCAGCCTCTCCTGGAAGGGAGCTACGACCCCCTGAACTCATTTACCAGCCTCTCCTGGAAGGGAGCAACAACCCCCTGACTGAAGGCTTCGACCCTCAGCACCACTGCAGACCACGTTTCATCAATTTTCAAACTGGATCAAACAGCTTCAACACAACCCTTCACTTATCAACAATCATACCTTGCTCATTGCTTCACGCAAAACAGTGAGACCACTGTAACCAGAATATCAGATATAACCCAGACTTCAGAATAGATATGCAGAAACACATTCAACCTTCAGCAACCATTAGATCAGAAATCATACGCGCTTTTATTTAATCAGACCCGCGTATATACGCGCTTTCCAGAAGACGAACCCGCGTATACTTCAGTGCATTTTCAAGGAAAAACCCTAACTGCGCATACACGCTTTTCCTTCCACAGACCCGCGTATACACGCGCTTTTCATGAAACGAACCTGCATATAGATCTATAAAAGATAAACTTTGCAGTACAGATCAGATCTATAAACTTACCCAGATTTCTTCAATCTCTTCAACAGGATTGCGCCAGGTCTTCTTTACTTCTTTTCAGATCATCCTTGACATTCACCATTTCTAGATCTAGAGATCTTGAGCCTTCATCATGTTCATAGGTGCATCATAGATTCAGATCTATCAATTAGGAACAGGGTTCAACCATACAGATATACTTCAAAGTGAAGTATTCATCAAAGCCCAGACACATGCACACCTTTGCACAATGATTTTTCTCCTTATATAGGGTTACCCTTCATCAATACCATGAGTCAAAACCACATAAATTCCAATGGTATTCCTGGACGGGATCACATAGGCGAATCATCATTCAATACAATGGGTCAATACCATGGTAGTTACCCCTGGTTTTACAAATTTAGAGCGCTTTTTCCCATACGCGACTTGGCACGTTATTTCCCGCGTGCATACGCTACTTCGTCTAGAAAAATCCGTGTATGCCTTGAGACATACTCTTTTCATCATGTTCTGGCACATACTGACATTCCTTCCATCATTACCTTCTGTACTCATTGTAGATACATCAGATTTACATCATTTAACAAGTTCATCAAGTCAAGAACAACTTCGTCAAGTAGGTTGCCATCATCTTCATCAAGTGGGTTGCCATCAAGGACAACACTCCGCATCATATTGCCAACACTATGATGCATGCATGATTATAGGAGTGAGTTGGCACTTTCTTGGAGTTAAATAAATCAGATGCTTGTGTGGGGGAGTTAACAAGGTAGTTAACTAGGATGCCTTGTTTAGTTGATTTGAGAAAGGACACTGCACATGGTTAAACTCAAAGTATCTTCACTTGATTTAGTGCATGCAATCTCGGTTTGACTCAAGTACTTCCCAAGTGGACTAGTGTGCATGGCTATCTCCATAATACTCCATCATTGAGTTGAGTGAGTGTATGACAGAGAAATTCAACATGGACTTGTGCATGGATTCGACCACTTTGATCTCTCTCCAAGCTCATCTCATCTTGAACTAAAGAATGTAGATTTTAACCCTATACAATTAGTTGTTGAAAAGAGATTCCTAGTAATATAAAAAAGATGTGATGGCACACACACACATTAAGACAAAGATTTTACCCTGGAAACCTAAAGTGGGAAAACTTAAAAGATTTCAATGTATTGTTCCTTACAATATTACAATACTATATGTATATCCCACGACATCCATAAATTGCCAATTCATTTATGTTATGAATAAAATAATATAAATAATGTAAACAACAAAATCGGTAAAAAAAGCTCGTAGGGGCATGGTCTAGTGGCTAGTGGATGCATTGTTAAGGCGTTCGTGCTGTTAAGCAGGGCACGGGTTCGAGCCTCGTCTAAACCGAGGACCGTTCTTGCAGGCTGGGCGGTTCCTTAAGAGGTTATAGTGGTAGCCGGGGGGTTTGACCCCGTGTCTTGCGTGTGAAGATGTCAGATGTTGCCGATTCTCTTGACTTACAAAAATAAAAATAAAAACGGTAAATAATGATTAATTAGCTAATAGTTAATAATGAAGAGGCATGTCTAAATGGGACATGACCTTCCATGAAGAGTCACTTGCCTAGGGTATATAAGCGGACCTCTCACTCTCAATTGTAACATCATTCATATTCATACATTTTATATATAATAGTATTTGTGTCCTCAATATATATCTTTATATTCCAAGTCTTCTGGAGTATTTGACTTAAGGTACGAACTTTGTTCGTTCCATTTTGTATCAGAGTAGGTGGATCCTCTGGCCGCTCAACTACTGCAAAGAGTCGTGTTCTCCAATCTAGTTCCTTGACCGTCAAAATTTGTCAACTTTGTTGCCGTTGTGATTGAAATGTTTCGCTACAGAGTTGGAGTTTCTCCATTTTCGCCAAGTGGCCTTTGGCCATAAAATAAAAAAAGAAAAAAAGAAAAAGAAATAGAAAAAGAAAAAGAAAAGTGAAGAGAAAATATTATATATTAGATAAATGAAAAAAACTAAAAAATACTATAGAAAAACAAAATAAAATAAGAAAGTTATAAAAGAAAAGAGAGTTGAGAGAAATAAAAAATATATATATATATATTAATTAATTAAAAAAAAAAAAAAAAAAAAAAAAAAAAACAACTTACCTATGGTTGTCCACAACCACCGTCGCCCGACTCGATCGCAACAACTATCACCCGAATAACAACAGTCACTCTCGACTTTTCGCGTCAATTCCACACGCCACTGCCAAGACTGTGGTCGAGCCCATTTCCGTCTATTTCTCCCAGAAGGACACCGTCCCAACCGCAGCCAGCCACGAAAACTATCAAGACCACCACCGGTCAAACAATCATTGTCCAGTTCATTTGTGTACCATTGTTCAACTTGTTAGAGCTTGTGCTCTTCGACATATCACGATCTTGTTGTGCCACTTCTATTTGTCGATTATGCGCAATATAGCCTACCGCCTCCAACAACCTACTGGCCCATTGTTTTTGCTATTGACCTTGTCTTGTCACCTGCTCGACGCAGTGCCACCATCATCTACAATGGTGACTGTTGCCTCCTCTGTCATTTGCAATCACTACCCTGTCAACCCTGGTTTGATTGTCGTCGGGTGAAAAAATCATCCAATAAAAGATACCCAATTAATTCGTTGCCAAAGGCAAATCTTCGTGGGTTTTCATTGCCAAACATGCTCGTGGGTTTTCATTGCCAGATGCAACTCTTCGCAAGTTTTGTTTAATGCAAATTATAAAATTTCTAAGGGTTGTTAACTTCCTAAGCCTTGATGTTACATAACATTCCACACATTTGCTTAAATACACATTACTAACATAAAAGTGATATTTTAGTCCAAACACTTCAACAAAATCGTATCAAATCGATTTTTAAATATAACTGATAAAGTGGTAAAAAGCTTAAAAAGGAAGTATTATACTTGTTTTATTTTTGTAAGAGGGAATATATATATATATATATATATATATATATATAAAAGAGGGTGTGTATATACCTAAACAATATTACCTATAAAAAGGGGCGCCCAAAAGAAATACTTTAATAAGTATTAAAGTATTTTTCATCAAATATTATAAAAACAAATTGAGAGTATTTAAATAATTGAGAGTAAAATGGAATCTATTAATGACAAAAAATGAATGGATTTTAAATCAGAAGTGAAGGAAAGAAGATTCCCAGAAACTAAATATAACTATGCCTTAGTGCTATTTAGAATTAAAGGGTCTATTGCGGGAAAAGATGTTACTATTGCTATCTCGCCAGCCGAAAATAAAAATTATATAAAACCTAAAATCGCAAACCAATTAGTGTTTTCCGAATCAAATATAATTGAAAAATGAGACTGTTATGACAACAAAATATATGATATAACTAACTTACAATTAAACATTAGAGATTATACATTCATATCACGTTTCTCAGTTCAAACCCTATGGAGTGATCAAGGTGACATTATTTTAGGTTCACCCTGGATGGAAAGCCTTGGTTCTTTCATCCTAAATACGAAAAATAAGTTTTTGACATTTTCATACAAAAAGAAAAAGATACATTACAGGGTGTTGCAGTGAAGCCAAATTCCGTAACAGCAGAAGATATGCAAGATATCGTAAAAGTAATTTCTCAAGAAAGTTAAAAAGTAATACAAAATATGCAAAAGGAAACTGACAAAATAACCACTGACAAAAATGAAGAAGTTACTCACTTCAAGGACCATAGCGATAAATTATTGACGCAAATTAAGAAACTTAAAAATGACAAGAAAATATTGAAAAACAAACTAGAAAAACTCAACACGAAAAACATATCGAAGTCTTTAGATGTAGCTGATCAAGTTAAAGAAAGATGAATGAATACTGATTCAGTCACTATCAGAACTCAAGAAAATAACAACCCAGTTCAAGGTAAAACATATTCAAATGTTACAGTTCAGACGATGAAAAACCCAAGTGAAGATTCTATAACCAACTTGATGACATCAGAACCTGAAGTAAATCATAATCTTGCCTCACATATGATAAGGGAGAGACAAACCAAAATAAATCCTTATATACATCCGAATCACAAGAACAAACATTTCAATCAATCTAAGAATCTGTATCATTCAGAACATAAACAACAAACTTATGTTCTGAAGAATACTGAAGTGCGTGTAACTTAGTCCAGTGAAAACATCTCATTAAAAGTTTCCAATAATCGAAAGATTCCACAAAAGTTTAATTTAAGATCGTCATATCCTTCCTCCATGTGACAATTTAATATATCACTCCAAGGATCATATCAACTTGTATCGACGAAGATGACAGTCCCAAGACAAGAAAACATTCGTAGCAGCAAAAGAGATCAAGCCTTTTCATCAACAAGCTTTGAGGACAAAGCTTTTTGAAGACGAAGGCAATGTTATGAATAAAATAATATAAATAATGTAAACAATAAAAACAATAAATAATGATTAGTTAGCTAATAGTTAATAATGAAGAGGCATGTCCAAATGGGACATGACCATCCATGAAGAGTCACCTGCCTAGGGTATATAAGCAGGTCTCTCACTCTCAATTGTAACATCAATCATATTCATACATTTTATATAAAATAATATTTGTATCCTCAATGGATATCTTTATATTGCAAGTCTTCTAGAGTACTTGGCTTAAGGTACGAACTTTGTTCGTTCCAATTTACCCTAGATTAGAATTCAATTGTAGTTACTTTACCAAAATTACAAAGCAATGGGCTAAACTCCATGTGCTACAAAAAGGCTAAAAGCGAAAATTGTGTGCCAAATATCACCAAAAATGGATGGAAAAAGTTGTCCAGACTCCAAAAATATCTTTTTTAGGAGCGTTGCCCCCAAACCACTACACAGGGGGTCCACACCCTTGCGTCCCCCCTGTGAGCACCTCGTTGCACTTGATGCAACATACAACACGTGGGGGTAGTGGTGCAAAGAGTATAATACATACCCAACATTCTCCCACTTATTTTTTTCTTTTTGTACAAGGGGTCGCAAGAGTACATGGTAAAAAATCCAAGGCAATAATGCCCATTGTTTCTCTACACTAAGAAAACCTTTCAATGCTCGCAAATTTTGTTAATGAGTCTGCAATGTTCTTCAGAGTTTCCACCTTTTTCAACAATACCTTCTTTTCTTCAATCATATCTCTCACAACCTGACAATGAACAATTATATGCTTTGTCTTAGAATGATAACCTGGGCCCTTTACCAGAAATATTGCGCTATGAATGTCAAAATATATACTTACAACTAGTTGTATTGACTCAATACCTAAACACAATCTTTGTAACCATACTACTTACTTGCATGAGTGGTTGCCATATATTAAGCTATTGTAGTTGAGAGTGTTACTACAAACTATGTTTTGTTCATCCAACTAATTGATCCTCTAAATAGGTTAAACACATCCCTGCATGTAGATCTTTTGCCATCTAGATCTCTAGCCTAGTCTGCATCAACAAGTATGCCCAAAATTGTCCAATGTTGGTCTTGGTAGCACAATCCTTAACCAACAGTGCCACACAAATACTTGAAAACCCTCTTTACTGCTGTCCAATGCTCCTTCCTTGGTTTTGCCACATACTTGCTCATACTCCCACTAGATATGTAATGCTTGATCTAGTACAAACCATTGCTTACATTAATTTTCCAACTATACTGCCATGTGAAATAAAGGACATGTCCTCTTCCTCTTCCTATGTATTGGGACACTAATATGATAATGTAGATAATTTTATAGCCACAGGAAGATGGATGTTTACTGATTTACATTAATCCATATTAAGCCTTTGCAATATTGTCTTGACATATTTCCTTTGATTTAACCATAGATTCATTTGTGCCTGATCTCTTTTAATTTCCATGCCCAAAATGAAATTTGTAGCACCAAGATCTTTCATGTCAAATTTATGAAAATTGAGTTTTCACTTCATGGATGTATTCCCTGTCATTTACTATTATTGACATCATTGTCAATACTGTAAATCTTGAAATATTATTTTTCTTTATTGAACCATGCAACGTTGCATTTATCATTACCGTCCAATTTGGAGAGCTCAAGTTTTTCTCTTCGTTGATATGTAGCTATCGGTGGAGCGAAGAAGGGGTATTGATTTGCAAGCGACATATTTGAGTATTGATTCCAGAGCTACATATTTTGAAACTTCATGTTATTATTTTTTTGATTAGGCATGGAAGATGTCTTTGGAGACTTAGGGTTCGGATGTGAGTTTGATGCATTTGATGTATCTATAGATTCTGGATGTTGAGTAGCTTCATTACTCTGGAGTATATGATCAGGTGTAACCTTCAACTTGTCACAAATACAGGTAGACAACACCATTGCTTGATAGTGATTTTGATCCACCTTATTTGAAAGGACTTCCTGTTCCTTTTTAAATTTGTTCTGCTTTTGCTCAAGCAGACTCTCTATTCTTTTTGTTGTATCCTGGAGCGTCTTGATTTTTTCACCATGTCCGGTCACCGTAGTCTCAAGATCTAACAATTTTTTATTAAATTCGACTATCGACATTGATGAGGACATTGAACGGGTCTGAGGTGGATCATACCTATCCAGTATAACTTGACCCTAATTTCTTTTTATTTTTAAAATTAATTATTATATATATATATATATATATATATATATATATATATATATATATTCAATAAACTTGATAAATATAAACGTTTTTTTTTTAAATTAATCAACTAATTATATAATTAATCTATATGATTTTAAATATATTTATAATGTATATATATCTTTTTTTAATTATATAAAATCATATAATTAATTATTGAATTTAATATGTATGATTTTAATTTAAATGTTTGATTTGGGCAAGGTTACTAACGTAACAGGTTAATGATGGGAAGGAGACCGATGTCATTAGAGGAGACGTAGTGGTCGGGACTTTAGAAAAATGTGGCGAACGACAGTGGATGTCGGGGCACGAACGGTGGACAACAAGCACGATAGGAAGCGGATTGACGGACGAATGGGGGTCGGGGTGGAACAGTGGACGGATGAAGAAGCCGAACAACGAATGTTTGTGTTTGTCACTGTAGCAATTTTGGCCTGCGGACCTAACCCGCTCTGATACCAAATGCAGTGGCTAACTCAGCATTAGACAGAATTGATATATATTTTATTAAGAAATTGAATGATGATACAATTGTGGGAGGCCCCTGGCTTAAATACTGCCTCCGGTGCCTCTTGGTGAATGGGCATGATCTTTGTGCTCTTTGCCTAATTAACTAATAATTATAAACTAATTAATTTTTACATAACAAACTCCCTCTTTGTTGGCTCTTCCTTCAAGACTGGATGGATGAAGAGTTGGAGGTGGAACTATCTCACTCAAGCCAGTCTAGGATAATCCACAGGGAACATGGCTTCATTAGGAAGGCCTGCTCATTCGAGATACCCCAACCACTGTACTAACAGCTGCCGCCAATATTCCACACTTCGGCCCTAATTACTCTCTAGAAGATAGAACCCCACTCTTTTGGCCTTGGCTTGTAGTTCTAGCATCTGTAGATATGGTCTTGATGAGATTTTTCTTTTGTATTCATCTTACATGTCTGTATCTTTCTTTCTTTCAGCTAGTCTCTTAGCTCTGTTCTTAGATCTTTTCCTCTCGCTGTTAGTGTAGCTATAGGAGCTGCTTATGCACTCCAGAGTCCCAATATGTATTACACTGGTTGTACTCTTTTACTCCCATTGACCAACGTTTGTGGTCATTCGTTGGACATAATAAAATTATTGTATCATATCTGAAGTGATTTTCCTCGAGTCTGCAGCACTGCTGTACTGTTTAATGAATAATTGTTTTAAGCATTGCCTGAGCTCAACATTCTATTATCATTTCATGTCCCATTTCTTTTATATTGCAGTTAGAAATGAAATTCCATTCACAAAATTTTAAGCCCCACAGGTTTAGGATCTATTTTGATAAGTATATTTCTTTCACAGTAGATTTTAGGTTTAATTAGGAGCTTTTTTTTATGTCAGGATAGAGCTGCTTGGAACAGGTTGAAATTGTTGATTCAATTTTCGTTATTGAAATAATCCTCTTGCATTTACATTTCAGATACGGAGCATTGATACTGATTTAGTGGATCCCATGTATCAATCGAGGTGAGTATGAGACATGTTCTTCATAGGTGCTAATAGTCGTGTTAGAAGATACAATGCTGAATGAAGCCTCTAAGATGTTAATTTAAATGCTGCTGATTCCATTTTCCAATTGGTTGTAGGATATAGTGTATGAATAAATATGCTACTATTATACCATAAGATGAATGTAATGATCTCTCTCTTGACACAGCTGTGTGGGCTTGGCTTGCATTTAGGTCCCAGAAGGCAGCTGCACAGTTCTTCTGGATAGGAGGTCAGCAGTTGAAATCATCTCTGGGAAAATTATCAGAGTGTAGGTCTGAAATGTATGGTGGCTTTTCAGAGAAGGATGTTGTTAGTTGGGAGTCAAATGTGCTATGGTCTCTGAAGCATTTCGAGGATGTGTCAAATCCACTAGTTCTTTGGGATGTTCTAATGGCACTGTTGGCTCTAAAGGTTCTAACATTAAATTTGTTTGAAACAATACTCTCCAAATGGCTGTCTAGCTGGTTCTCAGGTAGTCGTCAGGCATGTGCTTTGGAAAGGTGTCTAATTCATTTACCAAGGTTACTGTCAAAGGCAAGTTGTCGTCGCATTCATCTGCTAGTCATTATTTGCAGGCGTTTACTGCTATCAGGCATCAAGACAGAGTCTCTAAGTTCTGGGCTTTGTGACGTCGACAAGAAAGAAATCATTGATAAGCGTGAGCAGTTGAAGGGCTGGACCAAGTTATTGCAGAGCAGTGAGCATGAGCTTAGAGAAAGGCTTGTATACTTTACTCTGTCAGCTATATCATGCCGTGCTTCTTATGTGCAGCCAGTTTGTCATCTAGGAAAAACAGCTTGGGTGCCAGCAGGAGCTCCACAAATAGAGAAATGGGTTTCTTTGAATAGTGCCAAAGTACCTGATCCTCTTAAGCAGCTTGCAGGACAAATCCGGGAACTTGGGCGAAAGAGGTAAGGTTTCGAGTGTATATGAACTCCTTTTATGGAGCAAGTTATTATTTTCTTTGTTTTCTTCAAGTGTGGTGTTGGATGCCATGGTTCTTTGGAGTAGTATCAAGGATGCACACAAACTGTTTTCAGGCATTTATTAGAAGTCTGAGGCACAACATATATTTACTTTTCTGTGTCCTTAATCATTAGTTTGAACCTTCAATCTCTTCTGTTGAGTGTTCCCAGTTATGACTGTATCATGGACGCTTTTGATGTTTTTGTAACATCACAAATTACTAATTTTTTTCCTCCATGCTTACTACCTTCTGGCCTCATCTAATAGAAATTATGTTATTGGTGTCATTATATCTATAAAAGGTTTTCTTGTCTAAAAAATTGCTGATTCTGTGTCTCATCTGGCAGAGTTGCCTGCATCAGTGAATATGCTGCCTCAGAGCGTTGTACCTTTTGCAATGCACCTGTTCAATTTAAATCTCCTGAACTTGCCTACTGTCAAGCTGGGCGTTGTAATTCGAGCAGCCAAAATCACAAACTGCAGCGTTGTGCAGTTTCCATGCAGGTTTGTCCTGCTATTTCTCTATGGTTTTGCATTTGCTGTGATAGATGGGCTCTCAAACAAGCCCCGGATATGTTCTTCTATCTGTCATCATTGCAAGATGTTAAATATTTATCTGAGCACTATCTTCTACGTGGATGTCCAAAACCATTATGCCCTTTCTGTGGCATACTGATGCAAAGATTGCTGCCTGAATTTCTACTTACAAGTTCACCAGTATAGATATGACAGGTTTTGATAGATGGCATTGAAGATTGAAGTAAATTCTTTTAGCTCTATAGTGGTAAGGAAACACAGCTTTCTTAGCCACATTCTCCATTTTGTAAGCAGTCACAAGTGAAAAGTCAGCAAATGAAATTGGGATCAAGGAGTGGTGTAAAGTTGGCTGAAACAATCTTGAACATTATATTTTCTGTAATAATATGATTTGATTTGTTTCAATATTCTTGGTGCCATTTTATGTAATTCTAATTTTGCATATAGTTGTACAATTATGAGCTTTTGGAACCATGCCTTTAAATTTGATTTGTCACAGATTGCAAAGATGTTACCAAAAACAAATCACAGTTGAAGATTGCAGTGATGGATAAGCGGAGTCACTATTAATTATGGTGAACTGGCTTCTTCCTAATTTGAACTGTGGTTTGGTTAAGCAGTTTTTCTTAGATCTCTCATTTTTTGTCTGGGATAGAAATAGCTTTATTCCAACACAATGAAAGGACAGGCACATGTCCAACCCATAATCTCTACTTGCATTTGGATTAATCAGCAGCATATCAGTCCATGCAGAAGCTTATAAAATACAGTCAGATTGAATTGGAATCACTGTGCATCCCGAAGTGAACATATATTTTTCAGCTCCAGCACAAACGGTAGATATTTCTTCAGTTTGAGATATGAAGTTGTTATAGTTTGAGAAATAGTCAGATGGCATAATATTGAATGAACATTTCATGAGCAGCAGATGAATATGTAATTTTGTGAGTGGCAGAAGAGATTCTGATGCTTCAAAGAGACGACACATTTCTGTGAGCAGCAAACCTGACATCATCAATAGATGATATATTCCATTTATGTGTCTCTCATTATATAATTGTGTATTTTTAATTTACCAACAATCATTAACAAAGAGGTAGCTTCATTGCAGAAATAATGTATTCTGAAGGTACATGTATTGACCATTACCTTAGTTCTGACCTTAGAATTGATTTGTGTATATACTGTAGTTACATTGGCTTTGCCTCTGTATTGATGTGAATTGTGAAATAATGAAAAACATCTATGAGTGACCCATATGAAAAGTGTTGTATCAGTGATCATTATGAACGACACTGTACTTGTGGCTAATTAGCATGTTATCGTACGAGTTGCCAATACAGTGTGGCTAATTAGCATGGTGTGGCTAATTAGCATGTTATCGTATGAGTTGCCAGTTATTTAACTTTTAGTGTAAGTACAAGAGATGATAGAGATGTGAGTTAGTGGATCCATAGATTAGTAAGCCAGTGCCATTTGAATTTCATCCACATGAAGAGCAGCAATGAATGTCAGATAGCGCTAACCATGTGATTTTTGTGACTTTTGGGCACTAACATTCTCCTTTATCTTTCATTTTCATCATTTTAAATTTTTAACATTACCATGAAATGATTCAGGATGTTTGAGGCTGGTTTTGACCTCTTTGAATTTCATATGGAGAAAGTAGAATTTTAGATCTCACTCAAAATCCAGAAGACCTAACAGTTTTCCAAGATTTATTAGATTTTCTCATGTACGAGGGTATGGAACTAGTATTTAATCAAGAGCACCAAGCCCTATATGTACCTTTAGGTCAATGGCATTGGTTGTTGAACTCCTCTATCATGAGCCTACTAAAAAATAGTCTATCACTCGAACAAAATCTTGACTTGACATGCTATGATTTTCATATCTTATTTTAATGCTTAGAGGGTGATATTGATGACGAAGATCTCAATATAGGCAATGATTTAGATGACATGTAGGTATTTTTTGTAGCACATATATATTTTTTTATGCTAGAGGTCATGTGGAGTTTCTTTGTTGATGTATTTTCAGTTTAGAAACAGATTGTACTGGGTGCTATTTTGGTTATGTGCACATTTACATGCTAGATAAATGAGAACATTTGCTTGTTTGTGTATAAATGATTTGGATTCACATGGATGCACATGAATATATATGATTTTCTTTAAAATTTGAATATTTTATGTGTTTTTGGTTGATCGGTTTTTTGGTCCATTTTTTTTTACCTGTTTCCGTACGGTTTTGGCTGGTTTCCTGTCCGAGGGGTTTACCAGTTCAATGAAGGGTCTGGTTCTGATAACTATGCTTTATACTATTAAAGTGATTTTTATGTTTTAAAAGTGACTTTATGAGAGAAAATGCACATGGTACAAAACATTAAGAAGTACTAGGAGGCTCATTAATTGAGGGGGACTGTTATCCACCACTTGTGGATAGTATCCATAGGAGAAATTTTTTCTCTTAGATGGTCCTCAACCGGTAGCCAGTAGACCCTTGCAAACCAGCAAATAGCTCGATGTGCCACTATCTCCGCCCCCTGAGCCAACCTTATGCTCCTTCATCCATTTGTCATGATCATATGTTTGAAGGTGGACCTTCCAACCTTGAAGGTATGGGATTTCATTGTGTATGGAGTGTAAAAACTCTGGTAAACTTTATAAGTATATATTATTATTGATAAAAGATGAGAGATGATTACAAGTGAGGATCACCAAGTCTTTAAATATAGCCTTATGGTGTCCCTTGGCAAAGAGGCATGATCTTTGATCATATCCTTTCACTTAATAAAACCTAAGATAAATATATCTAACTAATAATTAATAAAATATACATAACATTACCCCTCTCTTAAAGATGCTTTGTCTTCAAAGCATACGTAATGATGGACAACGTTGACGAATGCTTGGGTTTCTTGAGTGGCGGGCTCTTGCTTCCCACATTTTAAAAAGATCGTGGAGCATCTTCTCGAGTTCAATCTTTTGGTGATGTGGATAGAGACAAGATCTAATATTGACAGGGTCGGATCCTGTCTTGACTTTTATTGGATGTTTGATTTTCCTATCGGGAGGCACTTTTATGGGTAGATCCTGGAATACTTTTTCGTGTGTCCGAACTAATCCTTGTTCTTCTGGTGACTCTTCGTGGCTCCCTTTTGAAGATAACATTTCTAACTGATGACATTGTACTGTAGATGCTGGCGCTCCTGTTTGAATCATCTTCGTCATCAGAGAGGAAAATACGACTTGATCTTCTGGGGCTTGGAATCCATACAACCTGTGTTTCTGCGCTTTCCACTTAAAACTTATAAACTGCTTCTGATGGTTGGCAGAATAAGTACCTAAAGTTTGTAGCCATTGAATTCCTAAGACCACATCTACTCCTCGTAATGGAACTGTGTAGAATGGAGATTCTAAATGAAAGTTTTTTATCTGTAGTTTAACTTTATGGCATTTCCCTACTTGCTCAATCTTCTTACCATCGGCCACCATTACCTTCATATTAGGCATGGGGAAGGTAAAGATGTTAAGTCTTTTTGCTATGGTTGAATCTAGAAAATTGTGGGTACTGCCAGTGTCGACGAGAACCATTAATTACGTTGTTGTTCTTGATATGTCCTCTTAACCTTAGGGTTTGAGGTTGTGATATGCCTGTCATAGCTGATAATGACACTTGCGGAATAGTTTCGCCATCCACTTCTGGAGAGAACTCTAAGTTGTCTTCTAATCCTTCTATATATGAATCATTATTGTTAGCGTCATTAGTTGCTTCACAACTGTATAGATTTTTCACTTTTCCATTAACACATATGTGCTTAGGGTCCCAGTTTTCATCGCCACGCTTGCACTTGCCCTCTCTCATTCTTTGTTTTTCCACATTAGATTTTTCTTATTCACGAACATGGGGTGGGACATATTTTGTTTCATCTATATATTCAGTTGGAGGAAATCTTTGTCTTGAATATACTTTTTCTAGTTTGGATAACCTCTCAAATTTCTTTTCGGCAGCTTTTGCTTTTTTCCTTGCTACTTCTACTGATGTAATTTCATGAAGTTCGAGCTCTTCTTGTATATGGATTTTAAGTCTTGAGATGAAAGACTGGATTAGACGAGATTTTGACAATTCCGGTACTCGTGTTGCCAAGGTCTCCCATTCTCGAGTGTACTCATCCACATCTCTTTTTTGGCGTAATTTGATAAATGTTGAAAAAAACTTTTCTTCTTTATGCCTTGAAATCTTTTAAAGAATGCATCCTTAAATTTCCTCCAACTAATAGCACGCGTCGTCTTTTTCCACCACATATACCAATTATATGCTTCTCCTTCCATTTTCATGGAAGCATGCTTGATTTTTTCGTCATCACTAGTAATATCATAAATCTCAAAATATTCTTCTGCTTTATTAAGCCATGCAACACTATTTTTTTCATTACCATCAAACTTGGGTAGCTCGATTTTGGCTTTTCGTTGATATGCTAATGGTGGAACAAGAAGAGGATATTGATTAGCAAATGCATTATCTTTATCTTTCTCATACACCATGTGTGTGTTTAACATGGTATTAGAGCTGAAAAGTTCATAACCAGCTCAACCTTAAGTGAGCCATTTGTGTTTATGGCTTGTGCATATCCGCAAAAATTCTTGGCATTTTTGTAGCATTTAGAGAGTTTCTGCAGCAAACATTTTGCCGCATTCAGAAAGTGATTTTGAAGAAGAGCAGCATTGGTTTTGAAGAAAAGTAGCACTGTGCATTCTACATGTTTTCATTCTGAATTTCCATGCAATTTCTACTGCCCACTTTTAGACTTCTGCATTTTAAAGAGCTGCTGAAAATATTGTTCAAAGTGGGTTTCTGAAGAAGAAGTTTCTGGTTTTTACTACAAAAGAATTCTGAGTTTTTTTGCTGAAATTTTTTTCATCTCTGCATTTTTTGCTGCTGAATTTTTTACTGCTATAATTTCTAGAAAATTTCTGGTGTGTATTTAGAAAAAATCTGCTGCTGTTTTAAAATCGATTTCCTGCTCTACTCTGCTGTTTTAATTAAAAAATAAAAAATAAAAAATAAAAATAAATTTTCTGGCCTTTCACCCCCCCTGCAACCTGCACAAGCATACGCCCCTCACCGCTTCACACAACTCTACCCATACGCTTAACCCTCCCATCGCTCACCATTACTCTAAAGCCCTCCCCTCTCACGTTACCTCACATCTCCCTCTAATCCTACGCGACCGCCCTCCATACGATAACACACAACACTCACTGCAACCCTTCAATTCCCCAAATCACTCGACCCTCTACAGTCCTCGTTACCCGCTACCGAAAACACTACACCCCTTACCCCCTTGCAGCAAACTCCCGCTACGACATTTCTCGACTCCCCCGCCCACTATAGCCTATGGCTACTCTCTCCCCCTCACCGTTGCCCCCTCCCCACTCTCTATGGGCCCCCTCTCGCGCCCTCTGCCATCCCCTATCTCGCCCGCCTGCAACGGCTCTCCCCTATCCCCCTCACCAATACGCTCACCCTCCCCTTTCAACAACTGCCTCACCACAGCGCTCGACCCAGCTTCATGCTCCCCTCGACCCTCGCTTCGCGCTGCAATAACCCCCCTCTCCATTGCAATATGGCCCTCCCCTTTCCTGTTTTATGTTTTTTTTAAATTCAACTTTTTATTTTGTTAATTAAAACACAACAATTCCCTTCCCCAATTAAAATCCCCTCCCTTCCTTATTTTTATCTTTCACTTAAAAAAAAAAAAAAAAACCAGCGCAGAGAGAGGAAGTAAAACAACAGATAGAGAAAATGAACAACAGAGAAAATGGAAATGACATATGAAGCAGATGTATTGAATACATAGAGAAAAGTGAAGTTTATATTGTGTGATTTGTGGCATAAGGGTGATTTTCTGAAAGAGGACAAGTTTTCCATCATTGCAAAACAGTTATTTGGAAAAAAAAATTCAACTGCTTTAAAGGCTTCTTGCACAAGTGTTTTTGCTGCACATTTTGCGGAGATATTGTATTGAGCTGACATTGTATTGCTTCTTCATTCATAGTTGCAATCAGTATTTGAGTTGTTAGAAAAATTGTTGATTATCTTCCATCATTTGAGGAGCAGATTTTGTACTTTGAGATTTCCATAGTTGGAAATTCTTTTGAGTCATTTGTAATTTTTGAAAGGAAGTTGAATCACATTGTAAACGGGTGCATTTTCGGTTGAAGCTGACACCCTTTATTTTTTGAGCCTAAGTTGTTAAAAAATGGCTAAAATCAACGAGGCATTAGAGTTGTTGAATAACCTCATTCATTCAAATGTTCATGATATGGTAAAAATGAGCAAGAATGCTCTTTGTAACATTCAAAGTTGTTTGCAAGATGCACAAGAAAAGATTGAGTTTTTGCAGTTGGAATCTCAGCTTCAGCAAGATGAACTTCAGCAAAAGAGTCACCATTCTGAACCTGTTTCTGTTCAGAAGATTGAGAAAGACTCCCATCAGCAGCAAGTCAGTAAAGTTGCAGTGGATTCACATTCAGTTCCTAGTACAAGAGCAGATTTACATGATGCAGCCGCTCAGCCTGCACTTCTCAAGCCCATCATCAGACCTTGGGAAGAGCTTGTCCACAACAAGCACAGAACTGGTCTTGGATATGACAAGGATGTGTCCTTTCATATCTCAGACTACACCAAGCCCATCATATTTCAGAGTGCCCGATTCATGTATGACAGTTCACCTACAGCTGTTTCAGATCATGTTCCACTTCCACAACAACAACAGATTGAAAAATGCCAACACTGTGATCGAGTTGGTCATATGAAAGATCACTGTTTTGATCTTCATCCATTCAAGCACTGTAGTCGGCACAACCATTCTTCACACAGATGCTTTAGACACAAGCCTCCTGCAAGAACCAAGATTCATCTTGGATGGATCGCTTCTTGGCAATGGGCATCAGCAGCCAAGAAGATGTTTAAGTCGCATGTCAGAACATGTTCACGAATATTGAGCAAACTTGCAGTTGAGTTTTTGCCATCATCTCACCTTGTCCCTGACAGGGGGGAAAATGGTGGTCATGTACAAGCTTCGACGACAGATCAAGGACGCCCAAAACAAGCCAATCCCTGGCCAATTTTTTCCAGGAAACCTTATTTCCGCTGTAAGCCTTTTTAAGCCAAATTTCCTCAACTTACAACCTCTGAAAATCCTGAAAAATTTTCATGATTAGATAGAGAATAATGACGGTTAGGGACGGTTCAGAATTGCTTAGAAAATTTTTTCTCTATCTAACTCCTCATTATTCTCTATCTAATCCTGAATTTTTTTTGCTTAGGGACGGTTCAGAATTGACTGTGCAGGGTTTTAAACTGATGAAGATACCTCAATTTGCAGGTAATTTGACACTTGAAAGGGTTTCTGAAGCTTTTATTTGTTCCTGCGGACGGGCCCTGGTGCAGAGAAATGGCTTTTATAGTCTTCAAACAGGAGGTCTATGGTCAAATCTGGATTTTGAATTGGAAATTTATCAGCAGGGGCTTCAATAGAGTGGGGCAGCTTTCTTTTATCAGTCGAGATACACAAATAACTTTGTAAAATAACGAATCAAAAGGTTTTAACCTTTATAAATCATTATAAACAATATTAATGCGGGTCTTATCAAGGCGGGAGCAGTTTCTGCTTTTCAAATGCGAAAACCATTGGTGGTTTTCGCGTTGGTCTCAGGCGGTAAGCTATATTACGCCAAATGAACGCGATCGAATTAAATTGTGACATGTCACAGGAGGCGGATTCATGAAAAATGCTCATTTCGCGTTGATTTTGAGTTTGGGCAATCTATCAAGTTATGAGTGCGAAAAGGATTTTGCGCCGTCGGATCTAAAAGGTTGAAGCGAAGGGCCATGATTAGTTTAGAAGTTGCGGTCAAAAGTCATGTGGGACCGGGGTTTAAATGATATGCTCTGAGGGATGGAAATGGTTTTAAAACTTTCATAAACTAAGCATTGGATTAAAGGTTTTATAGTTATGTATATAAGGCGAACATATGTGAGCGGGGGCATGAGACGGGATTATAGGGTTTAACCTAGGTTAACTTTATGTATAGCGTAAGGCTACTACATATCGGGGAGAAAATACGGGAAAGGTTTAACCATTAAATGGATTAAAACCTTAGTTGCATAGTGGTAAAACCTTGGGTTAAAAGGTGATGCGGGGAAAGATTAATGAGTATATTACAAAGGCAAGGGAGTTGTTTTTTTTTGTAACAAACTTTACTCTATCTTAATACTTAGGATAAACATGGGATGGGCAATATTTTTGGGCATTCAACACATAGGATATGTATGAAAGCGATATTCACATTTTTTATTTTATTATATAGTTTTAGAATTTTTTGAAAGGTCTATAACTATAGGGGGTGGGGTATTTAATTAAGGTTAGTTTGAGACCAAAGAGAGTATATTTTGGGTTTTAATTCACCATGTGGATAATATCTTTGGTCAAAAATCTTATAATAGCGGGTTTAAGGGGGTATTTTAGATAAAGGGAATTTATATAGATAGGATAAGGTATTTTTAGGGAATTAATAAAATAAGTTAGAAGTTAATATGACAAGGGGAGATGGAATACACAAAAATACATAAAATGACTAAGTAAAGTGAATAAATAAAGCAAAGCTTGTCATTTCATCATTTCACCAATTTACTTAGAATAAAGTTTTTTTAGGGTTTTGTTTGTTTTCTGAATGAAGGAAGTTAATTAAATGGAGTTTTATGTTTCATTAAGTAAGAAAAATCTTTACTTATGAAAAGAGTCAAATGTATGAATAAGGGATAAATAATGATAAATGGGGATTTTGTCATAAGAACTCAATATTTTCCACTATCCAGTCATCGAGCCTTGGGTCCGGTCCCAACAAAAGTTAGAAAAATGCTCTGAGCCTTTTTGACTGGTAGTATAAAATACTGAATACTTACAGAGGAAGGGAAATTAATGATTTTTGCCTGGTGATGAATATAACATGCTTTTCCCACTTTTTTCTACCTACCCAACATTACTCTAACATTTTTTCTTCCTTTTAGCAAGTGCATTTAAGCTTGCTACCTTGTAACATTTTATTATTTTGAAAACATAAAACTATCTAATTCTACCTTATTTCATCCGAGGGCTCAGACTAAACTGATGAACTCCTCATTATTCTCTATCTATCTACTTGATTTGTCAGGATTAAATTGTCTGACAAAAATTTATTCACTATCTAAAACATGGAAATTGAAAACATGACAAGTCAAGATTAAACAGTTTAACTCATCATGGATTATGACATTTATTGACACTGCCATAATCATCAACAAAAAGTAAAAAGTAGTGGCATTTAGACTTGCACACTTTCATGTTTTATTTCTTTTTCTTTTGGGGTCTATATTTTTTTAAAGTCCTTTGATCTTTCTTTTAGGACTTTTTACCCTCTTTTTGGTTTATTATTATTATTTTTTTTATTTTTATTTTTTTCAAAATATGGGAAAACAACTTGCAGAAAGCAAGGTATGTACATATTTACAAGACTATCAAGAGTCAATTCAAAATTATGAATCCTATATTTATAGGACCTTAACAGCGGCTTCACATGGGGATGGCATCTCCTTGTGAGATGTCAAGAACAACTAGTAGCCTGATCCTTTGAGCCTATCCCAAACATGCATTTTCTTTGTTATAACATCTCTGTGACTGAAACTCTTGAACTCAATTTAGGATTTTTTCTGCAAACTGAAATATGATTTGAAACTAAAAGAACATACCGAAATTGTCAAACCAAACTGATAGATTTTAAATATTTTTGGGACCTTTTCCTTGGCTTTAAATCTTAATGAATTATTTCAAAACTAGCTGAAAAATGAATACTGAAAAAAAAAAATGCTCAGAGCTTTGAGCTTATTTGCATTCATCTACCTACTCTAATCTACTGTTAATTTTTTGAATCAGGGAATACAAAAATGCCAATGAAGCCAGTCAAGTAGTTGTAGCAATGAATGGATAATTTGACTGATTTTCATCAAACTTGGAAGCATAACTTGATCATGTGTCTTCATAATCAAATATATTATGTGAAATGGAAATTGCTGATATATTTTATCCTCATAGATAAAACATGTTTGCAGACTTGAGCTAAAAATAGTCTCCATATAATTTTCCATAGGATCATCAAAAACATACTGTATGATTTGTGCTTCAAGGCTTTCAATGACCAATTGATTTGTTGTATTTTTAATATTAAATCCTAAAACTATTTCTTCAGTCTTGTGCTTGAAAGAATAATCATCCTCAATCCGCAAGTCAAAAGGTAGTACAATTTTCTCTTGCTTGAGAGAAGGAAGATTTTCCAAGAATTCTTTAGGATCTTGGAAATTATAGGACTAAATTTGAGAATGCAAAAGTTTAATGTCATTTTCATATTTTCAGAAACTAACTCAAGAACACATATTTTAAGTTTAGGAGAATATTTTATTGATTTCAAAAGAAGAAAGCAAGCTCTTAGAAAATCCTCATCAAGCTAAAATTCTAATAACACATCCTTGAGTTCATTGAAAATCTCATGAGATGAAAGGTTTGCCATAGACCCTGTCATCTTGTATCACCATTAATGATTTGGAATATGGATTTTTGGTTATGGTGTTTCTTTTGATGTTGGACAATGGAGTCACCAGGTGGATGATTTTAACCTTTGTATGTCTGATCACTGTCCACCATCATAGATCATATCTGAACCTGTAAAATATTTCTGAAGAAAATGTTAGTCTTCTCCAGTAAGGTCGCCATTATGTTATCACTCAGTAATTTCTCCAGGTTCAAGAGAGAACTCACCGAGCTAACCACAAACCTACTTGGAACTATAGGATCTAGCCTTCCTATAGTTCAGAGAGGGCTCTCTCTTTAAGATTTATCTTTGTTTTTTGATTTATGTTTTATGCTAGTTATGATAGAACAATTTGGTTTTGTTTTAAAATGTTTGGTGGGTAAAAATCACTTAGGATTAAACTAGAGAGAGATCTACTTGTCCATTGGACTATGGAGTCTAAGTCTAGATAGCAGTACTAGAAGGCAAGGCCAAAATGGTACAAATGTATTCAGGGCAAGGTAGATAACCCTTAGAGATTTGACAAAAGGTTTTTGATGAAATGGTATGATCAGGATAAAGGGAAATGAAGGATCCTTTGATCCGGAAAATGGAAGAAGGAGGTAGGGGTCAAATGAAAGTAGGAGCAATGAAGGATTCCTAACACCGAAAATCAACATAAAACATTTAAATTGTAACTTAGTTAAAAACATGGAGCAAAAGGCTAGTCCTGTAGTAATATTCCTAGTTACACATTAAGACAGATCAAACACATAATGAAATGCATGAAACTCAGAAAGAAACAATGACAAGAAGAAATGTACTTCACTCTTCAACTTATCACAAGAATCCTAAATTATGATGCCACTTTAGCTATGTCCAGTCTGCCACTTTGATTTCAACACATGAGAGCCTCCAATGTATCAGCAAAAGTCTATAGTAATCTTAGCAATTTTATTCCACACTGAAATACTTCAAAGAGTGAAGTATTTATACAAATTCTAAACTAGAATATTTTGAAAAAATATCAAGATTGGTTTACAAATATCTCCAACTGTTTTACAAAAATAGAACTTAAGTAAATGACACTAAAAAATAATGCATCTATTTGGCACTATTTTTTATGGATAGGTGATGAAAAAGAGGAGAATTCGAATTTGATTTCAACTCTTAGTTGATGATGAGACATCCAAGTCACTAAATGTTTCCTTTCTTTGTGCATTCTGCTTCAGCAATTCTGCAAATTTGGGGTCCAATGATACCTTTATATTTCTCAATCCGAAATCGATATGTAAAAAGTGAAAGAGGTTATTGTAGATGAATATGTTGGTGAGATAAACCTCTCTCAGTTTCCTAAATTTCTGCTTCAACTGTTCACAATAGGCTCTGCAAAAAGATGTGTAAAACAAAGTTTTATAGAGTCTGAAAAATAGGCTGTAAAGATGCACATGTATCTTTCATTCTGCAATAGATGTGCACAAAGTGAGATAGGTTTTTGTAGATGGCTCTCTTAGGAAAAAAACACCATTCATTTTTGTAAGATGTATTTCTGATTGGCCACAATATTTTCTGCAAAATGATGACTTAACAGGGATTTTCTGCAAAAAGTTATTTCCAATATTGTTTAATATTTCCCAACTCGTAATAGCTGTTAGAAAAGTGATAGAGGTTTTTTGTAGTTGGACACCTTAAGAACATAAACCTCCTTCAGTGTTGCAAAATTCATCTTGGATTGGTCACAATAGTTTCTGCAAAACAATAACTTAAACAAAAAATGTTCCTTCTTGCTCTGTTTTCATCTTTTAACCTTTTTGTTCTTTTAACTGTTTTTACTTTCACTTTGCATAAACTTCATTGTTGTTGGTGAAATTATTTTCATCTTTGTTAACCATTACTGACTCTGTTTTTACTTTTACTATTTTACCTTGACTACTCTGTAACTTTGTTTTAACTTTCACTCTGATTTTTACTTGATACACTTTAACTTTGATGCTCTTTCACTGTTCTGTTTTCACTGTCATTGTGAATTCTGATTTCACTTTTATCATTCACTGTGCACATTTCATCATCCTGATCTCTCTCTGACTTGATTTTATTCTTTCTTTGTAAACAAACTGTTTGTTGAATGAAGCTTTTGAATTAAAATTTAAGAATTTGGAGCAAACAATTTTGTCAACTAGTATTGAAACTGTTGGCTCAATTTCTTATTCTGATAATAACCTGCAAAAATCAAACAATTTGTTAATGAAACAGAGGTATGCAAGGAGGTGATTGAAGGCTTTTTGAAAGACTTATGGAATGAGATTTGTCCGTGGAGGTTTAACTCTGTTTTTTTGGCATTTTTGGGCTACTTCTGCAAGATTAGACTCTTTGCAAGAGTTGTTTTCTTTAAACAAAGGATAAATTTATCAATTTATAAGCCAAGGATAAGCTTCAAGTGATATCTTTGCTCAATTTAGGCT
The DNA here is from genome assembly GCA_034641835.2 of Pinus albicaulis. Lineage (NCBI taxonomy): Eukaryota > Viridiplantae > Streptophyta > Pinopsida > Pinales > Pinaceae > Pinus > Pinus albicaulis. The sequence goes on along the minus strand of CM076581.1, from coordinate 1,679,895,614 downwards.
TATGAGAAATGAAAACTGGGCTAAGACAGGAAACAAGGGTTTTCTTAATGGTTTAGACTGTAAAAAAGGATTTTTTAAGAAATCTGTAGGCTTTAAATCCCTTTTTGTTTTGGAATTGATCTTCAGAGGTTGTAAGCTGAGGAAATTTGACTTAAAAAGGCTTACAGCGAAAATAAGGTTTCCTGGAAAAAATTGGCCAGGGTTTGGCTTGTTTTGTGCAACTTCCACAATGAATTTTTATAATTGAAAGCTTGTTTTGCTTAGGGACGGTTCATAATTGACTGTGCAGGGTTTTAAACTGATGAAAATACCTCAATTTGCAGGTAATTTGACACTTGAAAGGGTTTCTGAAGCTTTTGTTTGTTCTTGCGGACGGGTCCTGGTGCAGAGAAATGGCTTTTATATATATGAAAGTGATATTCACATTTTTTATGAAAGCGATATTCACATTTTTAATTTTATTATATAGTTTTAGACTTTTTTGAAAGGTCTATAACCATAGGGGGCGGGGTATTTAATTAAGATTAGTTTGAGACCAAAGAGAGCATATTTTGGGTTTTAATTCACCATGTGGATAATATCTTTGGTCAAAAATATTATAATAGCGGGTTTAAGGGGGTATTTTAGATAAAATGAATTTATATAGATAGGATAAGGTATTTTTAGGGAATTAATAAAATAAGTTAGAAGTTAATATGACAAGGGGAGATGGAATACACAAAAATACACAAAATGACTAAGTAAAGTGAATAAATAAAGCAAAGCTTGTCATTTCATCATTTCACCAATTTACTTAGAATAAAATATTTTTGTGGGTTTTGTATGTTTTTTGAATGAAGGAAGTTAATTAAATTGGGTTTTATGTTTCATTAAGTAAGAAAAAGTCTTTACTTATGAAAAGAGTCAAATGTATGAATGAGGGATAAATAATGATAAATGGGGATTTTTTCATAAGAACTCAATATTTTCCACCATTCAGTCATCGAGCCTTGGGTCCGGTCTCAACAAAAGTCAGAGAAATGCTCTGAGCCTTTTTGACTAGTAGTATAGAATACTGAATACTTACAGGGAAAGGGAAATTAGTGATTTTTGCCCGGTGATGAATATTACATGCTTTTCCCACTTCTTTCTACCTACCCAACATTACTCTTAACATTTTTTCTTCCCTTTAGCAAGTGCATTTAAGCTTGCTACCTTGTAACATTTTATTCTTTTGAAAACATAAAACTATCTAATTCTACCTTATTTCATCCGAGGGCTCAGATTAAACTGATGAGCTCCTCATTATTCTCTACCTATCTACTTGATTTTTCAGGATTAAACTGTTTGACAAAAATTTATTCACTATCTAAAACATGGAAATTGAAAACATGACAAGTCAAGATTAAACAGTTTAACTCATCATGGATTATGGCATTTCTTGACAGTCTGCCATAATCATCAGCAAAAAGTAAAAATTAGTGGCATTTGGACTTGCACACTTTCATGTTTTATTTCTTTTTCTTTTGGAGTCTATATTTTTTTTAAGTCCTTTGATATTTCTTTTAGGACTTTTTACCCTCTTTTTGGTTTTTTATTATTATTTTTTTCAAAATATGGGAAAACAAATTGCAGAAAGCAAGGTATGTACATATTTACAAGACTATCAAGAGTCAATTCAAAATTATGAATCCTATATTTATAGGACCCTAACAGGCCCCTTGTTTTCCAAGCGAGAACTGTGGTGCTCCTAAGTGGGTGTGGGGGCACAAGGACATCCTCATGGGTCTCCTAATGGATTGAAAATTCCTATAGACAATATGCAAGTGCTAAAATGATGACATAAGCCCTCCCTCTGCAACGGGGAGCAATCCTCTGGACACTGGAAGCTCTGACAAGTGTATAGTGCAATTGTGTAGTTGATTGGGCATGGTGGACCAAGTGTATCATCCTCATTGAAAGGTGGAATACGAGCAATCGATGAGCGTTGTTGGGGATCCATGAAGTAATTTCAACTATGGTGGAGGCCCATGGCTCTCAACGCTCACCCTACAAGTGAAAATGTGGCCCTCCAGAGGGCTAGGGCCCCATATATGGAGACCCTCCTGCAATCTTGCTTAAGATCCAATGCATCTGCTTACCCTCCAATACAACTAATCATCAAAATAATTAAGTAATAAAGCTTACAAGTCATGGAACCAATGGTTCACTTCATGGTGGCATGCCCTTCCATAGTGGGCTTCGGTATGTACAAGTGTCTCCAAGGTGGTGGGTAACATCTAGCTCCAAGTGGGACATGAGCTCTCAGGAAAGTGCACGAAGCTACTCAAACGAGGTCATGAGAACACCAACAATCTCTTGGTACCTTAGACATGTTACATGCACATATCAAAGACCAAGCACACAGGGAAACATGTTTTCCTGGTGTCTTATGATCACCTATGCTTAATATTAGGCCGTAAAATCAACATGAAAGTAAAAATGCAAATTTAATCTAAATGCAACTAATCTATCATGAGAAATATCATATGATGTTAGTTCTAACGAGAAAATATGCATGCAATGCTTCCTATCCTAACATGCATATGGTACAAAGCTAATACTAAGTATAATCATAAAGCCAGTATAACCAACATATCATTACAACAATATAAATGTACCAACCTATATGATTACTCATGTAGTAAATGAAGATGCAATCACATGGAGGATGAAGCAGGTGGGAGGTGGGAAAATTTGGTTTCCATCTGAGGTAAGAGGACTCCCTAAGAGAAGGAAAATGAGTCCATCTAGAAGTGCGGGGCCTTCCCTCTTAGTACACAATGGTGGAATGAATGATTACCCTTAAGAACTTGTCACAATCATTGTTCATAATATTGTGCTTTGTAGATGCCATAAGGTTGTGATGAGAGGGTAACGAAGGGTGAGGGAAAGAAGGAGTGCAACAAATAGGTTGTTCAAGGTGATGGTTACATTGGAGATGGGAGGTCATGGAGTGATCAAAACCCTGAGGGTGTGTCCAAGGAGATAAAGTATAGTCAATGAGGGGCTCTTCCTTGACACTATACTCAGAAGGGGGGAGGGCTCATGGTCACTTGAGATCAAATGACAAGGGGTGAGGGAATCACTTACGAATGACTCAAAATGATGAACAAGAAGGAAATGCAATGGAGAAGGTGAGGTATTGTATTTAATGGGTTCCTTTCCTGAAAATCATATTCTAAAGGCTCAAGTGATTTGGATATACTCCCAGAATCACAAGGATTGTAGGTAGCAGCAAGGGCCCTATCAATTCCCTCATCGTTAGTAACAAAGAAAAAGGAGAATCAATTATTTCCAATTGCACTCTTTTATGCAGGGGAAAATAATGATCCTCCTTGCCAATGGCATCGGTGGATATGTCTTCATAAGGGAAGACTAATCCCAACCTCATCCTCCCTGTCAATATCATAAGTGGGAACACAATCAAATTGTTGACCAACAATTTCCCATTTCTCCTTTTCAATATGAAAGTAATCTCCAATATCAACTTCCAAGAGGCTAATGGGATTACCTTCCCCGAGGTTCTCAAAAGGAGAGTTGAGAGTAATATCCTTAAGAAAGGTAAGGTTAGCCTCAACTTCACTTTCTATAGATTCATCCTCCCCAACACGTGTTCTCATAATCATCCTTTTCATCATGTGGACCCGAGGACTCATCTTCTTGTTCATCACTTACATTCTCAAGGTCTTGATGATGCTCGACGAAGGCTTCCTCTTGAATGCATACTTGAAAATGTCTAGGAAAGGTATCAACGAACTCCTCAATAGATGAGATGCTCCTAGGTTTGTGGTTTTGCAGCCATGATTTATGACCATAAAGAGAACTCATAAATCACAACATAAGGACATCCAAGTGGACCACTTTCTCTTTTGAAATATGTGCATTAAATCTCTTCACATGGTCAATCGCAGAGAGTGAGTCACCATAAAACACGGGTACCCCACGTACCATCCTTCCTGTGACATGATTGGGGTGCCTAGGGATGCTAGCTATGTCCAAGGAGAGAAAATCATCAAAGAAAGACATCCTATTGAGGCATACATGTAATTTATGAAGGAGTCGCCAGGGGTGAATTTAAAGATGCCTAGAAAAATGCGTGTTTCACCCTACAAGCATCGACCTTAAAGTTCAATGAAGAGCTAGGTCTTCTTTCTTCCAATGGAGTCATCGAGAATTATTTTCAATGGTGTCGTGATAGAAATAAGACACACGTCTCGTGTTCCCTGAAAACGGCGCTAAAATTTTTCCGCTCAAACTAGCAGGGGTCCTAGGAGGAGATCCTATAGAGAAACTACTAGGTCAAGGGAAACAATGGAGTGATAGCCTAATGTCACCTAAAATAAGACTCTCTACTCTTTACAGAATTTCACCGATGGGAGGAGACCTGGTATAATAGGAATCACAATAATGAGTATGTCAATGAGAGGAATAAAGGTGATTACAATGGCCTATTCACAAGAGGGGCTCAAATGTATGGATTTCTTGTTTGAGAAGCAAGGTGTAAGGCTCTCTAGGAAGGGCCAAGGGGATTTTAGGGGCTAGGGTTTGAGGATAAGACGTGTAAAGGAGATACCTAGTCCTAGGAATCCTTGTGAAAACTTTGTTTCCAAGTGGTCTTTGTGAAATTGGCTTCAGGACCACGCAGGACCAAGTGGACCCAAAATTAGGTCAAGGGTGTGGAGTTGATCACTCAATGAGGGGCTTTACCTAATTAGGGAGGAGATGATCAAAGGAAAAATTTTCTTCGAGGTTTGAATTCAATGATCCTAATGAGGACACTAGCCAAGGGAAAACTAGGGCAAGAAACAGTCCTCGAGCTAGGGCTTGTTATATCTCAAGATCCCATCGTCGAATTTGCTTCAAATTTGTAGGGTCTCTAGAGCAAACCTCAACGTAGTCGTGGACCAAAAATTGAAGTGTTTGGATGACTAGATTGTGAGATAATTGATGCTCTAGGTGACCTATGCAGGTTAGGCCTATAAAAATAGGGAGGTGAAAAGAATAAGCGTTGAAAACAATCACCAATTGAGGATATCACCCAATCAAGGAGGCCTTCAACAACTTCGCATATCATTTAGAGGATGAGAACAACTGTTTCAATAACTTTATACTTCGGTTTTCAATAAATGATGACTTATTGAGATGTATTTAACATAAATCATCTTTAGGAACATTCACCCATTCATACATGGCCCATGGCATGATGCAACGCTATAAAAGATCAAATTTCCATAATTTCACATGTGAAAAGCAGTAAATTTCAGCCTAGTATAACGAAAATCCCAGCAACATGCACGTGACAAAAGTAAATAACAAAAATAGTATTAAAAGAGTACTTACATGTAAGAAAGAGTATATCCAATCATCAACATATGCCAATAGTGAAACTCCAAGACAAAATGAAAGAGATCCCAACATCAAAATTCATCCATTCATCCAAACTCGGCCTCCAAGAAGGATAACATAAATCTCACAAGTGAAGATAACCTAAACCAAGTGATGATGAGAGAGTGAGTCACCTCTCATTTTTTTATACAATCTGTAATGAGTTCATTTTAGCTAATTTGACCTAATTGAGCCCCTAAAATAAAATAATGTGCATAATAATAATACTTTTGGTGATAAGCCCACCAAATAGCTCAATAATACAAGAATAAGCCTCTCAAGAGGGTCGAATGATTAAACAAGTGAGTTGTTGGGTATTTAAGGAGGCCTAATGAAGTCCAAGGGGTGCCACTATGAATAAATGGACTCCAAACATTGTGGATAGGGGGTTGGCTCCTTGTTTGCCAAGCAAGAACCTGTGGTGCTCTCAAATGGGTGTGGGGACACAAGGACATCCTCATGGGTCTCCAAATGGATAAAAAATTCTTGTAGACTATCTATAAGGGGTAGAATGATGACATAAGCCCTCCCTCTGCATCGGGGAACAATCCTCTGGACCCTGGAACATCTGCCAAGTTTATAGTGCAATTCTGGAGCTGGTTGGGCATGGTGGACCAGGTGCATCATCCTCATCTAAAAGGTGGAATACGAGAAATTGACGAGCGCTGCTCCATGAAATAATCTCAGCTATGGTGGAGGCTCATGGCTCTCAACGCTCGCCCTACAAGTTCCAATGTGGCCCTCGGGAGGGCTAAGACCCCGTATAGGGAGACCAAGCCCCAAATGGAGACCCACCTGCAATCTTGCATAAGATCGAATGTGTCGCCTTGCTCTCCAATACAACAAATCATCATAATAATTAAGTATAAAGCTTACAAGTCATGGAACCTATGGGTCACTTCATGGTGGCATGCCCTTCCATAGTGGGCTTCGATACGTACAAGTGTCTCCAAGCTCAATAAAGGGTTAACCAAGGACCCTACTAGGTGGTTTCAACCTCTGAAGGGGGTGACATGTCCATGGTATATCCCTCAAATGGTAGGTGGAAAAAGATATAATAGTGGAGAAGAGTGGGGATCAGGGGAATCGTCTAGACCACATGTATGGTACAAGGACATCTATAATAAGGGAAGCCCACACCTAGGTATATGAGTGTAGAAGGGAGCAAATCGTGGTATATGAGTTACGTCGACCTTTGTTTGTCCACCCTTCTTCATACACCTTTTTCCTTTGATTGATTTTTCTTCATAATTGCTCGGGGCTCCAGGGGATGAGAGCATGATGTTTAATATATAGCAGTGGATACCCCCTTAGGGCGAGACAATTCATCGCCCACCAGGGGTTGGGACAATCATGGGTTCCCTAACGATAGAGGGGGCTCATCTAGGGCCCATAGGAGCTAGGGTGATGGCCATAGATAAGGGGTAGATCTCATGTTTGGCTTTTGCCCCGTGCTAAATTTGTATGTCCCGACCATCTTTTGCATTTTGTGGTACATTTCCTATTAAGAGTGGCCAAATTATGCTGCTTCTTTTCTTTTTAGCTGCATCAACCTCTGCGACATTGTTCCAGACCTGACCCAAGGTGGGGACAAGGGGAGGGGGAGGGGGAGGCTAAACCTATGTGGACCTAGTGGACACATGTGGACCCAAATGGGAAGAGAGATGAATGGGGCTAAAATGAATGGAAGGGGAGTGATGTAGGTGGTATCAGGAAGCAAGACCACGTAACCAAAATCATAGTTTCCCATGTAGTGCCAACCATAAAGCTAATGGACAGTAAAGGAGATCCCACGGGACTAGGATACAAGGGTAACTGCGAAATCAGGTAGTGTAGACAAAAATACAGATCTAACCCACTCTTTTTGCTAAGTTCCCCCACCAATCCATGCCCAAAATTTCCCATGACAATTAAGGAAAATTACTCAAATATACCAATGAAAATCCATACCTTTGGGGTCAGGAGGCTCGCCTTCAAACATACAATCATGACAAGTGGTTGAGGGACCATATGGTTGGCTAAAGCGGCGAAGACAATGTCACATAGAGCTATTTGGTCGTTGCAAGGGGTTGCTGGCTGTTAGTTGAGGATCATCTAGGAGAAAAAATTTCTCCTATATACACTACCCACAAGTGGTGGGTAACAGGGTCCTTAAGGAGTTAGCATCCCCATCGCTTTTTCCACACCTTGGGTCGGGCCTGGAACGATGCCCCATAGGTTGATGCAACTAAAAGAAAAGAAAAAGCATAATTTGGCCACTCTCAACGGGAAATGTACCATAAAATACAAAAAATGGACGAGACATACAAATTTAGCACATGGGAAAAAGTCAAACATGAGCTCTACACCTATCATTATGGCCATCACCTTGGTTCCTAGATCCTCTCAGAGTGGCTCCTTGCATCATTAAGGAATCCATGATTGTCCCAACCCTTGGTAGGCGATGAACTACCCCACCTAAAGGGGGTATCCACTGTTATATCTTACACATCATGCTCTCATCCCCTAGAGCCCCAAGTAGTTATAAAAGAAAAACAAATAAAAGGAAAAGGCATATGAAGAAGGATGGAAAAAAAATCTGGGGTAACTCATGTACCACGATTGCTCCCTCCTACATTCATACACCCAAGTGTGGTCTTCCCTTATTATAACTACCCTTGTACTATGGCATGTGGCTTGGTGCCTTCCCCTGAGGCCCCACTTCGTTCCATCATTATATCATGTTCCACCTGCCATTTGATGGATGTACCATGGACATGTCACCCCCTAGGGGGCCGAAACCATCTAATAGGTCCTTGGTTAACCTTCTTCTTGCACTTGGAGACACTTGTACATTCTAATGCCCACTATGGAAGAGCATGCCACTGTGAAGTGTCCACTTGGTTCCATGATTTGTAAGCTTATTTACTCAGTTGCATTAATGATCTGTTGTACTAGAAGGTGAGGGGACGCATTGGATCTTATACAGGATTGTAGGTGGGTTTTCATCTTGGCTGTGGTCTCCCTATACGGAGTCTAAGCCCTCCAGAGAGTCATATTGGCGTTTGTAGGATGAGCATTGAGAGCCATGGGCCTCCACCATAACAGCAAGCAGATTTCCACATCATGGGCTCCTTCAATTCCACTCAATGCTTGCTCAGGTTCCATTTATTTGATGATGATGATGCACCTGGACCTCCTTGCCCAACTGGCTACACTCTTGCACCACACACTTGGCAGCTCATCCAAAGCCTATATGAGGATGTGCCTCACCATGGGAGACAATGGCAGGGCTTGCATCATCCTTCCAACCCTTACAGATGGGATACTTGCTTGATCGATCCCTTTGGAGACCCATGAAGATATTTTGTGCCCCTCATAGCCACTTGAGGGCACCACTGGTCATTTTCTTGGATATCAAGGGGCCAACCTCTTTATCTTTATGTTTGGAGTTCATTCATCAATCTTGGTACACATTGGATTCCACTAGGCCTCTTCAATGGCCCTTCAACCTATTGTATCTATCATTTTTTCCCTCTTGGGAGGCTTATTTTTGTAATATAGAGCTATCTTGGTGGGCTTGTCACCAATGAATGTTATTTTTGCACATTATTTCATTATTTGGGGCATTATTAGAACTTATTAGGAAAATTGAACCCCTTAGGGAAGATATATATTGATGTGATGATCATTTCATTTGATCATCACTTGGATTTGGATTGGTATCTCTTCTTAAGGATTTCACATTAGCTATTGAGGATGAATTAGAGATTCTTGGATGAATTTTGATGTTTGGATTGATGCTATTCTATTTTGGAGCTTCTCTCTTGCAAATATAATGGACGGATATACCTTTTGTGCCATGTAAGTTTCTTTCTTATGCAAAATTTTCATTTTATGTTTAATGTATGAAACACTACATCATGATGTTGCTTGTGCTCTAATCTTATGCAAAAATCTTGAATCACTAAGTAGGCTTGATCTATTGCATGCGTTATCCATTGAGGTAGAAAAGTGAATGTTTGTAGGGGTTATCATTGAAGATATAACCTTGAAACTCCATTATTTTGACATTAGAGGAAATTTCATTTTAAAAAGTTAATATTGAATTTCCATGCCATAATGTATAATTCAATCAAAATCCTTTAAAATTTAAAAGAGATACATATGTGGCTAGGCACCGACAATTTTTTTAATAATATAATTTACTTACCTTAAGCGTGAATGTTGTCCAAGTGACTCAAAACTACATTAAATATTAAAAATAAAATTAATATCTTATTCCATGAAAGTTATAATATCAAGAATATTTTTAATGACTGTAAATCATGGGTTGAGTGTGTTTTTAATTAGGCATAGCTAATTTAAATTTTATATTTACTTTTTTTAATTTAAATTTGGGTAATTTAAATTTAAATTTAATTAATTAATTTTATTTATTTATTTATTATTAAATATTGTGCTTATATATAAACATCAATTATTTGGGTAATTTTGATAAAAGTAAAATAAATAAAAAATGATATATTAACAATTGCCTACATGCCATTATTTTATTAATTTGTTATTTTTTTCTTAGGTAGTTATTTATGAGTTGAGATTTCCTCTAATGCAAATCGAAATATAGATCATTGTTGTAGTTGATAGTTGCTTCACTATGGTATGCGAAGCTACAATTAGGCTCCTTGATAGAGCGAAAACCCTAAAATCAATATCATCATCGACCCCATTCTCCCAATAGGCTAGGAACTAGTCTAGTCCTAGGTGATCACCAAAACGAAGATTTTTCTCACCTCCTTTTCTCTTTTCTAAGCCCTAACCCTAGTAGGCTTCTTAGGGCATCACACGAAATCCATTGTAGCCATCCAAAATTGATGAAATTTGGTCTAGAACTTGCGCTAGTGTGTCCTTGAAAGGTCCTCCAATTTTCAAGCCATTCTAACGATTGAATCTCGAGTTTTTCCAAACCCTATTTTGAAGACCATTTCTCCCTAGGTTTCCGTTGGTTAATGGCTTTATTAAGGATCATTGCATTGAACATTAAAGTCAAATCTCATCTATTTGATCCTTTTCTTCTCCCTCACCTTGTCAAGCCCCTTTGTTTGAAGCTTCAATACGAACCTTGATCTCGTTTGGGTCCACCAGGGCTTCTTTGTGGCCCTGCAACGTTGTCACTCCAATTTTACAAGGATTGCTTAGAAACCCCATTCTTCTAGGATTCTTTGGTCTAGGGCACTTCTTATTAAGAAATATTCCTCAACCTTAGGTCTCGGTCTTGTTACTACTCAAACTAGTAGGGGTCCTAGGAGGGGATCTTATAGAGCAACGACTAGGTCAAGTGGCAACAATGGAGCGATAGCCCACTATCACCTTAGCTAAAGCTCCCTGCTCTTTACGAACTTCACCGATGGGAGGAGTCCCGAAATGAGAGGTATCACTAGAATAGATGGATCAATGATAAGATGCGAGGTAATTCCTAAAGCTTATTCACAAGAGAGGCTCAGATAATGGGCTTACTTGCTATAGAAGCAAGGTGGATGGATTTCTTAGAAGGGCTAAGAGGATTCCCAAACCTAGGGTTTGAGGAGTGTTACTTGAAAAGAAGTGCCCAAGATCAAAGAATCATAGAAGACTAGGGTTTCTAAGTGATCTTTATGAAATTGAAGTTATAATGTAGTGGGACAATAGAGAAGCCTAAGGGGGCCCGAATGAGGTCAAGGGTTTGGATTGGAGCAACAAATGGATGATCTTGATCCAAGTTAGGGCGGAAAATGGGATAAAAGGAATTGAGTTCCTCTTGGAATTTGAGTACAATGATCCTAATGAAACCACAAGAATGGGATAAAAGGAATTTGAGTTCCTCTTGGATGAGAATATTCTTCACGTTATGGCTTGAAATATCTCGAGATTCCACTGTGGGATTGGCCTCAAATTTGGACCTCTCTAGAAAACCTCATCGTAGTAGTTGACTAGTTTTCAAGGATTTTCAATGGCTAGAAATGTTTTTAGATGATGCCCTAGGAGGCCTACTAGGTTAGGGATTAGAAGAGAAGGAAGGAGGTGAGAAGAATATTCATTTGTGATCACCTTAGGACTAGACCAGTGCCTAGCCAATTGGGATAATGGAGTCAAATGAGATCAATGCTTAGATATGATTGATTCTAATCAAGGAGTTCCCCAACAATTTCGTATGGCCCAAGCAACAACTAGGTTACTAAAGGAAATTTATACTTCTTTTATGTTGCAAATGATGACTTATCAAGGTAAATCATGAACAATCATGTATCCCTAGGACAATAATTCACCATACTTCACAATGATCATATGAAAAATCCCTCACAAGATAAGGCCAAAAACTTCGCATAAGCCAAAGAGCAGCTACACCAGCTTCATGAACGAAAATATTTCATAGATAATTTCATGAGACATAATTACAAAATAGGCATGAAAAGGTATTCACAAGTATAGAAAAATTAGTCCAATCATTAAGATGCAATAAAATCAAAGCTCCAAGACAAGAAATTAGGCTCTTCTAAACATCAAAATGCATTAGATATCTAATTCATACATCAAAGGCCAAGCGAAATTTCCAAAAGAAACAAATGATCCAAATCCAAGTGATGATGAGATTTAAATGAGCTCTCATCAATTTATATCCTTCCTAAAGAGTTTGATTTTCCCAATTAGGCTTAATTAAGCCACAAATAATAAAATAATGTGAAAAATAACATCCCTTGGTGACAAGCCCACCAAGATAGCTCCATAATACAAAGATAAGCCACTCAAGAGGGAAAAATAGTAAATACAATGAGTCTTTGGGCCCTTGAAGAGGCCTAGTGGAGTCCAAAGCGTGCCAAGGTGAAAGAATAAGCTCCAAACATAGTGATGAAGGGGGTGGTCCCTTAATATACAAGAAAATCAAATGTGGTATCCCCAAGTGGGTGTGGGGGCACAATGACATCCTCATGGGTCTCCAAGTGGATCGATAATGCATGTATACCATCTGTAAGGGCTAGAATGATGACATAAGCTCTCCCTATGTATCTCATGGTGAAGCACATCCTCATCTAGGTCTTGCAACATATGCCAAGTGTGTGGTGCAAGTGTGAAGCCCATTGGGAATGGTGGTCTAGGAGCATTATCGTCATCGAAAAGGTGTAACATGAGCAATCAATGAATAGTGTTGAGTGATCCATGAAGTGGAAATATGCTCTGTGTTATGGCGGAGGCCCATGGCTCTCAACACTCACCCTACAAGTTCCAATATGACCCTTTGGAGGGTTTGGATCCCATATAGGGAGACCAAACCCCAAATGGAGACCCACCTGCAATATTGTATAAGATCAAATGCTTCCCCTTTCCTTCTAGTACAACAAATCATTAGAGTAATGCAGTGAAAGGGCTTACAAATTATGGAATCAAGTGGACACTTCATAGTGGCATGCCAATCCATAGTGGGCCCTAACAAGTACACGTATCTCTGATCTCAATAAGGGGGTTAACCAAGGATCCTATTATGTCGTTTCAAACTCTAAAGGGGGTGACATGTCCATGGCACATCAATCAAGTGGTAGGTGGCACATGATATAATAATGGAATTGAGTGGGACATCAGCGGAAGGCTCCAAACCACATGCCAAAGTAAAAAGGTAGTTACAATAAGGGAAGCCCACACTTGGGTAGATGAATGCAGGAGGGAGCAATCGTGGTATGTGAGTTACCTCGACCTTTGTTTTTCCACGCTTCATCACACGTCTCACCTTTGTTTTTCCACGCTTCTTCAAGGGATCTCCCCAATATGAGGTCCCAACTAGACCTCACACCATTTGGAGTAGGAGTCTTAGCAGTGGGGTGTTTAATGATATGGCTTGTATTGCAAACACATAGAGCAGTGTATGGTGTATTTGGTTAAAGCAAGTGTGTGACCCTGTGGAAATTCAATATGATGCATGAGCGATTCTAACAGCAAAGGGGGGAAGGAAGTGAGCTCCTTAGAAGCTTGTAATAGTAAGTAGCTTGAAAGGAACACACAAGCTGAAAGACATCACACAAACTAACAAGAAAAATAGTCCACAAGTTAAAGGTGATGGATTAAAACATGAGCATGCATTCAACAAGATTCATACAATTTCAAATGAAATGATTCGTAAGCATATGCGTAAGTTAAAAAAAATACGTAGCAAACATAACCATAATAGTCCAACTACATTTACAATATATGCATGAAGACATGATGGCTCTAATTTTATTATAAGTGAAAGTTCCATTCACACATACAACATGATGAACCACTTGCCGCAATAGAGGAATGTGAAGTCAACAACACCTTCTCCTCCCAAAGAAGTTTACTCCCTCTACGTTACGGAGAAGCCAAGGCCAACAAAAAATCCCCAAGCCTTCTCTAAACCTAAGCCTTGTTGAATTTCGGTGACCTTGGATCTAGGTTAGAGTCTTAAATCACTGACGCTACCAAACCAAGAATCTCAACCATAAACTGCTTTGCATAGCTGAAAATATAAAGCAGTAAATCACATATGCACAATATACACAGTTTTTAACAAAATTGTACAATAATGCACAATCCCCAATATTTGTTATATTAAACCAAATATGAATAATACAACAGTCTATGGTATACAAGCTGCACTGACAAACACAATGTCACATCTCATCCTGCCTTTCCATACAACTCACTAGTAGTGCCTTAGTCCATCAGGGCATCTACACATCGAGACTCCAGGAGGGCTGCCACCTATCACTGTTGCACGCCCTTCTGTAGAGTGTACACAGGTTGATCCAGTATACTCTTTGGGTAGGCCTAATTCCCGAGCTCCAATCTTCCAGTATAACAACCACTTTCATCCATCAAAGTGTTGCTCTTTCGGACCTTCCTTAACCCAACCTTCAGTTGTTCTTTGTCCTTCAAGATAGCTCGTCTAGGGCTACTTTAGGTAGCCAACACGCTGCCCTCCAGCAAACCTATGGCACCCAATCTCGGCACTGTTGAATATGTTCCTAGTATGATGCTTCGCCACATCGGAAGGTCATACAATTGGCTACAACAAGCTTCTTACTAATCTGATCCAACACGGTCATACCTTGACCCAATACACCACAAAACGTTGTTGTTACACCATGTTGCATTGCTTCTCCTGCAATTCTGGTTAGGGCACAAACTTCAGCCCTCACCCTCCCCCGCAACTCAACAAATAGCCCTCAAAGTGATTGCGGTCCTCCAAGGAGACCCTCCTCCACACCCACACTGCCTTTTTCTTGCTTTGTTTCCCCAAACGCAACACCTTAAGACAACCTAGCTACTGGCTATGGCGTACGACCTAGCCCAGTAGCAAGGTATGGTTGTTGTCCTTCCAAAAAAATCTGCAATCTACCTTCAAAACAACTCTGTTTTGTCCTGAATTATGCAGCCTAACTACCTAGAAAAACCGCACCAAACAACCCTTAGATTAGCCCTAAAACACCGACGACTGCAAACGCATCTCGAACCTAAGAAAACCTCGTCATATACAAAATTTGTTCCTTCACCCTTTTTCATCTTGGTGGACTTCAATTTATCCTCCAATACTAGCACCCGATTCTCATTCTTATTCTGGAACAAATTCGGAAGAGCCATCCATATCTCATGTGCATTGTTCTTCCCGTACACATGAGGTATCAAGGAATCCTTCACACCATCAAGGATGATCATCCTCTCTTTCATTTCCAAATCTTCCCATATTTCTAGCTCCTTAGGGTTGGTTGGTTGCTTGACCTCTTTCTTGGAAAAATCCCAAATCCCGTTGACTTGCAATACCAACTTGATCCTTTCTTTCCAAAGAGTGTAGTTAGACAACCCTTCCAACCTATCCTCATACCGGAGACCTATCTACAACTTTGACATTGTAGTGACTTCTTCACTCACAATGTGACCAACTCCATCTCACGATGTACTTCCCTGCACAAACTATGATTTACTAGCTTCCAAAGTAGCTCAGACACGCTTTGATACCATGTCGAATTTCCATGACCTTGGATCTAGGTTAGAGTCTTAAGTTACTGACGCTACCAAACCAAGAATCTCAACCATAAACTATTTTTCACAACGAAAAATATAAAGTCGTAAATCGCATATGCACAATATACACAATTTTAAACAAAATTGTACAATAATGTACAATCCCCAATCTTCGTTATATTAAACCAATTATGAACATTACAACATTCTATGGTATACAAGATACACTGAAAAACACAATGTCGTATCTCGTCGTGCCGATCCTTCACTTCTGTATTGCTCACTAGTAGTGCCTTATTCCATCAAGGCATCTACACATCGAGACTCTAGGAAGGTTTCCACCTAACATTGTTGCACGTCCTTCTGTAGAGTGTACACGGGCTGATCCAGTATGCTCTCTGGGTAGGCCTAATTCTCGAGCTCCAATATGCCAGGCTAGCAACCACTTTCTTCTATCAAAGTGTTTCTCTTTGGCACCTTACTTCACCCAACCTTCAGCTGCTCTTTTTCCTTCAAGATAGCTCATCTAGGGCTAGCCAACACACTACCATCCAACAGACCTATGGCACCCAATATCGTCACTGTTGAATCTGCTCCTAGTATGATGCTTTACCACCTTGGAAGGTCATAAAATTGGCTCCAATAGGATTCTTATTAATCTGATCCAACATGGTCATACCTTGACCCAATATGTTGGAAATGTTGTCATTGATGGCAAGGCAAAGAGAGCATGAGATATCAAGCAGAGGCAGTTTTAGAAGGGTCCGTTGATTGGAGATCTGGAGAGGCAGCAGAGGAGCATTAGGAGCAAGGAGTAGCATCAGTCAAGGAGCGAAGGTATTTGATTTGAGATATATATAATGAGAAACTGGTTCTGAGTGTGGGAACATATTATAGAAGGAACATTCGAGGTTCTGTGACAAAAAGGAAACATGTATTGACTGCTGGAATTGTCTATGAAAGTATGAATAGAGTGTTGAAAAGTAAATTGATGACTGGTTGAAAAGTTACCTCTTATGCACAGACCATACCAGTAGAGGCCATTAAAAGAGTTATGTTTGTGGACAGTGTAAACTCTGTATCTGGCTGTAACTGTGAGACTTTAACTGTGATTCTGTATATGGTTAAAGTAAATTGATGATTGGTCAAAAAGTTACCTCTTATGCATAGACCATACCTGTAGAGGTCATTAAAGGAGTTATGTAAAATGATTTTTAATTTGTAAGGAGTTTGAATAACATACAAACTGGAATTCCTGAGCGTTGATGAATATATGAGATTGATTGATCCTGTTTCGAATTGGTTATTGAATAAGGCACTTTGAACGAACTTATAAATTCTGTTATGTATTATGATGTGTAAAGTTCTGGGACTCAAGACCTAGGTGGAGTCTTCGTTATTATGGAAAAATTGAATATGGGTTTCAAGAGTCTGAAGGTTCGGAGGTAGAACAAATTTGAGGGCGCAAAGGGAATCGGGTCTGAATTCCTTGTGTTATATATTATGGAGGAATTAGATTAATTCTTTCTGCGTTCCAATGATGAAGCTCGATTTAGTATGTGATCCCTGTTACGAAGCTGCACACGGAAAAGTAATGATTCGACCCACTTGAATCAACATCGAATTGGTGTCAAGCCTCAATAAATAAAATGTTGGGTTAATTTGTTGATGAAGAGCGCAAGCAATGTCACAACATATGATGGTTAGGTATATTTAATTATGCATCGGATATACTGTTTGAATGAAGTCACTGCAGTGTTGAATTGATACTGAGAGATCGGTCCACCGCACTAGCATACAGAATTCGTCATGAAGAATTATGATACAAAGAAGTCGATTTACAGTGATCGAGCAGGGGAAGTGGAACCTTGAGCGAAGGAAAGGAACCGTGAGGAGCTACAGTAACGGTGGTTTCACCCACGAAAACCAGCGGGTTCAGAAAATTTTTAAATGGTAAGCTGAATTTGAGTTTTGAACACGATATATGCTATCAGCTGACGCGTGGCCTTAAGCTGTTTGGAGAAACCACTTACATCGCGCAACTCTTGAGCATTAACCCTCGTGAAAAAAATTAACGCGATATTTGTTTACAGTTGTTAGATCATACAAACCAACGCGATGATCTGCTCGCCGTTGGATGAGTGAGATGTGTTAACCCTGGGCCCCAGTTGATCTTTCGCATCAGCGTTTGGGTTTTAATCCAAAGGGCGAAGAATTAAGGAATTGAAATGATATGGTTTTGATAAAGGGGCGAATGCATTCGGACGGTAAGTGCTTATAATAATTTTCCAGATTAAGGTTGATTGGATTTGAAGTGGCTCGTCAATATGGTGGGATCCAACATTATATGTTTGGTTCATGTTTTTAATCAAAGCTCAACTCTAATATAAATGAATTGTAAAACATGGTTCGAATGCATATAGAAGTTGGTCCTCGGGGTTGCACCTATAAGAATTTGGATATGCGGATTGGTAAGTGTGACCAAATATAAGCTTTGGACCTTGAAATATCGAATATAAATTTGATATTTCCATATGATGGCAGTCAGTATATATGGGTCGATATTTGGATTGTTATCTAAGGCTTGAAAGATTGAAACATTTGTCCGATTGACATGAATGTTTTAATATTGGGGTTTCCATTGTGATTCAAGCGCTTTATTAAAAATGGAAATGAGAAATGCATGGCAAGACTTTGAGAGTTATTGGGTTGGATTAATTAAGACCGAACCTTTATGTAGTTACAGAAAAGCAGATATATGTGAAGATATGTTATGAGTTTTATGCTATGGTTTTACCATTGAGGATTAAAAGTAGTGCTCCGCACATTCGAGAAAATTACCCAGATCAAGAGTTAATTGAATTTCGCACATGAAACCATATTAGGGGCGCTTAAAAGAATTGCTTGTCAAAATATAAATGTGAATATAGTGTGGGCCCGATATACATATATGGTTGCATAGTCATATATTAAAGTTAAAAATCATTTGGGATATGTAATGAGCGCCAGCTCTGAGTATGTTAAGGTTTATATGTAGTTGTGGGTTGCGGTTTAATTCCGGGATTGAAATAAAACATTGACTAGAATTTTATAAGAAGAGCATATTATGTACTTTATGGGTTTTATAATTGTGATCTCCGCAGGTAATTAAATTGCCAGCCCAAGAGATTAGAACCTTGAGAGTTTGCCCAGATTTAAAATCAGCAGTTGTATTAAAAGACAGTTATATGTGCAGCAGTTACACAACAGCAATGAAAAGGAGAAAATGGAGAAACGAAAAAGACAGAGTGAGCTGTATGAAAAAAAGAAGAAAAAAAATAGAGAGCTGTGAGTTTTTTTTTTGAATGGGTTAACTTGAAATCCATATGGTAACAGAATGAAAATGTTTTAATGGTTTTTACATTGTTTGTGATGCATTGGCAAGACTCCTGAGAAAAACAAAAATGCAATTGTAAATTTGAATTTAATGCATATTTCTGAGTAAGCTGGTAAAATAAATAGGAAGGCAGAAGACAAAGAGGCATGGATGTCCATTTCAAGTTTCCTGAGGAATGCTAACAGTCATAAGGAAATTTCTATAAATAATATCTTATTGATATGCATAGGGAGGTCAGAGAAGTTAAAGAATGCAGAAATGATGCAGTGAGGCAAAGAAGGAGGAGGAGCTGATAGAAAAGTAGAGAATGCAGAAATGAAGCAGTGAGGCAGAGAAGAAAGAGGAGAAGATAGGGAATTTGAGAAGATGCAGAGATGATGCAAAGCAGATATGAGAACTGATGAACAGCAGAGAAGATGGTACAAGAACAGAGCTGATATCCAAGGTAAATCAGCAAGTGTTTTCTTTTGAAAGAGTAAGGAAGTTGGTGCTTCCACATCAAGTTGTAGCTTGATATAATGTCAGTTGCAGTTGACTGAGGTTGGAGCCTCCTGTAGGTTGGTGCCTACAAAAAATCAGTGGTGAGAGGGAGTTGGAGCTTGCCTTTGCATCACAACAATAATAAGATGTGGTTTTCTCCCTTTATGGGTTTCCACTTATATCTAGTGTCTCAGTGCATGATTTTTATGTGTTGATATGGTTCATCTCATTTGCTTAATACTTGCTGCTCTCATATTAAGTCTGTTGTTACATTATATTATACTTGTTCCTCACATTCTAAGATTACTCACATATTAAGTTGAACATGAAATGAAGGTGTAAATTAGTTTTTAATGAAAAGTTTTAAAAGACCATGAATGTGTTAAACTGATTCACCCCCCCCCCCTTCTCAATTTAACCAAGGGTTAAACACAATACACCTCACAAAACGTTGTTGTTACACCATGTTGCACTGCTGCTCCTGCAATTCTGGTTAGGGCACAAACTTCAGCCCTCACCCTTCCACGCAACTCAGAAACTAGCCCTCAAAGTGGCTGCAGTCCTCTAAGGAGATCATCCTCCACACCCACGCTTCCATTTTCTTGCTTTTTTTCCCCAAACACAACACCTTAATGCACCCTAGCTACTGGATATGGCCTGCGGCCTAGCCTAACAACAAGGTAAGGTTGCTGTCCTCCCAAAACAATTTGCAATCTACCTTCAACACAACTATGTTTTGTCCTGAATTATGTGGCCTAAATGCCTAGAAAAACCACACCAAACAACCCTTAGATTATCCCTAAAACAACCCTTAAAATCACACGCAGTCACCTATAATAATGCAGTTTCATCACAGAAGTTCCACGCTGATTTCAGAGCTCCCTTCACGTTGTTTCTTTGTCCCCCTTGCTGTGGCTTAGACTCCTTCTATTTTAGAGGTATATTGCCCAAACTTGGATGCTAAAATGAGGATCAAACACCTCTTATTTATAGCCTTTAAGGCCTCCACAAATTTATTTGAAGAGACCCATCTATTGGCACCCTTTTACACCAAGCCTACATGACTTGGTAACCAATAATTACATAGTCAACTTCAAAAATTCATTTCTCTCTAACGACAACTCGGATTCGGATGATTATTGATGTGTTGGAAACGTATCACTGAGCACTATCATCCTCATCCATATTATGTTGTATATTCATCGCGGTTTTGGCCCAAATCATGATGGGTGCAAAAACCATCACTTGGGTTCCAAGCCCACAAGTTGCCCTTGTGGTGCTTTTCCCTCCAAACCCTGAACCATAGGGCTTGGGGTACCTCCAAAACTATACAAATCAATATGCCTAGTCAAAATCTTGGCTCCAAAAATATTGTTACAAGAGTTACGAGGATGTATTTATAGCAAAGGGGGTGTGACTCTTGGCATGCCCCCTTTATGACTCTTGGACTCCCCTCATGACTCCTCACATTACATATGACTCTTCACATTTCATCATGGACATATGGAATTTCACTCATATAATATTTACAAATAATATTACAATTTCCACTCGTACCCACATAAGACAAAATAGCATAGAGACAACTTGACAGCCTAACAGGACAAACTACTATGATGCAGGTGTTGGGGCGAACTCAAGTCGGACATCTTGGACTTTGTGTCTCTCGGTCACGTAATCATACCAAACTTGGTATTGTGCGATGGTCTCCCTAAATCACGAGATAGTGTTAGGTTGGAATCGGACTCTTGCCTCCAATGCATCCGAGTACAATCTCTTGGAACCGGTCTTCAATTCTTCTTCAATCAGGTGCAAAATCATTTTGATATGAACTGGGCCACCAATGCAGGTATGAAAAGTCTGTATGTTGATCTCCATGTCCTCCTAGGTAGTCATCTACTCCAACTGCTTTAGGTACTGATCTATCTCCTCTCATAATTTTTGTTTACGTTTAGCATCAGTGAGTGTACCATTTGATGGCATCTGGTGGGTTCTCACCATGAAATCCAAGCTGCAGTATATTCGTCTATATGCAGCTTGAATACTTCCAATGAATGGGGCAAGTTTATTGTTGTTCTGGATTAGCTTCTAAATTATGGCTATCTCTAACTCTTCTTGCGGCTTCATTTTCTTTACCAATGTAAGTGGCGCGACCTTGTATCACATTGTCCACTCATGCATGGAAGTGATGGCAGTATATATATTCCTAAGGATCCTGACAAACTCTCTGCTCTTCCGTAGAAAGTAATTTAGGTGGAAAACTGCCTTATGTATGGTTACCAACTCATAAAGATCCCCCATAGTGTCTCCAAGTAAGGATACTTCAGCAAGTATCACTTCTCTTATGTCCTCGTGGTAGACCTGTGCAGATGGTGCACTCTGCGTGATCGAGGTTTCTTCTAGAGAATCTTAGAGGTCAAAGAGGGCTTATAATAGCTCAAAAATAAAAGTGGTCAGATTGCTCTCAAACCATAACTATATCTTAGTGCTCTTCACCCTGATTCTAACATCGCGAACGACACTTAAATTAAAGCTCATATGGTCGAGTTATTCACAGTCAAAGTTTTGGACAAAGTGGGCATGTGGGCTAGGATTAGTGATCCTAAAAATTGAACGAGTCTAGGGCATGGAATATGGCTCTTGAAAGTGGGTCAAATTGTTTCCTACTTAATTTGTCCAATATCCCTTATTTTCCGGTCGGTAGTTTTTGAATAGTGGGCCTAAGATATATAAAAATCAAAATTAAAAAGAGACGACACGTCAAACCCGCCCATCCCCACTGGATAGTTTAATATTAAAAAGGAAATAATGAAATGGGGTGGCAGGGGGCCAAACCCTGCCATCCCCAAACCTTGCAACATATATAACATAACAACAATGCGGATCAGGCCCACGTGCCTGCAGATCCTGCCCACTGTTCAAGGGAGTTGGCACTGGGGTCAACGAGGCTTGAACATACCCAACGCACGTGGGCCTACGCCATTGCGTGGCCCCAAAATACAACACAACACACCAAATAAAACAATACCCACCGACGTTAAAAAAAAAAAAAATCAAACGGTTATCACCTTAACCATGTTCACACGTAACATATTACAACGGTCCTGCCATATTACTGTCGGATAATAAAAACAAAAATATATGTTATATTTAACGTCGATCAAAAATAATGCACCAAGGTGGGGGGTCGACGAGATTTGAACCTCGACCTCCTTAGCCCTAACCATATCCTTTCACCAATGGACCAAACGGTTTGTTTGGTAAAGTCCTTTGCTGAAACTTTATAAGAACCTCTCATTCCAGTCAATCGGGCAGAGGCATATGGAGGAGGGCAGACCTATGGAACCATGAGCCAACCAGTGATAAGGAACCTTGACGCAGGAGGATCAACTGATGCTTAAATATTATGTGGGATGTAAATTTTTACAATGTCATAATGTTATCAAGTTTATAGTCATTTTTCTCAGAATTTCACAAGGATCGTGACGACAAGATCGATTTTTCCATTTGAGTAGCATATCTCCAGTCTTCTAGTGGAGAGGAATCTTTGTGGAATCATGGGGAATCTAAAAGATTTTTGAAGGCCCAGAATTTGACGGTGTCAAAATTGGATAAGTTGATAGTCGGTTTTTCACGTTTTCGCTCCAGGAATTTAGTGGTGACGTCAGTTTCAATAGTCGAGCTTTGCATTTTTCGACCATCTTCAAAAGTGGAGGTTGTTGTGTAACCAGCTCCAAAAATAGAAGAAAAGACATATCAACGCCTTAGAAATAAGCCACTTCGAGGGGGCAACCTCCAATACATTACATTAATGAACAATTCTTGGATGATACAATTTACAAAACCTCCTTTCTATATATAGGAGTCCATGGGGCCATAATGTAATCCTAGTGGGCCACAATGTAATCCTAGCCGACCTAACAATAATAATTTAAGGGCACAATAATAACAAAAAGGGGGTTACAAGGGTACAATAATAACAATAAGGGGGTTACACTAACAAAAATAAGGGACTATACTAGTAATATAGGGACCTAACATGCCCCTCTCCTTCAAAAAAGTGTTGTCCTCAACGCTTGAGTAGCTCTGGGTGCTTCTGTATAAAATTCTCATCCTCCATGTAGAATCTTCAGTGGGTAAGTTCTTCCACTTGATGAGATACTCTGAAATTGATCGATTCCGTAGTTGTCGAGTTCTTGTTTCCATGACCGCTTCTGGTTCCAATATGATTTTTCCTTCCTCATCAAGTTCTGGCAATATTGTTTGAACTGAAAGATTTTCACCTATAACCTTCTTTAAGCATGAAACATGGAAAACTGGATGTACTCGCGAAGAAGCAGGAAGCTCCAATTTGTATGCCATAGTACCAATATTTTGCAACACCTTGTAAGGACCATAGTACTTTGGTGATAATTTATTATCCTTCTTAGCTTGCTTGAGGGACATTTATTTGTATGGTTGTAGCCGTAAAAATACCCAATCTCCTACATCAAAACTTCTCTCGCTGCGATGTTGATCTGCCTGTTGTTTCATTCGATTTTGTGCCAAATTCGGGTTATCCTTTAAGAGTTGGAGAACTTCTTGTTGATGCTCGATGTGATCTTCCACTGCTTGAACCTTCGAATTTTCTCTTAAAGATGATGTGATGGATGGTGGAGGATATCCATAAAGTGCCATAAATGGGGTCATTTTTGCTGCAGTATGGAAGGAAGTGTTATACCACCATTCAGTGAGAGGTAACCACTTGACCCATTGTGTTTGTTTATCAGATACAAAACAACGAAGATATCCTTCCAAGCATTTATTTACTATCTCAGTTTGACCATCAGATTGAGGATGATAAGATGAGCTATGAGCTAATTGAGTACCCAAACAAGAAAATAACTCCGTCCAAAAATTTCCAGTAAAAATGGGATCTCTGTCGCTCACAATAACCCTTGGGCTTCAATGTAGCTTTTGAATTCTATCCATAAATGTAGTAGCAACTGTACTTGCTTTAAATGGATGAGATAATGCACAAAAGTGTGCATACTTGGTAAGTCTATCAACTACCACCATGATGACATTCTTTCCTTCGAACTTAGGTAAACTTGTGATAAAATCCATTGAAATCTCCTCCCAACGTTGACTTGGAATGGATAAAGGTTGTAGAAGTCCCGGGGTCTTAATTGTCTCCACTTTATTCTGCTGGCAAACCAAACATTCCGCCACAAACTTTTGAATATCAGATTTAAGGCCATCCCAAAAAAATCTTTCTTCACCCTGTGGTAAGTTTTTAAAAATCCCGAGTGTCCTCCTAAAGGAGAAGTGTGCAATTCCAAAAGAATCTTTTGTTTTAGTTGGGAATTCTTACAAAGATATAAATGATCTTTGTACCATAAGGAATCATTTTTCCAACTAAATGTATCAGATGTACTAGGATCTTGCTGCAACTTTTGAATGAGTGTCCATACATCTTTGTCCTTCTTCCATTCATCTCTTGCTTCGGTTATCCAATCTAGTTGGATAATATAAATGGAACAAAGCAATGCTTCCACCTCTTCATTCTTTCTTGAGAGTGCGTCTGCAACAACATTAAGCTTTCCTTTTTTGTAGATTATTTCAAAGTCATAACCCAACATCTTTGTGACCCATTTTTGCTGCTCTTCTGAAGATAGTCTTTGTTCCAAAAAAGTGTTTAAGACTATCATGATCAGTTTTTACCTTGAAGTGTCTTCCCATTAGGTAAGTTCGCCATTTCTTTAGTGCATGTAGTATTGCTAACATTTCCTTCTCATAAATAGGTTTCCGTAAATACTTTCCTTTGATTGGACGACTTTCAAAAGCAATGGGTCTTCCTTCCTGCATTAAAACTGCACCAATTCCATTTCCTGAGGCATCACATTCCACAATAAAGGTTTTTGTGAAGTCTGGCGTAGCTAAGACCGGTGCTAGGCACATTGTCTCTTTAAGATGTTCAAAGGCCTTAGTTGCTTCAGGAGTCCATGAAAATGCATCTTTCTTCAATAATGTTGTTAGAGGTGCTGCTATTCTCCCATAATTCTTAACAAACTTGCGATAATACCATATTAACCTGAGAAATCCTCGCAACTTCTTTATGGTTGTGGGGACTTTCCATTCCTTAATGGCTTTAATTTTGTTAGGGTCTACTTTAACACCCTCGTGAGATACAATATGACCCAGATATTCCACCTCTTGTACTCCAAAGAAACATTTGGATTTTTTTGCATATAATTGTTTCTCCTGCAATAGTTGAGCACCCTGTCAACATGTTCAACATGATCCTTCCAAGACCTGCTGTAGATTAGTATATCATCAAAAAATACTAGCACAAATTTTCTAAGGAAGGGTTTGAAAATGGAATTCATCAACCCTTGAAATGTAGAGGGTGCATTGGTAAGGCCAAAAGGCATGACCAAAAATTCATAATGACCCTCATGAGTTCGAAATGTTGTTTTTGGAATATCTTCAGTCTTCATTCTAATTTGATGATATCCTGAACGAAGATCCAACTTGGTAAAATAAATTGCTCCATGTAATTCATCCAATAATTCATCAATCACAGGAATAGGAAATTTATCTTTAATGGTGAGCTTATTGAGCTCCCTATAATCCGGACACATTCGCCTTGATCCATCCTTCTTGTGTACCAATACTACAGGAGCAGAGAAAGAACTTTGACTGGGTTGAATTATACCCGCCTCTAACATTTCTGCAATCATACGTTCAATTTCGCGCTTTTGGAAGTAAGGATATCTATAAGGCCTGATGTTTGGAGGAACACTTCCTGGAATCAAATGAATAGCATGATCATGATCACGAATAGGTGGGAGTCCTTTGGGAGTTTCAAACACCTTGGAATGATTGTCCAAGACTTGTTGGAGATCTGCAGAAATAGATGATTTTGATATTGGAACTTCTAGTGAGCATAATTGTGCAATTACGCCTCGTTGTTCTTTCTTTAGAAGCTTTGTCATGCCATTAGAGCTTATTATCCTTCCTGGCTTCCCTTCAATACCTCGTAATTCGACTTCCTTTCCTTCTGAAAAAAATTTCAAGAAAAGTTCTTGAAAATTAAAAGCTACCGTCCCCAAAGATTGTAACCATTGTACTCCTAGTACAACATCAGCACCTCCCATAGGAATGGCAAGCATTGGACTAGTCAATACATATTCCCCCATGGTTAACTTGATATTATGGCATTTTCCAGAGCAATTTATAGTTCCTCCATTTGCAACCATCACTTGACATTCTGGTGATGGGTATAGGAAACAATTTAATTCCTTGGCTACCTTACAATGAATAAAATTATGGGTGCTACCTGAATCAATCAGCACTATTACCTTTTTCTTCTTGATTTGTCCTTCTATCTTGAGAGTTTGAGGAGTGGTAATTCCTGCCAGTGCATTACACGATATGGTCGGATTCATTTCTTCCTCTTCTAGGGGTGGTTTCTGGTGTATATCCTCTTCTTGTTCATTTTCTTCTTCTTCTTCACAATCTATGTAAAATAATTTCTTCTCAGCACACTTATGACCTTTAGTGTATTTGCTATCACAACTGTAGCAAAGCCCTTTTTCTCTTTTTTCTTCCAATTGTTGTGGTATCAACCTTGTAGGTTGTGGAAATATAGGCATAGCAACACTTCCTTCTTTATAGAATTGAGTGGTAGGCTTCCTTGTCGCCATAATTTTACATTCAACTTTTCTTGCCAACCTGAATGCCCTCTCCAATGAATCAGGTTCCAAAACGCGAACTTCATGTTGGATGCTATCCTTTAAAGTGCCTATGAAGAGATCAATCCTGTGTTCCTCTGGAATATCGGTTACCCTTATATTCAATTTTTGGAAGTCCTCAATGTGCTGCCCCACTAAACCCTTTTGTTTGAGATTTATCAATTGGCTAAAGAAGGTGTTGCTCTTTGTATCCTCATAATGTGCTATCATTTCCTCCGTAAAAATTGACCAAGTGACAATTTTTTTACGGGAGCAAAGCCATCGATACCATACAAATGTATTTGTTTCTAAATGTAAAGTTGCAATGCGTACCTTTTGTGTGTTTTGCACGTTATGGAGATCAAAATATTGCTCCATCTGTAGTATCCATGTTACAGGATCCTTTCCATCAAACTTCCTCATATCCATTTTTTGAATATGGTGGTTCTTCCTGCCAACATTAGAGTTTATGAAATCACGATTAACATTTATTTTGTTCTCATCATGAGGTTCTTCTACTATCTTTTCACCATTAGGAAACATTTCTTGTATCAACTTTGTCAAACCTTCCATGTTTGCTTTTAGATCATTCTTCATGTTTTTTCCATCTTAGCTTCCATGCCGACTTCCATGCCATCCATCTTAGCTTCCATGTCTTTCTTCAAAACTTGTTTGTTTTGTTGCTCTTTTGCAAGAGCGAAATTTCTTGCACTTGCTCTTGTAATTTTGATAGATCATGTTGCAATTCTTCATCTTCATGAGTCATAGTAGAGCCTTACGAAGGCTTAATGGGTGTTGAATTATTTTTACGAGGCATATTTTAGAACCCAATACGTGATATCTGTTTCTACAATATGTTCTTGGAATCAATTCAAATTGATTCTTCAAACAAGACTTATGCAATTCGGAAAAATACACACCTTTTTCTTGCTTTTGAGGAGCTCGATATTGAAATTGGATTATCTCTACGATTGTGGCACTTCAATATTTGAATTTTAGTACCAACGTAGCCCTTTGAATTATCTTTCAAATGCCATAGGTCTGATCTAATTTGGATTCCCCAAAAAAAAGTTGTGTCCAATCTACCACAATGACCTAATTCTGGACTGGTTCAGTAGAGAAAAGTTGTAGGACTTGCCACGTGTCACTGTTTCGTCCTTTGTCTCCGAAATTGATAGCCAAGAAACTACAGTCCGTTTACTTGCGACCACTTTCGGCACTCCAATCCGATGCCCGAAGAAGAGTTGATGAACTTTCCCAGTCTCTTTCCTTCTTTGAGATGAAGTCGAGGATTGAAAAAGCACTACCTTCCACGGATCATATCTCCAAAAATATTGCGAACCAAGCTCCTAATTTTTTTTTAAGAATTTCTTCGGGATTTCAACAACTGTAAAATTTCAGATTACGAACCTTTTGTAGAAAAAAAGTTATCGCGCAAATTCCACGATGACCTATTTAGGAACTGAAAAAAAGACCTAGCATAAGATCATATCTCCGAAAATATTGCGAACCAAGGCTCTGAAAGGACTTTAGACAATCTTCCTCAGGATTTCGGCTTCGCACCCTAAAAATTTCAGCTTCTGAAACTTCGTAGAAAAAAAGTTATAGCGAAAATTCCACGATGACCTGTTTGGAGCAGTGAAACCCTAGAATCCAAAGCTCTGATACCAAATGTTGTGTAACCAGCTCCAAAAATACATTACATTAATGAAAAATTCTTGGATGATACAATTTACAAAACCTCCTTTCTATATATAGGAGTCCATGGGGCCATAATGTAATCCTAGTGGGCCACAATGTAATCCTAGCCGACCTAACAATAATAATTTAAGGGCACAATAATAACAAAATGGGGGTTACAAGGGTACAATAATAACAATAAGGGGGTTACAATAACAACAATAAGGGACTATACTAGTAATATAGGGACCTAACAGAGGTATATGATGCAGTTATGTTATGCTTCCATTTATTTTGCTGAGATGATGTATTATTGTTGAGATCCCTGTGTCACACTATGTTGAGGGATGATTATTGCCACATTATTGTGAGAATTTATTATCTATTCATGCTGAAGGAAGACCCATTTTGAGTGAGAGTTCCTATAGGGAGAACGTTTCGTGGAGAGACAAGCCACTCTTGTTGAGGGTATTTTCCATTGTTATGACAAATAACATGCTATGTGCATCATCATCATCTACAATAATATATGAAGCGTCCTCCACTACCTTGACACTGGGCCCAGAGACATAGCCAACACTGGGTGAACTCCATTATCAAATGTGTAATTTTCTTGATTTACTGATCGTCATTATGTTTCCTCTTGTTTAAGCATGCACATGTGGGTTTTTTATGCTCTTTTAAATGCAATTCTTCTAACATCACAAAGTAAAAGATCTTGGATAATTCTGGTAGCTGAAGAAACATTGATCAAGTTTGGTATCAGAGTGGTCTTCTTGCTGATGTGAATTGCAAGTGTGAACAATTGAACATGCAACAATGGAGGATGACAAAGAAATGTATGAGGCCTTTCTCAGGATGCTCAAAATGGTGGACATAATGTATGAAGCTTTTGAGAAGAGAATAAAGTAACAAGATAAAGAAGGATCAAAGAACAATGTTCCATCCACACCTTCGAGTGAAAATTCATCGCCTTCATCGTCTTCTCATCATTCAAATGAGGAGATCAACCAAAGCCTTTAAGCATAGAACGTTGAAATGAAGAGGCTTCTACGAGAAGAGAAAGAAGAGAAGCAAATATTACAACTTTAGTTGTGAGCCACAGAAGAGGCTCTGGAAGAATTGAAGCACAACAGCCAGAGCCTTCAAGCAGAACATATTGAATTAAGGAGGCTCCCACAAGAAGAGAAAGAGGATAAACAAAGACTGTAGCTTCAACTACAAGCCACGGAAGAGGCCATGGAGGAGTTGAAGTGCAATGAAGGCTTAGAGAAGCCTACATCACCTCTTTTCGAATCGACATCTGAAGTAAAAAATGTTGATCGTTCTTTAGTTTCATCTTCACATGATGTTATTTCTATTGGAAATGTGGAGGTACGCATTACAGGAATTGGCATGAGACTCCTTACCAAGATGGGGTACAAAGGAGGAGGACTTGGTGTTAATGTCCAAGGCATGACTAATCCATTGGAGGTCATGCAAAGACCTCGATTCATAGGTTTGGGATACACCTAAGGAGAATGATCAAAGGTGTCAGAATCTTCCAAGACATTATTGAAACCTTCAAGGAAAGAGAATGATGGGAACACATCACCATTATCCCATGACAGTGAAAATTGCAAAGGAAGAGTTGAGGAAAAGTCTCATCGCCATAATTGCACCAGAGACAACCAGGAAATGTATAAAAAGAATCAGTATTCTAAAGTTCATTTCGATTACAATCATGTTGTTAATAATGAACATAAATCATGGCATCAAAAAATATGTAGTTTTTGTGGTTTACATAACCATGTGGTTGTTGAGTGCTGGAAGAGAATGGCATCACGAAAGAGGATAAGGCATGAAAGACCTTCTCCACATCAGGGAAGGAAGCATGTTAATAAGGTCTAGAGGAAGAAGACTTATTGCAGTCATTGAAATAGAGGTGGTCATCAAAGATCCACATGTTGGAGGCTCCATCCAGAGTAGCTTCTTAAGGACAAAGTGCATGTGCAGAAACCCGTCGGTGAAGGTGTTCAACAAGAAAATCTGCCACGTACCTTTTGGTGCACATTATTGAGTAAGAGATGGTTTTTCTAGATGTGATAGTTTGTCATGGTCGTATTTTGTAACTCATGTGTTGCAACTTAAAATGTAAAAATGATGATGTGTTTTCCATCACTTGTTAAAGAAATGATGATGTTTTGGACTTGTATTAATAGTTGGGGTATTTGCTTCTATTTTGATGTAAACTTGACCACAAAGTATGTGTTATAAACTCATGGAAAGTATGGGATGCTTGGGTCATTTTTGGTCATGTGATTAAGCATGTAATTTGTAAATATTGTACTATAGGTTTGTAGAGGATACAGGTGCGGTGGCTCATCATTTATGGCTCCGAAGAACAAAGGTGAAGGAGAAGGAAGGGTGACCTGTCAGGACACTTGTGGTGCAGAAAATGTACACAACAGTTGCAGATAATGTTCATGCTTTTGGTGGAAAAAAGCTCTTCATTGGGGAGGAATGATCAAGGTGGCTCCAGAGAATCTCAGAGGTCAAAGATGGCTTATAATAGCTCAAAAATAATAGTGGTCAGATTGCACTTAAACCAAAACCAAATCGTAGTGCTCGTCACCCTGATTCCAACAGTGTGAATGACACTCAAATTTGAGCTCGTGTCTTATAGTTATTAACAGTCAAATTTTTGGTCAAAGTGGGCATGTGGGCTAGGATTAGTGATCCTACAAATTGATCGAGTCTGGGGCATGGAATTTGGCTCTCGGAAGAGGGTGAAATTTTTGCTCAGTTAATTTGTCCAATATCCCTTATTTTTCGATCGACAATTTTTGAATAGTGGACCTAATATATATATATATATATATATATATATATATATATATATATATATATATATATATATATATATATATATATATATCTATATCTATATCTATATCTATATCTATATATATATATATATAGAAGTAAAAATTAAAAGGGGGGTGGTTTGGGCTCGCCGGACTCGCCCACCCCCACCAAATAGTTTAATATTAAAAAATAATGAATGAAGTAGGGTGGCGTGCGACCAAACCCCGCCGCCCCCAAACCTTGCAACATTATAACATAAGAACAACGTGGGTTAGGGACACATCCCTGTGGACCCCACCCACTGTTTAATGGAGTTAGCACCAGGGCTGACGGGGTTTGAACCCGCTCGGCCCATGTGGGTCGACCCCCATCAGGCAACCCCAAAATACAACATAACACGCCAAATAAAATAGTACGCACCGACATTAAAAAATAAAACCCAAACGGTTAGCGCCATAACCATGTTCACACGTAACATATTACAATGGTCATGCCATTTTACCATTGTTTCATAAAAACAAAAACATATGTTATATTTATTTCTGGTCAAAACTAATGTGGCAAGGTGGGGGTCGACGAGATTTGAACCTCGACCTCCCCGACCCTAACTATAGCCTTTCACCAACAGACCAAACGGTATGCTTGGTAAATTATATCGCTGAAACTTTATAAGAACCTATTATTCCAGTCGACTGGGTAGAGGCAGATGGAGGAGGGTGGACCTGTGGAACCACGAACCAACCATTGATGCGGAACCTTGATGCAAGAGGATCAACTGATTCTTAAATATTCTTTGGGAGGTAAATTTTTACAGTGTCATAATGTTATCAAGTTTATAGTTATTTTTCTCAGAATTTCACAAGGATCATGACGAAGGTATCTAATTTTTCATCGTAGTAGCAGATCTCCAGTCAGCCAGTGGAGAGGAATATGTGTGGAATCATTAGGAATCCAAAATATTCCCGAAGGCCCATAATTTGACAGTGTCAGAATTGGACAAGTTGATAGTCATTTTGGCACGTTTTTGCACCATGAATTCAGTGGCGACGTCAGTTTCAACAACCGAGCTTTGAATTTTTCGGCCATCTTCGAAAGTGGAGGTATATGATGCAGTTATGTTATGCTTCCTTTTGTTTTTCTGAGATGATGTATTATTGTTAAGATCCATGTGTCACACTATGTTGAGGGATGCTTGTTGCCACATTATTGTGAGAGTTTATTATCTTGTCATGCTGAAGGAAGACCCATTTTAAGTGATATTTCCTATAGGGACAACATCTCATGGAGAGACAAGCCACTCTTGTTGAGGGTATTTGTCCTTGTTATGAAAAAGAACATGCTATGTACATCATCATCATATACAACATTATATGAAGCGGCTTCCACTACCTTGACACCGAGCCTGGAGATGTATCTCACACTAGGTGAACTCCGCTATCAAATGTGTCGTGTTCTGATTTGTTGATAGTCATTATGTTTCCTCTTGTTTAAGCATGCACACATGGTTCTTTTATGCTCTTTTAAATGTGGTTCTTCTAATATAACATAAGTAAAAGATCTTGGATAATTTTGGTATCTAAATAAACTCAGATCATTGCGTTGTTGCACGGAGTTGTTCATTCTCTTGCTGAAGTGCCTATTTTTTTTGCACTAACTACTTGTTCTCGACCACCAAGCACTGGGTGTTGGATCTAGTTGCTCCTGCGAAGGCCCAACTGGAGTCGGCAATGGAATTTGGATTCCTGCTAGTGTCTTCCACACTCACGATTTCTCTCATGAATGTGGGTGATGCATGATCATCCGGGAAATTCTTTCTTCGCGCTTGTACAATATTCTTCTGCAGCTCATCAAATTATAGGTTGTACACATCCATGACCGGATCATCATCAATGGGAATTACCTCCCTTTGCTCACTAGGTGCTTGCTCTGCGGCTGGAGGTGGTGGAGTCTAAGTGGTCACTTGAGGTGTTGGGAATCATGTCCACATCTTCATTTAGTAGCTCCAGTCCCACCTCCATGTCTGTTATTTCAATCAACTGTTCAAGATATTGAGAAAAATCTCGTTCCTAGATTTGTTCTCTCACTCCCTCTGTTGTTGGTTGATCATGTACTTGTTCTTCAACCTGTATAGGTGTCGTCTCTTCCATCGTGGAACCTTGCCTTTATTCCTCTTATTTCTTCTATCTCTCCTTTTTTTCTCTTCTTCTAAGCTCTTGTTCTTCCTTCAACTCATATTCTGCTCTCTTTTCCCTCTACACTACATCTTCTAAGGTTTGCTTCTCTCTCTTTCTCCGATCTACTCCTTGTTTCCTCTGTTCCTTCTTTGCTTTGATCGGGAAAGCTACTTTCTCATTGAGAGGATATTCTTTAATTTTATAGCTTTGTTCCTCTTCCGTATTGTTTTCTACCTTCCTCTTTCCATTTTAGCTCCCTCGACCATTGCCTGTTTTTGTTGATGCTTCTGGAACTGCTGCCTCCTGTTGAACAAATTGAGAAGTCCCAATCATACTAATCAGATCATGAGGTCGGGAGGAGTTATAAAAGTTCTTCCATGTTTCCTCCTCCAGCCACTGATATCTCCCACTACCCCAATTGAAGTATACTCTCGCACAATGTTCTTTGCAAACTCCCCTCGAATTATACGAATTGTAACTCTTGGTGTTGAACTTGAATTTGACTATATCTTTGCCTTCAATATCTGTGACATTGATATTCTTAATCTCGTATAATCCAAACTGAAAAGGAAAAGTTGGCCATGGTGCCTTCTTTTTCCTTTGTAGTGTTGTTGACAATCGCGTGGAGAGGTGATGAGCTACCTCTTGCATGAAATTTTTTTCGGTGGCATATCTCAAAAAAATATGTGGCGGCTTCTACCTGCTAAATACCATGATCCATGTGGCATCTGATAAGGTGAACTGATTAGTGATCTATGATATATCTTCCATAGATTCTCATGAAATTTAAGTTGGGTCCTCCTGAAATATGAGCCTAGAAAGTGCGATGATGAAGTGATCAGTAAGTTGCTCCATTACTGCACGATGACTCCAATCTGAGATTAGCTTGCAAAAGATATGTACAATAGTGTGTCTCGGTGTCCATGTCTAGTTCTTGCCAGTGAATTGGTTTTTTCCATAGATTGCATCTAGTATGTATGCAAACATGTATAAGAATTCTTACTTGACCTTGGGTGGATTACGAGCTTTTGTGACATGGAATATCAGCTGATGAGCTAATAGGTCTGACCAGTTGAACGAATTCCCACTGTTCACTACCTGGTTCAACAAGATAGCCCACGCCTCAGGAAAGGTCTTTGTTTCTGGTTGGCCATATATTCTGCAAGCTAGTATGACCAAAAGATGATAGGTTTCCCTAAGTGCTCTTGTCTTATACATATGGGTGGTTTTTTTTCTAAACTTAGTTGGCTCCTTCACCCAAATATTGATGATATATATCTTGTTTATGTAGTTGTGAGTAGCATAGAACAATGATCCCATGTTCTTCACTTGCTCAGGAAGATGATACATTTGTTTGAATTCTGTTTCCATTAATGTAGCAAGCTTTTTCCCGCTAGTGTTATTCAATGTCGTGGTTATTACATTGATGGTCAAGACAACCCAGCTAATCACATCTGTGCATGGGAAGGCTGGATACATGTATGCAACCTTGTAAAGCCTTGACTGCATGATGCTCAGATACACCTGCCTATCCTCTAACTCTGCCTAGGAGTCGTTTGTGAAATCATCTCTGATATGTTTCCATGTCAGTATTTATCTCTTCTCTATGAACAGTTGAGTGTCCGAGTAAACTGGCACGTTAATTGGAATTTTCTCAACTACTTCCCTAGTATTGATTTCAATGGTTTCCTTTGAGGTAGATCTCATAGATGCATTTGTGAAAGTGACTGCTGGAGAGATGCTCAACAATTGTTGTACCTGTGGGACATAAAAGACACTGATGATAAGAAAATGTCAACTATAAGCAAAACAAATTTCAGGACATATTCATGCAGCACACTAGGCAACTAAAAGGAATGATTGCGTATTCTGGGAAGAGGGTTTGACTGGTTGGGGAAACTATGCACTGCACAGTCCCAATAGTCAGTGTCGAAGCTTGTGTCTTGAGAATACACAATGCGTAGTTTAGCCCTGGCAGTGAGCCGGGAGAGACTGCGCATTGCGCCCAAGGTTGATGGTTGAGGCCTAGCACTGTGCAATGTGTAGTGAAGCTAACTAGTACTGCACATTGCACAGTTTCAGAGGCTAAGCTTGAAGCTTGAGCTTCCATATTATGCAATGCCCAATTGAGCAAAGTGAGTTTTGACCGAGGGAAAGGCAAATATTCCCGAGGGAAGTGTGAAAAACAAGCAGATATGAGAGATGTTGAGGGAATGAGTGAAGATCTGACTAAGTGTTGATGAAACAAGACAAAAAAGTGTGGAAATTGAACAAACGAAAAGTGAACGAGATCGGTAAGGAGACACTAGAAAATTTGGCCCAATTTCTGACGGCTACTTCGTCGCTATTCCGACACATAGTCGTCGCAAGAGCGACAGTTCGAGGACGGGAAAAACATGGTTTTCCATTACGTCGTAATTCCGACGCCTTGACAAAGTGTCGCACTACCGACACTTTTTCCGTCGCTTCCAAACAAGTGTCGCTCTTCCGACGTTTCCCAAACCGTCGCTCTTTCGACGTTTGTAAACTGTCGCAATTCCGACGAAATGTGGTCCGACGTTTTGAACGTCGCTCTTCCGATGTTTTGATACCGTCGCTCTTCCGAAGTTTGTAAATTGTCGCAATTCCAACGAAATGTGGTCCAACGTT
Organism: Pinus albicaulis; assembly: GCA_034641835.2. Classification (NCBI taxonomy): domain Eukaryota; kingdom Viridiplantae; phylum Streptophyta; class Pinopsida; order Pinales; family Pinaceae; genus Pinus; species Pinus albicaulis. Next base: position 1,679,859,297 of record CM076581.1, on the reverse strand, counting down.
TTGAACGTCGCTCTTCCGATGTTTTTACACTGTCGCTCTTCCGACGTTTTTAAGCTGTCGCAATTCCGATGCCATACAAAAGTGTCGCAAGACTGACGCATTGCAAAAGCGTCGCAATACCAACGCATTCCAAAAGCATTGCAATACCGACCCTAGGAAGAACTGTCGCAATATCGACGGATGTCACAAGACCGACGAAAATGGAAATCGTTCAAGACGTCAGAAGACCGACGCTTACAAAGCGTCGGTATACCGACGGCGGGTTCAATTTTAAAAAAAAAATGAAACTTTAAAACAGGATAGTAAATCTCCAATATTTGTTATGAATTGTGGGCGTTCCAATTGTTATGAACATAATTCGACCGTGAAATATTAATATAATAAACCACCCCGCAGCGCTTCGACTATAAACAATCATATAAACATGGCTCTGTATTTCAAAAAACAGGTTTAAAATAGAAACAGGGCAACATTTTTGTTTTCCAATTGTTATGAACATAATTCGACCGTGAAATATTAATATAATAAACCACCCCGCAGCGCTTTGACTATAAACAATCATATAAACATGGCTCTGTATTTCAAAAAACAGGTTTAAAATAGAAACAGGGCAACATATTTTTTTTCCAATTGTTATGAACATAATTCGACCATGAAATATTAATATAATAAACCACCCCACAGTGCTTCGACTATAAACAATCATATAAACATGGCTCTGTATTTCAAAAAACAGGTTTAAAATAGAAACAGGGCAACATTTTTTTTTTCTAAGTAAATTTAATCTATTAACAGTGGGAATAAAATTACAGCATGACCGAAGTCAAAAACATTGCCCAGACTTATGGCAAATTTGTCATCAAAAAATAAAAAAAGAAGACTGCCCTCATACGGGGAAACCAGTCTTGAACATTTTTCAGGTTGTTGCATTGCCCACGCAGGGGAACCATCGTTTGATATCTTTAACAATTACAGTGTTTACAGAATTCAAACATAAAACAGAGGTCCAGCTCAGTAATATAAGCAAAAACATGCCCAATTAAGTGGGTCGCGAAGCAAGAAAACCAAACCAAAGAGAAGCAGCTACTCATCTGGTGGTTCTTCGACAATTCGGCACCATCCTTCGGCAAACATAAAAATGAAACTTTAAAACAGGACATTAAATCTCCAATATTTGTTATGAGTTGTGGGCGTTCCAATTTTTATGAACATAATTCGACCGTGAAATATTAATATAATAAACCACCCCGCAGCGCTTCGACTATAAACAATCATATAAACATGGCTCTGTATTTCAAAAAATAGGTTTAAAATAGAAACAAGGTAAATTTTTTTTTTCTAAGTAAGGTTAATCTATTAACAGTGGGAATAAAATTACAGCATGACCGAAGTCAAAAACATTGCCCAGACTTATGGAAAATTTGTCAAAAAATAAAAAAAGAAGGCTGTTCTCATACGGGGAAACCAATCTTGAACATTTTTCAGGTCGTTGCAATATTTCCCATGCAGGGGAACCATTGTTTACAGAATTTAAAAATAAAGCAGAGGTCCAACATAGTAATATAAACAAAAACATGCCCAATTAAGTGGGCCGCGAAGCAAGAAAACCAAACCAAAGAGAACCAGCTACTCATCTAGTGGTTCTTCGACAATTCGGCACCATCCTTCGGCAAACATGTCACTGTCCATGGAGGGAGCAGCTTCAGACACGAAAGTTCCAGGATCTTGAGGCCCTATCTCCACATCACGAGCCCTACGAACCTGAGCATCCGGTTCCTGCACATTCACGCCACCACTCCCCTCCTGAAGGCCCGAAAGCTGGGATTTTTCTGAGCTCAGACCCGCCGGATGGGTGCATTGTTCCTCCACTTGGGCCTCTTCACGGAAAACCACGGTGATTGAAGCTGTGATTCGTGGGCGGTTCAGAGAGAAATTAAAGGAAAAAAGCGCAGTGCGAGTCATGGGAGAAGGTGAAGCGGTGGGGAAATGAGGAGCAGGGGAGCCCATACGGTGGCCAGATCCTAGAACCCGACCCCGCCCACTTCTAGTGTTTGGATAGTGGCCTGCATAATAATCACTTGATTGGGAAGATGACTCGGTTGAGGGGATGGAGGGAGTGCGCAGGGGTTGGGCTCTGGTGTTACCCCTGCGGCAATGCATCCTTTGATGCACGCGAGGCATGGGTGCAGTCTCAGCAGTGGGCACAAGACGAGACGGAGAAGCAGGATTCCAAGAAACCGAGGAAGACATACACAGAACAGACCGAGAGAAATGCAGATTTGCACCAAGGTCTAAGCAGCAGTTCAGCTGGCTTCTCCTTCCCGTCACAGTGAGCAGGCAGTGTAACCCAGCAACCGGAGAGCATATGCAATTCAAAGGTTGCGGCTCGTCTGAGAAACCATAGTGAAACGCGATTTTATCGACTCGACTGCAATGGCACCGAAGAACACCCGTCATAAATCACTCATTGATGAGAGCCGAAGGCCAGAGGATATTGGAGCATGCGGAATCGCTAGTAGGAGTGGAGGTTCGATCTTGAGCAACGTTAAAACTTAATGTGATTGTTATGACAAGCCAGAGGAGGACACGTGGTAGAAATTGATTGGAGCGGATCTTTGTTTGGGCCGCTCGCGTAGTGGAAATCCAGACCCAAAAAATATTAGGGCGAATTTGATAAGAAATTCGCGTCACAACTCTCTCTTCGTACGCCAGCCCAAATTCGGACCCGAAAAATATTAGGGCGGAATTCATTTGGTTTTCGTGTCACAAAATTGGCCGATGTCAGCAGGCTATTTTGGAACGCAAATTTGGTTTGAATTATGGTTTATCGCCGTTTGAAGTCTGGTGGGCTCCACGACTAAAGGGTTCGTTTGAAGTTTTGACAAAGGTTTTGTTATATGTTTTATTTTATATAACGCGTGGCAGAATAGTTTTATTGTTTGTTAAGGTCCCACACTGGTTTTGGTAATATTTTGTTTTAAATGCGACGTATATATGTTTTATATATATATTTCACATATATATTAAAACATTTATAAATTGTGGACCCCAGGAGAATTTTAATAGATTTGTTATGTTTTTAATATATGCGTTGCATATAAAAGAAAAGGGCTGTGAGCCTATTTCAGAATGTAGTTGTAAAGTTTATTATTACACACAATAGCAGTGTAAGTGTTTTGAAGAGCACAGCAGTGCGTAGTTTTAGAGACAGAGAAGAATTTTGAGTGCACTGCGTTTTGCAGCATTCACATTTTGTAATCCCTCTCAGTGAGGAAGAATTTGTAATAGTTTTTTTTTGAAGGAATAGAAATTTTTCAAAGTGTTGAACTCTGTTTCCAGTGAAGAAATTTCAATATTTTTTGTGTTAGAAGAGGAGAGTATTACTCTCTCCATTGTTATTCTGGAATTTTCAAATATTCCAACACATGGCTATAAATGAAGGAGATTGCTACGCATCAACATCAACATGTTTTCAAGTAGGAGCTGCCTAATTTTGTAACAAACTTCTCTCTGGATGTCAAAATTTGCAGACACTGAAGATTACTCAGGTGATGCCTGAAATTTCCTTTGAATTCCTATAAGAATCTTAGATTTGTGACATAAATCCTTTTGCTAATATATTATCTTACTCCTTTTAAGTTTGTCTCATTCAACTAATAAAAAATGTTTCAAGGAGTATAATGAAAACTAGATTATGTGTGAAGCATAAAATAATCATTGATGCTAGACTTGGAAGTTAAGAAGTATAATAAGAAGTAGATACACTTCTCTAAAGCATAATACCGTTTTTCTGAAGCATAAGACAATCATTGATGCTAGACTTGGAAGTTCGAATAAGACGAGATAAAACAACGAAAAGGCATTCCATTACTTGCATGAAATATGAGTACCGCCTTTTACCAGTAAGCTGGGAGCAAGGTCTAGATTTTGACTGGCATCGATTCTTGTGAACTCAAATTTCACTAAAAACATAGTTTTTTGTATGTTTTTCAGCACATGGTTAAAAATGATAGTGCATCAAAATCTATATTGTTGGGCCGAATACATAAGTAATCAAAAATTCTCTTTACCAAGTTATTCGCTTCATCAAAAGCTTGATCTTCACATGTGACACTTTTGCTAGGGATAAATATCAAGTGGGTTGTGACATTTTAAAACTTGGTTCGCAGTGAAGTGCCCAAAAGGCAAGTCTATCAAAGCATCTGCGAACTATGTCATTTAATAGTAGCGGATGATTTGATATCAATGGAGGTGCTCCAATTCAAGCAGTGTAGAAGAGGCAGAAGCCTACAAGGCAGATCCAAACTTTAGAGAAGAGCAAGGCAGATCCTGGGAAGAACGAAGAATTTGGGAATCCGGGATCTCTTCTAGAGGCCATGATACCAAAGGTTTGTCCTGTTTGTAGATCTTTCTCATCTACATCCAATATAGCCTTAAATGCCCACATAGATCACTGTCTATCAGGTGAGTCAAATGCTAAAAAATCTGGAACAAATTTTTCCAAGCTTAAAGTGAAGGTGAGAAAAAAACGATCAATCCTAGATATAATTGTTGCGGCACCTGTTTGCATGCTAGAGGATTTGGATTACAGTACTAGCAAAGAGAAATTGATTGCTGATGCACATCCATTGCCTTTGGATCAGCGCAATCTCAGAGACACCACCAAGTAGAGGCAACATCAATGCAAAGATCTCAACATTTCAAAATTAATGCAAAGATCTCGTGTAGTGGTAATGCATGTATTTCAAAAGAAAAAAATAACAATGCACATTCTAACCCATTCGAATAACCACTGTAGCAAGGGTTTACATCTAATTAGATCCAATCCGTATATCGATGGAAAAAAATTAATATAATTACATTTTCCGTAGCAGAGGAAACTTTGCGAAAAAAGAAAAGGAATATAAAACGAGGATGTCAAGATGTTTAGATGACTCAGTACAACAATTATTTGTGCTTAGTAGAAATAGCACTGTATTCTTAATGCATTTTCTGTAAAATACTAAACAGATTTGTCCAAAATTTGAGATGCAAACAGTAGTCTCTACTACGTTTGGAAAATTGGAGGTTTATAAAAGATAAACTGCGAACAAAATTGTACCACTATGATAAGAAGCTGTTAGAAGCATTCCTTATGCTTCACAAACGTGGAACTACCTTAAGAATGATTATGGTTGATATAAATATTAGAGCATGGTAGTTAAATGTAGTAGTTATGCTAAAATACTGAATAACAGCTTGAGAGTGCTCTTCAGATACTGTACGAATGCACCAAATTAAAGTTGTACCATTACTAAAGATAAATGGCCAAAAATAGTCAATTTTGATATCGTGAAGTTATGTCTTTCTCGGTAGTAAACTGGGGATAGAATGGAAAATATGAGAGAACTAAGTTCCAAGGACTAAAAAAACAAGGCCAACATAGTTTTGCCTTGAATTAGAGACAAAACAAAGCTGCCCAAAAAATTTTTTGCCACTGTCATCACCCCGAGGAGCGCAAAGTTAGTTGATGGTGCCAACCATTTGACGAAGCAGAGAGAAGATTCATGGTGCCAATGGTTGCAGCACAATTTGTTGACACGAGCCATCATTGTAACAAAGCAGATTGATGGTGCCAATTGCTGTAGAAGTCCATTGAGAGTGCAACTACTGTAGTAGAGCAGTTTGAGAGCACCCATTGAAGCTCCTATATATAGCAGAGTCAACATTTTCCTATTGAACAAGTTTGTATAGTCAAAGCCATAGCAAGATCAGATAGCCACGATCCTAAATGAGAACCAGAGCCAAAGCTAAGACAGATCCACGTTTAGCAGAACAAGACAGCCATAGCAAAGGATTTGACCACAGAACCAGATCATGAGAGATAGCAAGATTCTTGCTTCCACTATGGAAATGTAGAAACTGTACAAGGGCTTTGCTTCCAGCAGATTTCATTGTGACAGTAATTGCTATGGTGTTGTAAGCGCTCATTAGTAGAAATTAGAATCTTAAAGCCATTCTGGAATTCTTTTAACCTGGAGAGGGTTTTCTCTGGTTATAAATCCTCATGTTCAAATTCCATTGTGGATTGGTTGTGTTTGATATTATGTTTTTACTGTCCGCAGTTGAATTTTCGCACAGAATATTATCAGTCTAAAGCGAGCAATTTTGCAATGTTTCTTTTGCTTCCTATTGTGAAGTATTTTGCTCAGAACTCTACTTGTTGTAACAGAGGTCTTGGGCATAGAACAGGGGACTTGGCTTTTTTGGAATCAAACTTCAGGTTAAGATGCTCATCTGAAGAATGGCACAGTGAGCCTTAGCATGGAGTTGGGAGTACCAATTTGAAGTGCAGGTAGGGCATTGTACAATAGACCAGTTAGATTTCTAGACCCTAATACAAAAGTTTCTTCTTCTTTCAAAACGTGTTTCTCGTTTTCTGTAACCAATGTGGGTCTTGTTCTTATTTCAATTGGGGGTGATGAGTCCAATAGGTCTCAATGAACTGTTGCCCTCGCCGAGGAATACTATTGCATTGGAATTTGATACTATTTTGGATGTTGAATTCCACGATCCTAATGGAAATCAGTACCTTCAGCTCTAGTACCTGTTCACAAAAGAGGGTGCCATAGTCATTCATGCGTGCAGAGAGGGTGAATTGCAGGCATTGCAACAGGAGGTGTTGTTGTTGTTGCATTGGCCACTAGATTGTTTGTCTGGTTCTGTTACAAGCGCAGAGTATTGAAAAGGAAAAACAAATTTAGTTCAGATATTGTGAAATTGCCTCGGAAATTCACCTACAAAGAGCTCAACGATGCTACGAAAGACTTTTTTTGAATGTGATTGATAATCGATAATTGCAAGCAAGGGTAATCCCCTTGTGAAACCCAAATTTCTGAGCATTTTCTAAAACCTGATGACAGAGTCATTGTAATGAACAAGCGCCTAGGTCCATATTACGTCCAAATCTACCAAGCACCAGTATCTATAAAAAAAAGCCACAGTATCTGCGAACTAAGAAGAAGAGGCAGAAAATGTATTCTGCTTACCTGTTTGAATAGTGGTTGGGGTTTACCATGGCAAAAATTTGACAGAACCCATGTAGCATTTCTTATCATTGAAATTCTGGCAGTATCATTCAACTGGGCAAGCACCTGCCTCAGAGCTCCATGACTGAGGGAAAGATCCCTAAATGTTGCAGAGACTCCAACAATATTTCCCAAAGCCCAAACAACCTTACACGAACACCATTTGAACTCAAAGTTGGGTACTAGTTTTTTAAATCAAATTCCAAAATTACAGACATATAAAGATAGTTGGGAAGAATAATTTTATGCATCTAAAATAAATGTGCTACCTGTTCTCGAACATTATCGTTCCCAGAGGTAAGAAGTTCCACAAATATAGACAGTGCCCTGTAATCAATCACAACCTTTGTATTCTCAGAGGTTCCTGAGACTATCTTAGTCAAAGCCAAAGCTGCTTCAAACTGCATTATCAATCACAAGGTATCACCATCAAAGCTATAATTTTAAGATAACAATTTATCTACCATTGAAACCATAATTTTAAAATAGATACACCTAGTGATATAGACACCTAGTGAGAGTAGAGGTTAGGAAATTATAATAATAATTATTACAAGATATCACTCACAGTGCAGTTGATTGTTCATTGTATGTTGTAACTATAATTTTAAAGAAGACACACTTAGTGATATAGACACCACCAAGTGAGAGCAGAGGTTATGAAATTATAATGAGAATTATTTCAAGATATCATATTACTCATAGTACAATTAATTGTTTATTGTTTGGTGTAATAATTTTTTATTATTTATAAACACAATCAAACATATTATGAGGGATGGTGATGAAATTGACAACGGTCTCATAACAAACCATAACGGGCACATCCCCTGGCAAGATAGACTCTGAATAATAAAGAAAGCAAAACAAAGTGATTACTTACAGGATCATAGGCTTCCTGAAGAACAAGATCCAGAGCAGCATCTGTAACCCCTAAAGCAACACCTCTCTTTGCAAGACAAATCGCTACATCTTTCATATGTAGTCTAGCAAATTTTATGAGCTCATCACGAGAAAGAGGATCAAATACAACTATCTCATCAAGTCTATTCAATAGCTCTGGCCTGAAATGTCTTCTAACCTGCAAAAATATTCGAAGGCATTTCAAAGCACTGTAGCCAACTTCGTGATAAAATTATATGAAAAATATGCATACACAGAGTCCAGGAGAATGAAACGGCAGGTGTATTGGCAGCTGCCGAAATGCAACAACTAAAACGGCAGGTGTATTGGCAGTTGCGGAAATGCAGCTACTAAAACGGCAGGTCTGTCGACGGTTGTAGGTGTGTGGATTGTTGCTGGTATTTTCAGACCGATTCCATGGAAATATACCAGAAACTAGTGGTATGTCAAACCTAGAAGGTAACCCGAGAGACTGTGACCGTCAGATTAAACAAGTAACAGGTGTCGTGCCTAGATAAGAAGTGTTGATGAAAAAAATTGATCTCTTTCATAACAGAAGGCCTATCGGCCTAAATATCTAGGACATGTGGCACTCCATGATAAAGACACATGGTGTGTGGATTTGAGTTTTTCAGGTGGTCAAGTGGGCCGAAAATAGGTGAAATGTGGCACCACTCATAGATTGACATGTGCCAATTGGTACAAGTGGTAGACAATTGGCATGCTCAAACAACGAGGTGATGCAGGAATGACATGAGGGAGAAAATATCAAAAAAGCCCCAAATCTGGAGAACTAAATCTCATCACCAACCTGAGATTGACAACTTTACATGATGTAACCTATGAAATTGTAAATGGAGAAATCATAATAACAATAAATTAACCTATGTAACAATAAAGTCGGATTCATCCTGGGAGTGGTAATGGGAGAAATCATAGTGAACAACAGGAAACATGCAGAGTTGCTTACAATCAAATAGATGAAAAAATACATACAAAAAACCTAGATAATAATCATGAACAAGCTTAATATTGAATTATGAACTGTAAAGGAACTTACAAAATGTGACATTACGAACCTGGTCAAGCGCACAAGCAAAAATATCCTGGACATGACCCTGGTTGACAAGTTGTATTGCTCATGATGCAAGAGGATTTGTACCTGCACTGCCAAGTCAATCAAAATCAATCATTATCTATACAATAAATACAAGTAATTGATGTAGTATTTTTTACTCTAAGATGCATTCTTATGATAATGTTAGAACATATGTTGAAATGTCAAAACATACCTGAATAAGCTCCTCTTCGTTTCAAGAACAATTTATTGGAGTCGCATGAACTTGGAACAAGCCTCCCACAATCTGAAAGAGTAGCAACTAAGTCAACAATGAATTTTTTGTTGCTACGCTGGATCGAGGGAGGTTTGCTCCAAGATTAAATCGCTCCAATAAATTATTCTCTACTAAACAGGGCCAACCACGTGAAGGTGGAAGCTCTTATGGCCGTCCCCCCCCCTCCCCTCCCTCACATAACTCTCAATTCCCCAATACCCAGTCTATATTTCATTTTTTACTTTCATGAGCATAAAAAAAATATTCAATAACTAATAAAAAAACAATTCAACAAAAAGTACGCAAGGAAACATTGAAATTAATGCTTGACATCAAAATAGTATGATAAATGAGTTTTTTATATAACGAAATTTTTTTTCCAAGTATGGTAACGTTTGTCTTATAATAATACAATATTTTACATTATCAAATTTTCTTTTTCTTCTTCCTATTTCTAAAGCTACTAATTACATCATCAATATCATCGTGCTCTGCTCCTATTTCGTGCCTTTCGACCTGCACTGCTGACCTAGTTGCGTAGTCACGATGTCTGGTCTCATCCAGTGACGGGGCATCGCCTACAAAAACAGATAATATTAAATTTTAATTTTCAGTTTTAAAATATCATTGAACTAGTTTGGTAATATTAATAAAAAAAATTGCAATGAGATTATTTACCTGGTGCACTAGTTGTCGCCGTTGGGACTGTTTCCCTGTCTTCCTCTCTGGTGGTAAGATCCTCAAGGGAAACATTCTCTGTCATTTAAACAAAAAACTTTATAAGGACAACCATCAAGGTATAATTAGAAAAAATTATAAGTGGAAATTAATTACTGTCACGACCCTCACTGATAGTAGCATTTTCGGCCTGGTCCCCACTACAATGATCAGGTTGCACGTGAGGATCATCTACATCTGGCTCTAAAACTGGGTTATTTTCCTCATCGGTAGTGCTGCTCCCTTGATTTAAACAAAGTTGTTAGAAATTAAATTTATGGACGAAAACAAACATATTTAAAGGTTAATGTTTTACCTTATCAGGAATTCTGGATCTTGGGACCTGCCCCAAGCTTCTGCGATGTTCAACTACAGCTTGATAGCCGAAATGGAAAGCGATATTTTTATCTTCCTCTGTAGTTTTTGTTCCGAAGTCATCACCCTAAATTACATATGATTGTGTATTTTTAATCATATTTGATAGGATTACAAAACGTTGGAAGGCGATACAATTAATTATAAGATGTTTAGCTACTTAATTACAATTCTTGCAGCTAATTTCAAGTAGCCGCCCTGGCCTAGCTTGTGATGGCCCTTTTTCTCAATCCTAGCTTTGGTTGCCTTTGAGGTGTCAGGCAACCTAGCATCAAAAAAATTGAAGTCAGATATGACGTAGCACACTTTTATTTTAGACATAGAGAAAATTAAAGCTATTGAATTAAAGTTGTAATTTACCTTGCGGGTCCAGTTGGCATTTTTCATTCTTTCTTTTCCCTTTTCTCTTTTCCGTCATGGATGAGTGCTCTCCACTCACTCTTTGGAACTATGAGAGGACACTCGTATCTAGGGTTAAATTGAAATTGCGTCCTATAGGTGTCCCTGGTATATTTCAAATATTTGTCGGCTACCCAAGCCATCGCTGTTTTGTCAAATGTGCCGACCCCAAAAAGGGCTTCTAGATAATCTAGAAGTTCTTTTTTCAAGTTGGAATTCTGGGAATTACACCTTGTGCATATGGTTGGGCCAAAAATTACCAGCGCATGGCTCTCCAAAAACCTGTAAAACTCATTGTTTCCTACACAGAAAAAAAGAAAGATATTATCATTAATTTAAAAATAAAAATCATGATAAATATGTTTTAGATAGAGTACATGAAATAGTTAAAATATTAAAATTTACTTGGGAGTTGTACGTGCTTTATAGGGATACCTTCATCGTTCACCAACAACGTGCCATTAATGGTCCATGTGGAGCTGACACGTGTAGCTCCAGGAAACACAATAATGTAGTTGGCCATATCAGCCTCATCACTGCCAACACATTCAGCGGTTGGCTGGGTGTCTGCTTGGGCAGGGTGTGTTTCTTGGCTGGCACCTAAAGGAGTAGAAGGTGTACGAGAGGGTTTTTGGGCAATATCTTGCCCTTGTGTCCCACTACCACCAACACCGGGTTCAGCAAGTGCCAGAAAACGCTACATACAAAAGAACTTTTTGTTAGTTTAGTCAATGTAAAAATTAAAAATCAAACTATCACAATTCATCTCATGCAGAACAAAAAAAATATCCTTTTTACTTTTATTATTACCCGATATGTTTCTAGCTGGCTCATAAGTTTTTTTATCCTCTCTTCTGTTTTAGGTGTTTGAGGCGCGTCTATCAAAGTATTAAATTCTGACCTTGCTTCTCGTGCCTTTTTTCGCAACAAGAGCACTGGAGATAGGGATGAAGAAAGCTCTTCCTCAAAGAGGGAATCATCAGGCGTACCATGGCTAGGTGTCTGCATATTTGAACAAAATTAATATCATTTCAATTATGTAAATAACTAAAATACCTGAAGATAGAGCAATGTTGGCACTTTACATGTTCTTCCGCTGGCCTCTTTCCGCGATCATCCCGTCTCTGGGTTGTTCCTGCACTGCTCTCATCAGTCTGCCACATTGCAATAAAATTATAAATTTAAAAACTTGAAAACAATATCTAACTTGAAAACACAAAATGAAAACTGAAATAATTTCTAATAAGACACCGGAAGACAGAGTTAGAGTTTCAAATATGCCTTGCATTGAATTCAGTCCTGGAAACATGTCATTGCACATTAAGGCACCCAAACAAGAGACGAGTTGACAATGAAGACCTATTGAATATATTGTTGGAGCAACTTCTAGTAAACTTGTTGTGAAGACCTTGAGGACATTTTTGGAGCAACATTGTTGAAGTTGATGGTATAGCATTGTTGGAGACAATCTTGAAGGGCCTTGAAGTGAAGCTTTTGGAGCAACTATTGAAAAATCCTAAGAGCATTTAAGTAAGGCACTTTCTATCTTCCATCACCTTTTTCCTTTCAATATCCTTTAAACGATTTTGTTGATATTTAATGTTTGAAATCACGTTATAATTCCTTGATTATATGTGTTTGGGGACTTTTCCTTTGAAATTACCCAAAAATACCTTGGAAATTTTATCTTCAGGATGCATGTTTGACCCTATTGTTCAATATTTTGATTGATAGTAGTAAACATAGAGAGTTAGGGGGCTCTTGACTTGGTTTGGTTGGGCCATTAGATCCCTAACATCTACTAGGTGTTAGCGCTCGAATCTGCCACATGCTGAAGAAGGCAAAACTCGAGGCAACATCAAACCAAGATCAGCCTCGTAGCTAGCCCTACGAGGACAGGAGAGGGCTCTCTCCGGATCAAACTCAGTGAAAGATGTCCAATAGGATCTGAGATGACCTAAATGAAACACTGATATTGATTTTAGGCTAGTAAATAGATATGAAAAGAGTTTTTTGATAAATGATGGGTTTTTGGGCTGTGTGGGGCAAAGACAGCAAGAGCAGAGATTAAATGAAAAACGCAGATTATCTCCTGAGGCAAGATAAGCATGAAATTTAACAATCAAATTGGAATTATATGGAGTGAAAGATCGCTGCGAGGTTTACAAGGGCAATAGTTGAATCCTTATCAAACTGAAGAAAACATAGAAAATGAATACCTCCCAAGGCAGAGCAGTAAACTGGATTCTGCCTTTCTCACTTAAAAGTATTCAACAGAAAATGATTATGAAATGACATGTAAAACATTACAAGCTACATATGAAACATAAGAAAAGACAAAATGCTAAATCCACACCACAAGAATCTCAGGAGTCATAGCTGTATTTTTTCATTAAAATCTCTGTCAAGACTGTACAATAAAAGCTCTGTTTTCTCCTACACCAGCTTTCAGAATTCTTCCCCCTCTTTTACAAAAAAATTTACATACAATAAATAAGACTATCTGTGGGAAAACAGATCGACTAAAACTAAGGGATTGTTTACTCATTAACTAATAAGAGCTGAAAAGCCAACCATCTATTTTGAAAAGGAACAGCGCTGAATTTTGTTGGTTGATAACTAATGGAGAGGCGGCAGCTGTAGCTGAAGATCCTTTAGATTTGCAACTGAAGACCAAAATAGACAGTACGCTCTGTTGTGGCAGATGTCTCCATTTAAATTTAAACTTTCTGCCTTTGACTGCCACTTGTTTTTCCTTTATTTTCTAACTTATTAACAAATTGCTATTTGAATAAAAAATAATCTCGATAAAAATAGTTTTTAAACTAAAATGATGACAAGTGTGCCTTGTAGTGTTCCAGGTTGTACAGCTGCATTCGATTCTTGTGGAATAAGCCTCCTTTCCACCTCTGAATCAGCCATGCCCTCTGGCAAAGGTAGATCTCTATTCCCATTGAGATCATCATCTGAAATCAAATAATTGCTGACATCAGGTGTGGGAAGAAGAATTTTTACATCAGCTTCATAAAATACATCAGCCATCTTTTGCAAAAGACCCTCATCAAAATCCTTGAAAAAACCACCTCGTACATTACAAGCAACGTTCCTTGCAACACACAATACTGGAACAAGGCAACTGGTCTCTGCCTGTGGAGCGTAATATGGTGCAAATGCCGTATCAACATGGACACGAGGTTGATCTTTGTCCTCCCAAACCTTCAATTGATCATCAATTACCATTGCCATCTTGGATGGCAGAAGCCATCATGAAAGACATTCAACAAGGACTTTTTAAAACCTGGCTTCACACAAAGTACACGGTCAAGGAGCTCTGTGGGATTGATTAAGCGAGCCTCACTATCAAGGAGCCTCCACATCTCTAATGCGTAATCCCTTTCAGATAGAGTGCAAATATAAACTTCAAAGCGTTTACATCTCTTTAAAGTTAGATAGGTCCTGAGTTCTTCCCAAGCAGGCCGTAACCTAACAAGGACACTCGTATCTCGAATATTAGGATTAATTCTGGTCAAAATCATATTTCTATCCGGAAATCTTATCAGTGGTCGAATAATAGGATGGGTCTTGTCTGACTGGGACCGAAAAACTTCAGATTCAGCTTTGATGACCTTCCCATTGTCAAAGATTTGATCATTGTCAGCATATTGCTTCAAAATTTCCTTATCTTCCTGATATCGTTTTAACTCTGCTGTCGTTCCAGAAACACGCTGAGGATCCACTTCAGTTCCAATCTTGCGCTGGAGGGCATAAATACGGTCCTCAAAAGACCGCAATGTATTAGCAACAATAAGTGTTTCATCTAAGTCAAAGACAATTGCTAGGCATCTTAGATTGAGCATTCCCAGACAGGAATTGTACATTCGTGAAGATATATTATAACCTCAAAAACACGGCATTTGATCACGCCTATTTCTTGATAGCATGGCCACTAGATGCAGCTCCTTTCCCGCGATTGGTATGATAGAAGTCTTTGCTTCCTTGAGGCATGTGTTGTACAGTTGCTTTAGAGGTGATTGCTCGGATTGGGGCTGTTGTTCGTTAAACTCCACTTTGATAAAGACGGGACTGGATGTAATCGTGTGGAGCACTGCCAGAGGAGGGCATCTTTCACTTGGGGGTGACAAATGAGATATCTTAATCACCTCCTTCACTGCATTCAACAAGTTTGAATCCTCATACTGAGGGCAGATGTTCACCTCTCCCAAACAGGTGTCTCCATGGTAAATGGTAGAGTTAAAAGTCTCCATAGCCATTTTAACAGAAAACCAAAGTTACCCAATGTCTCTATAAGATCTTTCACAGATCTGGGATGGAACGATTTGGATATACCCCAATGCTTGTGGTGTACAGAAACCACCAGTACAGTTTCAGTTCCCACAGCCTGCCAATATTTAGCATGAAATTAGACATAAAGACACAAAAATTTCGGCTCTGTCACTGTATGGGTAGCGCGCACCAAGTGAGTAGTGCCCGTGTAAATTTGCATAGGCTGTAGCGTTTAAGTGGGTAGCGCGCACCAAGTGGGTAGCGCGCCACTCGTATGGGTAGCGCCCACCTCAAACGCTGTCAACAACTATGAAATCACGGCTTCGGCCTTCAAGAACTCCATCTCAACTTCTGCATTGCGGATTTTTGGCAAATGATTTTGTTTGCCATGTTTAATACATGAAGAAAATATCTCATGCAATCAGATTTGATTTCAAACGTTTTGATAGCCCACTTTCATAATGTTTCTGCACTTTGACATTTGGTCATTTAATACAATGCTTCTCCTTTGGCTTTTCTGAGTTTTTAGACTGATAAATTTGTTGTCTTTTGCAGGGATGCTGAAGCTGAAACAGGGCTTCCATTTGAAAAGCTGGAGAATTTGAAACATTTTGACAAATTACATATTCTAAAAAACACATTTGATGATTTCTTCTTCAAAACAGGGTTTTGAAGAAGAATCAATTTCACATTGATGACATTCCTAAAATAAACACCTACTGAACCTTCCTCTAACCTGTAAGTGTTATTGAAACGTTCTGAGAACAAGCTTTGCAAACATCTAAGTAGCAGTGGGTGAAAGCTGATTGGCATTTGGCCTACATATTGAACTGAGACTTTGATAGCTACCTGTCTAAATTTGACTCTGACAGAGGACTAGACAAGACAGAGTCTAACACTAGGGAGAACCCCCCTTGAGTTGGAGGAGAGCTAGCCCGAAGTGAAAAGAGGTTGGTGAGGTGACAATGGGGCTATTGAATTACACATGGTATCACACTTTAGCTTTAGGACTTTATCTTGAGAAGTGAGAGATTTTGCTACATCAATTCTCAAATTGTTTACAACACTATTGTTAAGAACTAATAAGAAGTGATGTTGAGGGGTTTTTGGGTATAAGAAACAATACCATTTAAAAACTAGGGTTCTCAGTCCTTGGCATTCCTTCACCTGGGCCTAGGGGCACACAAGAATACTTTCACACTAAACCATGCAAACTTAAAAGTAACTTAACAGATCCATAAAGTAATAATAATCATAATTCCTAATTTCCTATTGTACGATATAATGAAAATTATTCAAACATGAAGCAATGAAGACATGCAATGTCTAAATTTCAAGATTGATGAACCAATACAAGAAGTTAGAAACTACAACTTTGATTCAATACTCTGTGTCCTAACTCCAGGAAGGAATCTAGTTTGTAGTACAGAACATGCATCGTGTATTATCAATTCTTAATAGACAACAACTAAAGGTCATCTACCTCATCAATTCCTTCCCATTTTGTGTTTTTATGTTATATTCCTTATAAAAGTGTCAAATTTCTCTCAAAGTAAGCAACCACCGAATAAAATAAAAAATAGTTGAGATATGATTGAGAAATGGTCATTTATTTCTTGAAAGGATCTTCACAATTTCTTTGGTTGTTTTTCATCTCAAGAAACAAGAAATGACCTAAGAAACTATCTTGATGTAATATAAGAAACAACATGGTGCAATGGCCATTTTCAAAGCCAAATGATGTCCATTGAGGACATGGCCTTTATTTGGTTCCTGTTTCATAGGAGTTTCGGGTAGAAATGGAACTTTGTTGTACCATTTCCAATAGTAAAAAGGGAAAACCTTCTTTTTCCATGGGAAATAATTTACCTTTCCTTTTTCAAGATAATCTAAATCACAAAAAATATGAACTATACCGCACACATTCTTGGATAATGTGAAAGTGGAAAAGGAATACCCTACACAAGTGATGCACACATGTACATTTGAACACTAATAGATTTTTGTAGTTGAAATGCAATGCTTGTTTTCATTTAAATGTAGGGTTTTAAAAGAAAGGAGAAATAATGGCTACCAATTTAATAAGCGTTTCTTTGGGAAAAATTTAAATCGTGTATTGGGTGATGAAGATAATAGAGGGTATTGAATCTTGATTCTTGACATTATGTTTAACTTGAATAACTCAAATGATTATAAATATCAGTGGATGAGTTCTTTTTTTCAAGTATGTCACTCAAAACTCTTATGTCAAAGAATTGTATGATGGCTAGCATTTACTTGTTTCCCTTTCTTCAGTTCAATGTAAAAAGTATATTAATATATTGGAGCACGAATGATAACTACAATTGTTTGCTCTGCAGTATATCCAGCCCCAAGATTATGAAATTTTTTCTCAAGTGGAGCTATTGGTTATTGATGAACCGGCTTCAATTCCATTACCTGTTGTAAAGGCTCTGCTTGGGCCATATTTAGTGCTTCTGTGCTCTACTGTAAATGGGTAATAATTATAAATGAGCCAACCACAATCACAGATTTTGTAACCATTCGGTTTCCATGGATAGTGATGATGATATTAACCCTATATATCAGTGACCTATATCTATATGAGAATGATCTCAACATTTACCTTGATATGGTTGTATGGATGTGACCTTTGGTATGTCATTAGAAAATCTCCAAATATCAGAAAATCCCCAAATTTGGAGAACTAAATCTCATCACTTTCGATCTGGAGTACTACCCTTGTGATAAAGTTGATGACTTTCGATCTCCCATTCTCTACCACTTTGCACTTCACCTTAAATATAGATCAGACCAAGGGCAATTCGTTACTGGGTGTTGAGATGGATGAGTTTGTTGAACTAAAATCCATAGCTTAAACTTCATGAAACTGGTGGAGTCAAATTCATGCAAGAACAAACACATCTTACACATCCTCTTTGAAACTCATCTGAAATAACATTGGAAGACATCTAGAGAGAACCCTATAGCCTAACACAATCCAATGGAATTGACCAAAAAACCTCAAATAGATTCAACCCTACTATAGGAGGAAGGGCCTGCAGTAAGAACTTACCATTTTGCAAGAGCTGAGGGCTAATGTTGTTCTGTAAGAGCTGAGGGCGAATGCTGTTCTGCAAGAGCTGAGGGTGAATGCTGAGGGCGAACGTTGTTCTGCAAGAGCTGAGGGCGAATGTTGTTCTGCAAGAGCTGAGGGCGAATGCTGTTCTGTAAGAGCTGAGGGCGAATGCTGTTCTGCAAGAGCTGAGGGCGAATGATGTTCTACAAGAGCTGAGGGTGAATGATGTTCTACAAGAGCTGAGGGTGAATGCTAAGGGCGAATGCTGTTCTGCAAGAGCTGAGGGAGAATGCTGGGGCGAATGATGTTCTGCAAGAGCTGAGGGCGAATGCTGAGGGCGACTGCTGTTCTGCAAGAGCTGAGGGCGAATGCGCGCGTGATATCAGACATTAATGTAGTTTTTAATAAAATCATTTTTATGTAGCGCGCATATAAGTGTCGTTATACCAAAGGCGGCCAAAGCGTCGCTATTGCGACGGATGCCTCCAAACGTCACAATTGCGACACTTAGACATTGTGTCACACTTGCGATGTTTGGAGGCAGCCGTCGCAATAGTGATGCTTTGGGGCATAGTGTCGCAATTGCGACGTCTTCCTCCAAATGTCGCAATTGCGACACTTTGTCTAAGTGTCGGTATTAAGACACTTCTCTCTAAACGTCGGTATAGCGACAGTTTCGGGCGGGATTGAAAAAATTTGGGGAAATTTCCGACATTTGGTCAAAAGCGTCGAAACCAAGTGTTGAAATTTCCCCCAAATGTACTAGTGAGAGTCGTTGTAAGGACGACCATCAGTGCAACAATGCATAAAATGATGTGACACTTGTGAAAGAAAAACAAAAACTTAAAAAAACGCTTATACATGCTAAAGCATGTTAAGACGTCGGGGTGCATGCAAAGAAGCAATAAAAACAACACTCATGCAAGCCAAACGACCAAAAGCGACACAAAAATTGATAAAGGCAAAACTCACCCAGAAAAATGATGACAATCATGCTTGTTATCTCTAAATTGGTACTGATGGGCTGCTCCACTAGACAATATAGAGTAACTCTTTCAAACCATGTTTTGACTGAGGATTAGCCTCTTCATCTTGAGAGGTCTCTCTCAAATTAACTTACGATTTGCTCAATTAGGATTCAATCAGATGGCTAACTCTGTGATATGTACTTTAATGTATTTGATTGCAGGTGAAAAATGAAATAGGGTTCACTACCATTGGGCTTATGGAGTCAGTGTGAGGGAATTAAACAACAATGGCTCTCCTTGTGGAAGTTGAGGCTTTTAATGTTTCAATGAAAGGAAAATACACACACAGGAATATTCAATAGCTTAATGTTAAAAGGAATTCAGAGCATGAAGAACAATAATTATGAGTAATTCAACATCAAGATATTGGAAACGAATATTAAGAAACATAATACATAAGCTCATTGAAACACTCAAAGAATCTCAGGTGAAGCAGAAACACAGTCACATCAGAGTTGTTGTTAGAGAGAGAGTTTTTTGAAAATTTAAAAGAGTTGGAGAATGTTATTTGATACTACCACTATTGTAAATTTTTTATCATGAGTAATATACAGTGACAAAATGTTATCTCTAAATTGGTACTGATGGGCTGCTCCACCAGACAACTTAGAGTAACTCTTTCAAACCAGCTTTTGACTGAGGATTAGCCTCTTCAGCCTGAGAGGGCTCTCTCAAATTAACTTATGATTTTCTCAATTAGGATTCAATCAGATGGCTAACTCTTCAAAATTTGGGCACTCCATCCTTAGCAGTAGAAGGCTGCATCTCCTCAGGATCATTTATCACTTTGATTTTCAACCCTCTTTTATTCAATTCTTCCTGAATCATCTCCATTTGATCCTCTAGTTCTTTAACCTGTCCCTTGAGCTTTTTCCTTTGAGACTGTAACCATAGGTTTCACTTTCTGGTGTTTTTCATTACTCTCCTCAAAGGAAGTGTTCTTTTCAACAACTTTTTTTCATTTGTCAATGATTTACAAATAAATGATTAGCTCATCATTTACTTTTTCTTCAAAATCTACCATCATTTTTTTGTCTACCTTGGCCTCCTATATTTCTAATTTGACTTCAATGACCTCTTCTCTGGCCTCTCGTAATTGTTCCTGCAATACCTGTACTTTAGTCTTTTCCACCATCTTCTCCTTTCCTTTCCTTTGCACAATTTTTTTTTATGTTTCTGGAGATAATTCTATGATGCCTTCTGTGATAGGCTTCTTGCCTTTGTCAACATATTCTGTCTTCTTGTCTGCCATGACACCCTTTGCAATTTGTAGCCTAGTAAGTGGTTTCCTTGGTTGGAATATGAAACTTGCATCGTCTCCTGCAAAATCTAACTTTTTAACAGTCTCGCCTTTATGTTTCTTCTTCTTGTCACCTTCAATGTCTTCAACTATGACAATTGGAGTCTCCTCAATATCTATTGCTTGGAGGATGTCTTCAAGATTTCCCTTTCCAATGGTTTGACTTCTAGTTATGCTCCTGCTACCATGCTTGCTAATCTTCTGTTTGTTGCTTGTAGGTGAAGGTTGTGGGATATATGCCTCTGGTATAAGTTCTATTTCAACATCCATTGGATCCAAGATAGGCTATGCCTCTTCTTCATTGAAATCTTCTGTCATAGCTGGAGATGAAGTAGTTTTTGGCTTTGAATTCTTATTAGGTGACACTGAATCAACTTCATACCCACTGAGGAAAAGGAAAGATGCACAATCTCTGTTTAATTTCTTCAATTCTTCCAGCACTAAGAGTTTAATCAAACCATGGTGAAAAAATGATGTTTGACTGCCTTCAGCCTTGGCTTTAACCTTATCATACATCTTCCCTAAGCTCCTAAACAAAAATAAATGAAGATCAAGGGGCTGCTTACCAATGAAATGTAAAAGGAGCCTGAAATGGTATAGGTAAACCATATGGAACCTCCCCTCAAAGTAAAGTACTTTTGGATCACAAACAACAGTTTGGAATAATTGTCCTTCATATAACTCCTTGGAATCCTATATGCCATGTCAGCTCCAATGTGTTATGGTTTGAAAAATTTCTCACAGCTCTGCATTTTGAATTTAGTAGCTTTAAACCAATCTTCACCTTCTCTTCGTATCTTTGTAGCCTGAGAAATGGTATCATGTGACATTGTGAAATTTAAAACCCCCACCTTTGAGGTTGTGCCTGTAAAGTTCATTGCAAAATACTTTGATATTTAGGCATGAAATCCTTGAATATTTTTATAGAATTGCACACATTCGACATTTCTGAATACATCCATGAAACTTTGGTCTTCATTTAATAACTTGAGGTCCATCGGCTCGTATCTCACACAAAACCCTCCCTTGTTCACCTTCTTCTTCATAGCCATTATCCTTTATAACCATGTTTTCATTCTAACTGTGAAACCTACAGATAAAAACACTAGACAACAAGCTTCTTGAGGTGGGAGTCAGCTCTTCAAAGATGATACTAGACTGCTGAATGCAAGGCTTCGAACAAAAAATGACAGAGAGATATTTTGAGATGAATTTAAAAATGTAATTTGAAAGTTAGGAGAATGATACCAAATGTGGGAATAAAAAGGTAATGATGAGGGTAATTATCACCCTGCATGCTTGGGTTATCATGATAACTAATTGGGTGACCTCACCTTTACCCCTGACCATCAGAATTTTGATAGCTCACCGTCCTCTATTTTTTGGCAGGAAAACATGATTTCGTAGCGAAGACAGTTATAAACATAACAGGTTCGCAACATAATTTTCAGGTTATTCCGTAGTGAAATCTACCATTCTGCAGTTATATTCGCTACCAAATGGTGAAAAAATAGACATGTTGCATTTGTTTGATTTAAGGCCATGCATGTGAAAACTAAGTGGAATTGGGTGGATTTGACTGACATGACATGAATAATGGGGGGTTTCAAAATTAGGGTAAGGTTTATTTCATGGAATGTTTCATCAAATTCATGAAACAATATATTAAGACAAAGTGAAACCTAGTTGAGTGAGGTGAGTGATCCTATCAATTAAATTTTGAAAAATTATGTGTGATAATAGTGTCGAAGGTTCCTTGATCTCCTTGGGAATGATAGAGTTCCAAGATCGAATGTGAGAATGATATATAGGGCCATCGATTAAATATATTTGATAAATTAGGGTTTATGACGCCCATGCCACAAATCAAGGGAAAAGTGACAATTGGCGACAGTTTCCAAAAATAGAAAGTGTGCTTCCTTCGGGTTACTAAAAATAGATCCCTAGCTTTTAGAGATGATATTTCACTTTTCTTCTTTTCTTCCTTCTCTGGTAAATATTTCCAAGCACCTTACTGGGAAGGATTGCACAATTCTGGTGAACTGGCAGCTCCCGGCTCAATGCACTACACATTTTTTGAGCTCAATGAGTGATTTCATAGTTTATGGGCTTAGTGTTGGGCTGCTTGTCATGAATGCACAATTATCGAGCTCAAGGCTAGGCTATCATTCATGATTGCGCAATTTTGATCATCAAGGAAAAGACTGACTTCATGAATTGCGCAGTTTTTGGAGGCAAGCTTGGCACTGTTGTGCAAGACTTAGACATGAGGTCAATTTGTGACTTAGAGAAATTTTCTAAGTGAAGAGAAAATGAACAGAAGAAAATTTGAAAGATAAATGACAGTTAAAGTATTGATACCTGATAGTAGTACGAGGTAAGATCTTGTGAATGGAAGTTAGGCTCCAAAATATAAGTAATGAAAATTTTTTGGAGCGTGGTTGTAGCCGCTACAACATTGGCGACACACTGATAGAATTCCAACTCTTTGAATGAATCTTGTCTTTGTGTAAAATCGAGTCTCACCCTTTTGGAAGTATTGTTCAATTCATTGATTACCACAAATCCCTCACTTACTTTGAGTTAAAGACATAGTCCCTTTTGTCCTATTCATTAGTGTAACACTAACCAAGCCAAGTCACACTGACTTGTTTCAATTGGAGATGAGGAATATATAGATGCACAAGTAAAATAAAATTGTTAGTCTTTATTTTCATCTCAGGTGTTTCTCCATTGCTAGAAGGACTAGATAGTACCCCAGTGTAATCACTTCAGAAACACAAACATTCCTCCGCTGCCAGCAAGCCTGGAAAATACCCTGATGGAGTTGCTTGATTTATCTCTTTGCGTAGGAAGCCTTTCTCTTCTTTCACCCTTTATTTCTTTATTTTTATTTTTTCATAGAGTCGTGCATAGGCACTTATTTATTTCATGGGGAGAAGATGGATCCCAACTTATTGAGAATAGAAGATGTTGTTCCTTTGGAGAAGTATGTTTATGTACACCTTTGACATACTTGTTAAGGTTCTCCTCCCCTCCTTACTCTACTAGACTATATTGAAAAGGATTAACCGAATATATAAAAACCGATTAGAGTAAGCGGAACTAATTAAAACCCAAACATCATGATTTCACCATGACTTGCTCTAATAAGGAACATATTTTCCATCTGAGTATCATCAACCAAAACAAAACAACAATATTCACAAAAAGAGAGGGAATAAACATAAAACCAAGTGTTGGTAGAAGAACAACTTTCCTCTTGTATTTCACAATGCTTGCTCTAGAATCTAGACACGATCTCATGTGGAAACTAACCTAAGACTAAAAAAAATAAACAAAGGAAAGAAGAAAGACTGAAAAAAAAATGAGCGAAAGAAAAAAAAAAGGCAATGAAAAGAAAACACTACTCATACTCCTAACCTAAGCAGAAAGTAGGTCAACTCACATAAAGTGATATTTCCAATGCAGCCACCAGTGCATTGGTAGGTCTTCGCAAGCGAGTGAACACATGAAATATAAGACATTTCAAGAAAAAAAAATTTAAGTTTGAATGCGCACAAAAAAGAAATTGCGAAAAGCACATGGATAACATTCCGCGGATGTATCATGGTGTGGTGATACATCGCGAGTCGAAGACTTGAAAACACAAACTTTTGAACCATGAAGGCGAGCAAACATAGAGAAAGAAATAAATTTTCATTTCGCCACAAGGCTCACCAAGTAAGACTCCTCCAACGATTGAGTGATAGGATCGTGGAAAACAGATGGAGGATGTGAAATTTGGAAATCAGAAGGTTTCCAACACGCACAATAGAGTGATGAGGATCCTCAGGAGGTTTAAAATTATTATGATCGGAGGTGGAACTGACCTCAAGGATACGAGAACCTGACATAACCATCAGATATAGTTGAAGTGCCTTGATAGCTTGAGGAAGACAAATTATCAAAGATCGGTGGCTTCGAAAAATAAATAACAGGAAAATCAGAATCGTGACCATCTAAAACAATGAAAAGTTAACTACAACCACGATCAGAAAGTTCAAGATTGCAAACGAAGGTGTCCTCATGATCTAGTGAATCATATAGAGGGGTAGATGGAAAATGAGAAATTTCACCCTCTATGTTTACAGAAAGGTATGATGAGAGCTTGGGAATATCAATGATATAATATTCATCCTCTCTGCATTTAAATGAAAAAATTGTATTCCATGAATTCTGCGAATTATTGGAAGTATAAATAGTATCAAAAACAGAAATTTCAAATGATTCAACCAAAATGACAAAATCACAGACAGTGCCAAGATCATGCAGAAGAGTTGCGGAAGGAAGAGAGTCATCCCTCATCACAGATTCTTGTTCGATAATGGACTCCACCACATAATCATTGAAAATGACATCGTAGTTTGGTAGCACAACAACAAATCCATCCAACACCTGATCCTCATAAAAATCAAAGGAAGGATTTGAAACATCAAAACACACAAACTCGCAATTCAGAGGATCAGAGGGACCAAAGGGTGGAGGATGAGGAGAAAAATATTCAACACACTCACCGGGCTTGCAGTCTAAAACTGCGCAGGGATACCAAGTATGTGGGCCAGGAGGAGATGGTGGTTCTTGAACAAATGTTTTGCGAATATTTTCCACGGAATCCGTGGTAGTAAAAATGTTAGATTAAAAGAGGACGAGAATTTTCTTGGAATAACACCTCAGTTTGTCGCATATTTAGAATATTTACGCTCGAGGTTTATTGGGTGTGATTTAAGCAATCGTAAATCATGTGGAGTAATTAAAATATGAACAATATATATAAATATTCTCGTTAAGAAATCCCAGTCAACTTCATATTTTGGAAATTCAAAACAAAGATGCAAAAAACGATTAAGAAAAAGATGTAGTGATTCATTAGGTGATTTTCGCAATTCTAAACTTCTCTTGCACCAAAGTTTATAATAAAAGTATTTAAAAGCGCAAAATAGTTCTATGAAAATATGTTCAAAAGAGTGGATAGAGGCATCGGTCAATGTGTAACACCATTTCCTTACGCGTCCTTCTAATGTGAGAAAGAACAACCAAAAGCCAATATCCTCAAGGGGGATGTCGCGCTTTGTGAAAAATTGAAGAAAACGATTAGTATGCTCAAGGATGGTTTTTTCACCCTCGGTGTGGTTGTGGTTTTGGTGCACAAGTGTATCAGTCCACACTTTCTTAGGAGGAGTGGTCGTTGCCTCCAACCTTATGGTCACAGGCAGAAAAAGAGAAAGAGTTAGTAGGTTAGTGAACATGCTATAAAAACATTTAACACACTAAATCATGGTATAGTATGCATATGTAGAGAGAAAAGAAAACTAAACTAAACATAAACAAAAAATCTCATAAAGATTCAAACATAACAATAAAGCTAACAGCGAAATCAAAGTCCCCTCTTATTGCTTGTTGTTTGGAAGAAAGATACTACGTTTACACACTTACCAAGGGGCCCTTTGAACTATGGAGTTATAAGACCTAGTGCAAGGAAGTTTTACCCCTTTAGCAGCTGGTGCAAGGTCTCTCTCCCTACTCCAAAGGATTGAAGTTGTTGGATGGCCAACAACCGAATCCCCTCTCTACTTCTTCTCTGGATTGCACACTGTTGGTTTGCTCATGGGAAATTTGGTTAGCATAACAATGTGCTCTCCTTTTTCTCATCTCTTGGTGGCCATTTATAGATGAATTCAAATTCTCCTTCCCTCTCTTAGTACATTGATGGATGGTGGCCCAAGAGAGAGGGTTGATTCCTTTGTGTGCCACCTAATTCCTTTGTGTGCTCCCTTGAGGTCCCAAGGTGGATTAGGTGGTTGTCCTTAGGAGGCCTCAATTGTGGGATCATTTCATCAAGTGTGCCAAGTGGTCCCGGATGGTGACTTCCACCACTCTTAGGACCCCGCGGCTTTTTGAGGGAAAGTTGTGCAAAGGCGCGCTTATTGAAGAAAATTGCACAAAAGAGCATTTTGCCAGTGTTCTGGGTGTGCATTTTGATTCTACCTCTTGACCTTAGAGATTTTTAAAATTTTTAAAATCCTCTAATGTGTCTCAGCCCTGTAAATCCTTCTTCCTGACATTTAATAATGCCATCTTTGCTTGTCCAATTTGTTGGAAATACTCAAAGGGGGGTGAATCAGTATTTCTTTTCAATTGTTAATTTTACCAGTTAAATCACTTATATTTAGAATAAAAAATGAACAGTGATGGAATAGATACTTTTATTAATTTCTTCTTTACAATAAGTAAAGTAAAATAATGATATAGGGCTCCAACCCTAGATGAAGACTCCAATCTTCCAGGCTCCAACCTGTATTGTGCCAAGCACCGACTTGGTCTTTCCAAGGCTCCAACCTTGTCAATTTAAGGCACCAACCTCGTCAATTTTGAGGCACCAACCTCTAGGGCTCAAATCCTATCTCTAGTACAGGCTCCAACCCGGTTTCTTGAAGAATCCTATCCTCTAGGACTCCAATCCTAGCTTCCAAGGCACAAACCTTGTCTCTATGAGGCTTCGACCTCTTGGGCTCCAACCCTCAGCTTCACTTCGTCAAAATATGTTTAGTTATTCTTCATAGCTCCCAATGTATTCTTCAACCAGCCCTGACAATCTTCAGCAATGCCTTCACTTAGTCTCCATGTCACGTCATCAATGACAACCTTGATCTCTTAGAAGGTGTAACCATTGCTCTTCATCGTACCCAAGCAAAGATCTCCAAATTACCTCATGATGACTTTCAATAATGCATCATGGTCTTCAAGATTAGCTCCAAGTTCAGCTAAGGCTTCTCAACAAGGTGTCTACAATGGGCTGCTCAATTGAAGGTCAAATTAATACTCAAGGTGTGCTCGAAAGAAACCTTCAAGACTTCAAGGGATCTTCAACAATGCTTGGTGTGCTCCTAATATGCTCAAAGGTTGCAGGCTTCTTCAAGTCAACCCAAGTCTTCACTGTTTATTACTTCTCTTGTCCAAAACCTCCAAACACTTCTTTGTAAATGCTTAACTGTTCAAAGTTCCAAATCTGTGACTGTCCAAGGCTCCAAAAGCTTGACTGTTCAAAGTCCCAAATCTGTGACTATCCAAGGCTACAAAATCTTGACTGTTCAATTCTTCAAAGTGTTGCTACTATCCTTCATGGTTTCAAACCTTAGAGCCTTAGCTCTTTGATCCTCTATAGAAATATGACCAAGGCTCTTCCAAAGTAATGCAAACCTTCACTGAGCCTTTTTATTATACCTCAACTGTTTTCTTTAAGGAAGATCACCAACAATCTGAGCTTCAGATCTTTAGCACACTCCACAGTTCGAATTGAAATCTGACCACACTTCTTATCATCGGTCAAGACAAGAGAACACAGGTCTGAAATAATATATCACAGGTCCAAAATGTATGGCAGCCCCTTGTCACATCTACTGAAGCTATCTCTCCTGCAGCAATAATAAAAGGTCTGAAATTCTGTAGTTGTCTCTCTTGAGGCTGCAATAAGTTAAGACTCCTGTAGTGGAAAAACTATTACAGACCTGAAATTACAGAATTGTTACAGGTTTGTGGTGCTAAAATCAAAGAACATGTCCAAGATCTATCTTGTGGGTGTTTTCCAAAACACAGATCTGAGATATGTGCTCAATTTCGAGCCAAATCAGAGATCTGAAGTGCTTTTCCATATTTGCAAGATCCGGTACTTTTACACACAGGTATCAATTCAAATTTTTAACCCAAAGATTAGTTTTTCCCTTAAACTATTCCTTCTCAGGCTCATGAGATGTGAAGTCAATTTTTTTTACTATCTCTGTGATTTACACTGAAATTGACGAGGAAAAATGAAGTTTCAGACTTGTATTTATAGTGATTTCGTCATAATTGAAGAGTCACGTCCATTTGAAGTGAGGCCGACTTAATATGACTGTGCATAGGTCGACTCAAGGGCCAGATATATACCTTTAACTTTTAAAACTCATATCTCCCAAAATATTTGGAGTTTTGGGGCGTGCAAGGGCTCATTGGAAAGAGGAAAAAATCCTCTTTAAGATGGACTAGGTCACATGTTGAAAGGCTGCCTCTAAGGTTGGAAAATTTATTTTTCTTTGTGACTGTCGTTAAATTTTATGCATAAAAATTTTGGGACATCATGAGGAATGTTTGGGACAATGTGGCTTCTTCATTGTTATCAATGTCACATAGGATCATAGATTCATTATGTAGGAGTGCAGAATTCATGTAGCATCACGTATCAACAATGTCATCATATATTAGTGCAATGATATGTCCTAGTGCAGCCTTTATTAATTTGTCAATAGCTCCAAAGAATTTTTCCAATCATCAAATGATCTCCAACCATGTTATCAAGACCTCATCAAGTGCCATCATCAAGTGTGGTCATTTTTCAAGTGTATGACATCATCAAGTGTAGTCCTCCATATGTCATCAAGGGATGGGATAATCAAGTGTAGTCCTCCATATGTCATCAAGGGCTATTAGATACTTCAATGGTACTTAAGATCTAGATCATCAAACAAGGCCTATGATTGACACTTGGCACCTTAAGAATATTTGTCATCTTGACATCATGTTGGTTCCAGGACTCTTCGTGACATCTTCATTGATGGTATCAACCTAGAGTCATGGTATCATCATCTGGAACCAGGCATCACAAGAATATTGACATCTCGGCCAATTCCATATTGACATCAATAACAACCTTAGACCAACAATCTCCCCCTTTCTCATTGATGGCAATATTCTTGCCCTTCCAACATTTTCTCCCCCTTTGACATCAATGGAAAACGGGGTACCCAAGAACTCCCCCTATCATCCTGCTTCATGTTGCTCCCCCTGTCATGGTGCTCTTCTTGGAAATGTGGTTCATGATAGATGTGTTTATATTTCTTCATGTGATGAACCATCTCCCCCTGTCTACAAAAATTCCTTTAGCTCATGAAGGGTTGGTCGCCTTTTGTGATCAAGTAGAAGGCATCATCATAATATCATGTTTTTCTTTAATGGAGTTACTTCTGAGAGATGATCTATCCAGATTTTCCATGTGTAGCTCATCAATGATTTTATAGGGCCCATTCACGGATAGCTTATGCAAGAATGCTCGAGAATCACAAAACTCCCCTTAACTGTATGCATGGTCTCTTTTCTGGCAGAGTCTCATCATCAAATATTTGAAATATCACATCTGCCAAGGATGTCTTCATCAAATCAGCATGTTTTGTTGGTTGGAGTGTTCAAGAGACTTCTGAATTCAAGTTGCTTCCTTCTCCATACTTGTGTAACTTTCTTCTCTGGCTTGGTTGTCATGGTTTTAGCTTGCTTAGGAACCCAAGTAAAGTTACAATCACATGCCATATGTCCAATGTTATGGCAATTGAAACACTCTATCTTGTTCATGAATAAGAAATCATGACTTCTTCTTGCAAAATTACTTCTACAAGATTGAAGGGGACCATTATATTTGTCTTTGTGATATGCCCTACAGTCTTTTTCCGTGTGCCCAAAGTTTGTACAAGAATAGAAATAACCAAGAAATATACTTTGGTACCTTGAAGATGGAGTTTTCATCGATCTACTTATGAAGTCTTTTTGCCTTGGGATTCTTTGATGTTATTCATTTCCTTTTGTATTCTTGACACCATCTGCAAGTCTCCTTGGAGTAGAATTCCTTTCGTTGTTCTCTTGATTCTTCTCCTTGCCTTTACTGGAACTGGGAGCATCAACATTTCTTTCTAGGTTCCTCACATCTTTGTTTTTTGAAGCATTATCATTCTTGCTTGAGGATTCACCTGCATAGCCAAGACCTGATTTATCACAGGGAGACCTTTGATGACTTAGGATGTCATCTAGGGTTTGAGAGCTTTTCAAGTTCTTATTTAGCAAGTCAACTTTCTTTTTAAGAAAGAAAATTTCTCCTTTCAACTTTTCATAATGTTCATCTTTCATAACTAGTTGCTTCTTCATTTCTTCCATCATCCTTGTTGCTTCACATGCTTCGATTTTAAGGGAGATGATATTTGATTTCATTATGAAGACTTCTTCATTCTCCTTTTCTTGACTTCTCTCCATTTCTTCCTTTATTCTTGTAGCTTCACATGTTTTAGCCTTGAAAAGGTTGGTGTCTGATTTTAGTTTCAAGATTTCTTCATCCTTTTCTTATAGTTGGCATATCATGGTGTTTCTCTCCTTTTCTGCTTCATTAACTTGTCCTTCTATGAATGCTAAAGTTTCCATCACCTTCTCAGCTCTTTGCGCTTGTTTCCTTGCTTCTTCTAGTTGAGATCCAAGAGAGGAGACCTCTTCCTTGTATTGACCAATCTCTGATTCAAGATTGTTCAAGCTCTTAAGTCTTTGTTCAAGGTGGCTTGACAAAGTTTCTTCCCTTTTCTTTGCCTTATCCAATTGATTTGTCATAGATATGACTTCTTCATGATGCTTTCTTTTGTTTTGATTAAATTTCTCTTTAAGTTTTGCGAGCTCCTCGTCTCTTTCTTGTACTTGAAGCTTGACAAAGTCAACTTCCTTCCTTGTCTTGTCTTGGTTACCATCTTGCACTTTCTTCTTAAGTTCCTCATTTTCATTTTTCAAAGCGTTAATCTCTTCCATGGAAGCCATAAGTTTATTCAGGAGATCTTCTTCAAAGTCTTCTTTGTTCTCTTCATCATCAACTTCCTTGATGGATTCTGGACTTCTTTCTTGTTTTCCATCATCTTCTTGACTAGAGATAATTGTCAACACTCCTTTTGAGTGAAGATCATGAAGTTTGTCCCATATGACTTTTGTTGACGAACATTTTTCAAAATTGGCCTTCACAGAATTTGGTAACGCATTCAAAATTGTCTTCATTGCTTTTGTATTGTATTCCTTGGATTCTTCGTCCATCGTGTTATTAGTAATCACTGATTTCCAAACTTCAATTCCTTGATTCTTCAATAAATTCCTCATTCTTGCCTCCCATATATCAAAATTTCCATTGAATAATGGAGCCTTCGCAAACTGATTGACTTCAATTTCGATGGTTGAGGAAGACACAACATTAGAAGGATTAGAGACTTTCTTCCTTGGCTTTGCCATTTGTGTTCTAATGATCAACCTTCAAGTGGTTAGGCTTTGAGTGAAGGTACTGGCTCTGATACCAATTGTTGGAAATACTGAGAGGGGGGTGAATCAGTATTTCTTTTCAATTGTTAAATTTACCAGTTAAATCACTTATATTTAGAACAAAAAATGAACAATGATGGAATATATACTTTTATTAATTTCTTATTTACAATAAGTAAAGTACAATAATGATATAGGGCTCCAACCCTAGATGAAGACTCCAATCTTCTAGGCTCCAACCTATATTGTGCCAAGCACCGACTTGGTCTTTCCAAGGCTCCAACCTTGTCAATTTGAGGCACCAACCTCGTCAATTTTGAGGCACCAACCTCTAGGGCTCCAACCCTATCTCTAGAATAGGCTCCAACCCGGTTTCTTGAGGAATTCTATCCTCTAGGGCTCCAACCCTATCTTCCAAGGCACCAACCTTGTCTCTATGAGGCTCCAACCCCTTGGGCTCCAACACTCAGCTTCACTTCGTCAAAATATGTTTAGTTATTCTTCACGGCTCCCAATGTCTTCTTCAACCAGCCCTGAGAATCTTCAGAAATGCCTTCACTTAGTCTCCACGTCACGTCATCAATGAAAACCCTGATCTCTGAGAAGGTGTCACCATTGCTCTTCATTGTACCCAAGCAAAGATCTCCAAATTACCTCATGATGACATTCAATAATGCATCATGGTCTTCAAGATTAGCTCCAAGGTCAGCTAAGGCTTCTCAACGAGGTGTATACAATAGGCTACTCAATTGAAGGTCAAATTAATACTCAAGGTGTGCTCGAAAGAAACCTTCAAGTTTAGCTTCAAGAGTGATCTTAACAATGTGCTTCAAGAGTCTCTTCACAAGGTGCTCCAATACTTCAAGGGATCTTCAACAATGCTTGGTGTGCTCCTAATATGCTCAAAGGTTGCAGGCTTCTTCAAGTCAACCCAAGTCTTCACTTTTATTACTTCTCTTGTCCAAAACCTCCAAACCCTTCTCTGTAAATGCTTGATTGTTCAATGTTCCAAATCTGTGACTGTCCAAGGCTCCAAAAGCTTGAATGTTCAAAGTTCCAAATCTGTGATTGTCCAAGGCTCCAAAATCTTGATTGTTCAATTCTTCAAAGTGTTGCTACTATCCTTCATGGTTTCAAACCTTAGAGCCTTAGCTCTTTGATCCTCTATAGAAATATGACCAAGGCTCTTCCAAACTAATGCAAACCTTCACCGAGCCCTTTTATGATACCTCAACTGTTTTCTTTAAGGAATATCACCAAAAATCTGAGCTTCAGATCTTTAGCACACTCCATAATTCGAATTGAAATCTGACCACACTTCTTATCATCGGTCAAGGCAAGAGAACCCAGGTCTGAAATAATATATCACAGGTCCAAAATGTATGGCAGCTCCTTGTCACATCTCCTGAAGCTATCTCTCTTGAAGCAATAATAAAAGGTCCTAAATCCTGTAGCTGTCTCTCTTGAGGCAGCAATAAGTTAAGACTCCTGTAGTGGCAGAACTATTACAGACCCAAAATTACAGAATTGTTACAGGTCTGTGGAGCTGACATCAAAGAATAGGTCCGAGAATTATGTTGTAAGGTGTTGTCCAAAACACAGATCTTAGATATGTGCTCAATTCCGAGGCACATCAGAGATCTGAAGTGTTGCTCTGTATTTTCAAGATCTGGTACTTTTACACACAGGTATCAATTCAGATTTTTAACCCAAACATTAGATTTTCCCTTAAACTATTCCTTCTCGACCTCATGAGATGTGAAGTCAATTTGTTGTACTATCTATGTGATTTGCACTGAAATTGATGAGGAAAAATGAAGTTTCAGACTTGTGTTTATAGTGATTTTGTCATAATTGAAGAGTCACATCCATTTTAAGTGAGGTCGACTTAATATGATTGTGCATATGTCGGGCTCAAGGGCCAGATATATACCTTTAACTTGTAAAATTCATATTTACCAAAATATTTGGAGTTTTGGGGCGTGTAAGGGATCATTGGAAAGAGGAAAAAATCCTCTTTAATATGGACTAGGTCACATGTTGAAAGGCTACCTCTAAGGTTGGAAAATTTATTTTTCTTTGTGACTGTCCTTAAATTTTATGCATAAAAATTTTGGGACAGCATGAGGAATGTTTGGGATAGCGTGGCTTCTTCATTGTTATCAATGTCACATAGGATCATAGATTCATTATGTAGGAGTGCAGCATTCATGTAGCATCACGTATCAACAATGTCATCATATATTAGTGTAGCGATATGTCCTAGTGCAGCATTTATTAATTTGTCAACAGCTCCAAAGAAGTTTTCCAATCATTAAATGATCTCCAACCATGTTATCAAGACCTCATCAAGGGACATCATCAAGTGTGGTCATTTTTCAAGTGTATGAAATCATCAAGTGTAGTCCTCCATATGTCATCAAGGGATGGCGTCATCAAGTGTAGTCCTCCATATGTCATCAAGGGCTATTAGATACTTCAATGGTACTTAAGATCTAGATCATCAAACAAGGCCTATGATTGACACTTGGCACCTTAAGAATATTTGTCATCTTGACATCATGTTGGTTCCAGGCTTCTTCGTGACATCTTCATTGATGGTATCAACCAAGAGTCATGGTATCATCATCTGGAACCAGGCATCACAAGAATATTGACATCTCAACCAATTCCATATTGACATCAATGACAACTTTATACCAACAATCTCCCCCTTTCTCATTGATGGCAATATTCTTGCCCTTCCAACATTTTCTCCCCCTTTGACACCAATGGAAAACAGGGTACCCAAGAACTCCCCCTATCATCCTGCTTCATGTTGCTCCCCATGTAATGGTGCTCTTCTTGGAAATGTGGTTCATGATAGATGTGTTTATATTTCTTCATGTGATGAACCATCTCCCCCTGTCTACAAAAATTCCTTTAGCTCATGAAGGTTTGGTTGCCTTTTGTGATCAAGTATAAGGCATCATCATAATATCATGTTTTTCTTCAATGGAGTTACTTCCGAGAGATGATTTATCAAGATTGTCCATGTGTAGCTCATCAAGGATTTTATAGGGCCCATTCATGGATAGCTTATGCAAGAATGCTCAAGAATCAAAAAACTCCCCTTAACTGTCTGTATGCATGGTCTCTTTTCTGGCAGAGTCTCATCATCAAATATTTGAAATATCACATCTGCCAAGGATGTATTCATCAAATCAACATGTTTTGTTGGTTGGAGTGTTCAAGAGACTTCCAAATTCAAGTTGCTTCCTTCTCCATACTTGTGTAAATTTCTTCTCTGACTTGGTTGTCATGGTTTTAGCTTGTTTAGGAACCCAAGTCAAGTTACAATCACATGCCATATGTCCAATGTTATGGCAATTGAAACACTCTATCTTGCTCATGAATAAGAAATCATGAATTCTTCTTGCAAAATTTCTTCTAGGAGATTGAAGGGGACCATTATATTTTTCTTTGTGATATGCCCTACAGTCTTTTTCCATGTGCCCAAAGTTTGTACAAGAATAGCAATAACCAAGAAATATACTTTGGTACCTCGAAGATGGAGTTTTCCTCGATGTACTTCTGAAGTATTTTTTCCTTGGGATTCTTTGATGATATTTATTGCCTTTTGTATTCTTGACACCATTTGCAAGTCTCCTTGGAGTAGAATTTATTTTGTTGTTGTCTTGATTCTTCTCCTTGCCTTTTTTGGAACTGGGAGCATAAGCATTTCTTTCTAGGTTCCTCACATCTTTGATGTTCGAAGCATTATCATTCTTGCTTGAGGATTCACCTGCATAGCCAAGACCTGATTTATGAAGGGGAGACCTCCGATGACTTAGGATGTCATCTAGGGTTTGAGAGCTTTTCAAGTTCTTATTCAGCAAGTCAACTTCCTTTTTAAGAAAGACAATTTCTCCTTTCAACTTTTCACAATATTCATCTTTCATAACTAGTTTCTTCTTCATTTCTTCCATCATCCTTGTTGCTTCATGTGCTTCAATTTTAAGGGAGATGATATTTGATTTCATTGTGAAGACTTCTTCATTCTCCTTTTCTAGACTGCTCTCCATTTCTTCTTTTATTCTTGTAGCTTCACATGTTTCGGCCTTGAGAAGATTGGTGTCTGATTTTAGTTTCAATATTTCTTCATCCTTTTCTTCTAGTTGGCATATCATGGTGTTTCTCTCATTTTCTGCTTCATTAACTTGTCCTTCTATGAATTCCAAAGTTTCCATCACCTTCTCGGCTCCTTGCGCTTGTTTCCTTGCTTCTTCTAGTTGAGATCTAAGAGAGGAGACCTCTTCCTTGTATTTACCAATCTCTGCTTCAAGATTGTTCAAGCTCTTAAGTCTTTGTTCAAGGTGGCTTGACAAAGTTTCTTCCCTTTTCTTTGCCTTATCCAATTGATTTGTCATAGATATGACTTCTTCATGATGCTTTCTTTTTTTTTTGATGAAATTCCTCTTTAAGTTTGGCGAGCTCCTCGTCTCTTTCCTGTACTTGAAGCTTGACAAAGTCAACTTCCTTCCTTGTCTTGTCTTGGTTACCATCTTGCACTTTCTTCTTAAGTTCCTCATTTTCCTTTTTCAAACTGTTAATCTCTTCCATGGAAGCCATAAGTTTATTCAGAAGATCTTCTTCAAATTCTTCTTTGTTCTCTTCATCATCAGCTTCCTTGATGGATTCTGGACTTCTTTCTTGTTTTCCGTCATCTTCTTGACTAGAGATCATTGTCAACACTCCTTTTGAGTGAAGATCATGAAGTTTTTCCCTTATGACAATTACTGATGAACATTTTTCAAAATTGGCCTTCACAGAATTTGGTAACCCATTCAAAATTGTCTTCATTGCTTTTGTATTGTACTCCTTGGATTCTTCGTCCATCGTGTTATTAGTAATCACTGATTTCCAAAATTCAATTCCTCGAGTCTTCAAGAAATTCCTCATTCTTGCCTCCCATATATCAAAATTTCCATTGAATAATGGAGCCTTTGAAAATTGATTGACTTCAATTTCCATGGTTGAGGAAGACACACCATTAGAAGGATTAGAGACTTTTTTCCTTGGCTTTGCCATTTGTGTTCTAATGATCAACCTTCAAGCAATTAGGCTTTGAGTGAAGGTACTGGCTCTGATACCAATTGTTGGAAATACTGAGAGGGGCGTGAATCAATATTTCTTTTCAATTGTTAATTTTACCAGTTAAATCACTTATATTTAGAACAAAAAATGAACAATGATGGAATAGATACTTTTATTAATTTCTTCTTTACAATAAGTAAAGTACAATAATGATATAGGGCTCCAACCCTAGATGAAGAATCTAATCTTATAGGCTCCAACCTCTATTGTTCCAAGCACCGACTTGGTCTTTCCAAGGCTCCAACCTCATCAATTTGAGGCACCAACCTCTAGGGCTCTAACCCTATCTCTAGTATAGGCTCCAACCCAGTTTCTTGAGGAATCCTATCCTCTAGGGCTCCAACTCTATCTTCCAAGGCACCAACCTTGTCTCTATGAGGCTCCAACCTCTTGGGCTCCAACCCTCAGCTTCACTTCATCAAATTATGTTTAGTTATTCTTCACGACTCCCAATGTCTTCTTCAACCAGCCCTGACAATCTTCAACAATGCCTTCACTTAGTCTCCACGTCACGTCATCAATGAAAAATTTGATCTCTTAGAAGGTGTCACCATTTCTCTTCATCATACCCAAGCAAAGATCTCCAAATTACCTCATGGTTACTTTCAATAATGCATCATGGTCTTCAAGATTAGCTCCAAGGTCAGCTAAGGCTTCTCGACAAGGTGTCTACACTAGGCTGCTTAATTGAAGGTCAAATTAATACTCAAGGTGTGCTCGAAAGAAAACTTCAAGTTTAGCTTCAAGAGTGATCTTAACAACGTGCTTCAAGAGTCTCTTCACAAGGTGCTCCAAGACTTCAAGGGATCTTCAACAATGCTTAGTGTGCTCCTAATATGCTCAAAGGTTTTAGGCTTCTTCAAGTCAACCCAAGTCTTCATTGTTTATTACTTCTCTTGTCCAAAACCTCCAAACACTTCTTTGTAAATGCTTGACTGTTCAAAGTTCCAAATCTGTGACTGCCCAAGGCTCCAAAAGCTTGACTGTTCAAAGTTCCAAATCTGTGACTGTCCAAGGCTCCAAAAGCTTGACTGTTCAATTCTTCAAAGTGTTGCTACTATCCTTCATGGTTTCAAACCTTAGAGCCTTAGCTCTTTGATCCTCTATAGAAATATGACCAAGGCTCTTCCAAACTAATGCAAACCTTCACCAAGCCTTTTTATTATACCTCAACTATTTTCTTTAAGGAAGATCGCCAACAATTTGAGATTCAGATCTTTAACACACTCCACAGTTTGAATTGAAATCTGACCACACTTCTTATCATCGGTCAAGACAAGAGAACACAGGTCTGAAATAATATATCACAGGTCCAAAATGTATGGCAGCTCCTTGTCACATCTCCTGAATCTATCTCTCTTGCAGCAATAATAAAAGGTCCGAAATCCTGTAGCTGTCTCTCTTGAGGATGCAATAAGTTAAGACTCATGTAGTGGCAGAACTATTACAGACCCAAAATTGCAGAATTGTTACAGGTCCGTGATGCTAAAATCAAAGAACAGGTCCGAGCTTTATGTTGTGAGGTGTTGTCCAAAACACAGATCTGAGATATATGCTCAATTTTGAACCACATCAGAGATCTGAAGTGTTGTTTCGTATTTGCAAGATTTGGTACTTTTACACACAGGTATCAATTCAGATTTTTAACCCAAACATTAGATTTTCCCTTAAACTATTCCTTCTCGGCCTCATGAGATGTGAAGTCAATTTTCTATACTATCTATGTGATTTGCACCGAAATTGACGAGGAAAAATGAAGTTTCAAACTTGTATTTATAGTGATTTCGTCATAATTGAAGAGTCACGTCCATTTTAAGTGAGGCCGACTTAATATGACTGTGCATAGGTCGGCTCAAGGTCCAGATATATACCTTTAACTTGTAAAATTCATATCTCCCAAACTATTTGGATTTTTGGGGCATGTAAGGGCTCATTGGAAAGAGGAAAAAATCCTCTTTAAGATGGACTAGGTCACATGTTGAAAGGCTACCTCTAAGGTTGGAATATTTATTTTTCTTTGTGACTGTCCTTAAATTTTATGCATAAAAAGTTTGGGACAACATGAGGAATGTTTGGGATAGCGTGGCTTCTTCATTGTTATCAATGTCACATAGGATCATAGATTCATTATGTAGGAGTGCAGAATTCATGTAGCATCACGTATCAACAATGTCATCATATATTAGTGCAGTGATATGTCCTAGTGTAGCCTTTATTAATTTGTCAACAGCTCCAAAGCAATTTTCCAATCATCAAATGATCTCCAACCATGTTATCAAGATCTCATCAAGTGCCATAATCAAGTGTGGTCATTTTTCAAGTGTATGGCATCATCAAGTGTAGTCCTCCATATGTCATCAAGGGATGGCATCATCAAGTGTAGTCCTCCATATGTCATCAAGGGCTATTAGATACTTCAATGGTACTTAAGATCTAGATCATCAAACAAGGCCTTTGATTGACACTTGGCACCTTAAGAATATTTTTCATCTTGACATCATGTTGGTTCCAGGCTTCTTCGTGACATCTTCATTTATGGTATCAACCAAGAGTCATGGTATCATCATCTGGAACCATGCATCACAAGAATATTGACATCTCGGCCAATTCCATATTGACATCAATGACAACCTTAGACCAACACGATTTTCCAGTGATAACAGTTGCCACTAATGTGTGAGTTCCAGGAAGAACTGTATAGCCGAAATACCTTATAGTTTCTTTTCTGTTTACTGTGTGGAGAGAGAGAGAGAGACCCACATGCAACTGCAGGTTAGAAACTCCTTACAGTGGGTAGAAGAGTGACTATGTTTTTTGGGGACCCTACAGAAATAGTATGATACAATAAATACATTTTTTGTAAGAGGCGGGCATGTCCCATGCTCGTGATGCTTTGGCTAGCTAAGAAAATCTATCTGATAGACAAAATTTTTGTCTCTGTCACTGATATGGTAGTGATATGATGATTTGGTTGATAACGAATATTTATGATGCCCTCAGGGGCGTTTTTTCTTTGATAATAGGTGGAATGTGGTACCCACATGCGTAATATTCGTATGGCATATAAATTCTCATTGTACGCATGGGTGTATGACTGGGACCTTCCTGTGTAAGCGTTGCTGATAGAGATTCTTATAATGGCATGGGTCTTCGACGAATTTGTGCAAAGTGAAATGGTTTTAAAATACGATACCATCTTGACATGAGAGCTTTTGTCGTAGTCGAATGTCAGGAGGATCGATGACATATGTGGGCAATGATGATTCCCATAGTGCCACTCGAGAATGCCCCTATTGTGGTGAGGATCCATTCGAGGTACTGCTTCCGTTTTGGAGAATGTGATTTGAGGTCGAAAAAAAGGAAGTGTCAACCGAACGAGAGAGTTGTTGATGTAGGGGACCAGGGTCTTTGATTTGATAAGTTTAACATAGGCATACTAGCGAGGGGTGACTGAAAACTGATGATGGGAGCTTGTGGCCCAAGGTCAGAGCATAAAAATCAGCTTGGCGGCAGTCATAACTATTTTTGATGAGGAGGTCCTTAGGGTTGGTAGGACGTCCAGGGTGGGGATATGTTGGTTATGAAGGTCGTGGTGGCTTTGTGTGGAAGGTCTGATGCTACGACTAGGGGTGACTAGGGATTGCTGCCATGGGAGAAAAAATGGATGGATAAGTTGGGGACTTGTAACACTGTTACTGATGAAATAGGTAACTTGACCTCAAAACGGGAACTCTAGCCCAAAAAGACTCTAAAAACATGAAAAAACACTCCAAAAACAAAAAGTGTGTATTCCAGAACGCACTTCGTTTTTTTTTAAGGTCGAATCTCAACATATTATAAAATTATGGTAAAAACAAAATTGTTTCTTGAAAAAAGGATTGAAAAAACACCCTCAAAACAAAACCAGTTGATGCTGGAATAACAAAAAATTAAATACATTTCTTTTTCACATTTTTTAAAAATAGAAAAAAATATTTTACTAAAATTCAAACATTAAAAAAAAACCTAAAATTTAAGAAAAAAATAAATTTAAAAAATAAAAACATTTAAAAGCTTAAAATTTAAAAATATATGAAGATAAAAAAAATAAAAATTTTAATTCAAACATTAAAAAAAAACCTAAAATTTAAGGGAAAAAAAAAAAAAATTAAAGATTAAAATATAAAAAAATAAAAATAAAAACAAAATAAAAATATTAAATTTAAAAAAAAACAAGTTAAAAAAAGGAAATTATAAAAAATAAAATATAGAAATTAAATTTAAAAAAGAAAAAGAAAATGTTTATTAAATTAAAAAAAAAAATTAAAACAAAAAATTAAATTTAAGGAAATGTATTAAAAAATATATATATATATATATATATTTAAATTAAAAGTAAAAAAATGAAATATTAATTAAAAATAAAAAAATGAAAAATAAAATACAATAAAAATATTAAATTTAAAACAATATATATTAAAAAAAAATGTTAATATTAAAATAACAAATTAAATTTAAAAACAAAAATATTAAATTTTAATAAATAAATGAATAAACAATTTTAATACACAATTTTAATTGAAATATAAAAATATAAAAATTTTATGTAATAAACAAAAAAATAATAATAATATAAAATAAAACATTTAAAAAACAATATTAAATTCAAATAAATTTAAAAAAAATATACAAAATTTATTAAATTTTATAAAATTAAATTAAAAAACTAAACATAAAACTTAATAATAAAGAAAAATTTGTAAAAAATCTTTCGGTAATAATCACATGCAATGGAACATTGTCGACGCGTTTCGAACCAACCAGTGTGGTTCATCATCACGACTAGGTGAGAGATCAGATCAGGACATTAAGTTTAAATAGATGTAGAGAAGGCTAAACTAGCCGTTAGGAAAAACGACTAGTTTGACCTTATATATATATATTTTAATAACGGCTAGTTTCATTTTTATTATTAAAATATTTGATTAGTTTATTCAATTAATCAATAACGTATTAAATAATTATTTAGTAAATACAAATTTCATATTTTATTTGGTTGATATAATTATTCAATTATAAATTTTATTTATTTATCCAAGCACGAGGTCCAATATATATATATATATAATAAAATATTTTTTTTATAAAAATAAACAAATAACTAAATTTAAAATAAATAAATAATAAATAAATTAAAAAAAATTAAAATTAAAATTAAAAATAAATAAATCAATAATACTAATAATGAAATGAATAAATAAATTAATTAATTAATTAAATTAAAATAAAATAAAAATAAAAATAAATAAATATATATATATATATATATATATATATATATATATATAGATATATAGATATATATATATATATATATATATATATATATATATATATATATATATATATATATATATATATAAAGGAACAATAAGTAGGGAAGGGTTCCCAAAAAAAAAAATCATGAATATAGGGCAGGTATCCAACACCTACTGATGATCCAACCATCATCTCTATTGAGATTAATGGGTCTTTTTTCAATTTATAAGGCCTCTCTAAGCTTCCGATGATGGAAATGATCGATCCTAGCGATGACCTTAGCCTCTTCGATGCAGATATGATGGTTAGTCTTTTCTACATGTTCAGCTAGGGCAGATGAGTGGGATCTTCCATGTTTAATGTCCACAGCATGCTCACAAATTCTTTGATTTATAGACCGTCCCGTTTCACCAATGTAGGGAGTCCCACAAGAACAAGGAATGATGTAGACACCTTTCCCATCCCTAGGATCAATCGGATCCTTAACCGATTTGAGAGAGCTGCGAATTGTGTTTAGGGGCTTGAACGACGAAGACACCTTATGCTTCCTAAGGACCCTAGCAATTTTATCAGTGGTTCCCTGAATGAACGGAAGACGCACACTGCTGGACCAATGGCTAGGGTCTTTATTATTTCTAATTGAAAGACCTTTTTCTACTTTGAGGAAAGCTTTAAGGCCTTGCGACCTGCTATAACCATTTTTACAAAAGACACTCAACAGATGGGACTTTTCTCCCTCAAGGTGAGACTCATCAGATATCCTCAATGCCCTCGTGGCTAAGGTGTTTAGGACACCTAATTTTTGAGCATGGAAATGGTGTGAACTAGCATGAAGATATTGCTCTGTATGTGTTTTCTTTTGAAAAACTTGATGGGAGAAAGTACCATCATATTTTCTAGAGATAAGAACATCAAGAAACAGAAGACTACCATCCACTTCATATTCCATGGTGAATTTTATGGAGCGCAATTGATCATTAAGATGAAGGAAAAAAGCATCTAGTTTTTCTTTGCCATGCGGCCACACGACACAAGTATCGTCTACAAACCTTTTCCAAAGCTTAGGCTGGAAAAGAGCCGAGGAAAGAGCCTTAGATTCAAAGTCCTCCATAAACAGATTAGCCACAATCGGGGAAAGGGGAGAACCCATGGCAATACCACATGTCTGCTCATAGAATTCACCTTCAAAACTGAAGAAAGTGGAGGTTAAGCAAATCTCGACTAAATGGGCCGTATCTGGGTCAGTAATGCGATTAATGACATCAATAGCCTCATTAATGGGGATATTGGTGTAAAGAGAAACGACATCAAAACTGACAAGCCTATCCTCAAGATCCATTTTAACATCCTTCAACTCATTAACAAACGAAGAAGAATCTTTAACAAAGGAATCTGAACGACCTACAAGAGGCTTAAGCTTATGGGCATGATACTTGGCGAGAACATAAGTGGGACCACCAATGGTATTAACAATGGGCCGAAGGGGGGCACCATCTTTATGGATTTTGGGAAGACCATAGATTCTTGGAGTAAGAGGGTTGCTTTC
This sequence comes from Pinus albicaulis, assembly GCA_034641835.2. NCBI lineage: Eukaryota > Viridiplantae > Streptophyta > Pinopsida > Pinales > Pinaceae > Pinus > Pinus albicaulis. The sequence continues at coordinate 1,679,815,707 of CM076581.1, read as the reverse complement.
AATCAACTTCTTACTCAGAGAGCTCACCGAGCTACTTGATTTAATAGCCTCAGCGACAACTTTTGAGATCTTTTTTAAGGGATTTTTAGCAAGTTTTTTGTAGCTCCCACTATTCTCCAAATGATCAAACATTTTCATCCTATAATCCTCCTTATTAAGGATGACAGCCGCACCACCTTTGTCAACTTTAAGAACAACAATGTCCTTATTATTATTTAAGGATTTTAGAGCCTCAAACTCAGGCTTGCTCAAGTTGCTCTTGGGGGGCTTGGCTTTCTTCAAGATGACCGCACAATCTTGCCGAACTTACCGGATTCCTCCAAGGATATCATTCGGCAAGATTGTGTGGTCATCTTGAAGAAAGCCAAGCCCCCCAAGAGAAACTTGAGCAAGCCTGAGTTTGAGGCTCTAAAATCCTTAAATAATAATAAAGACATTGTTGTTCTTAAAGCTGACAAAGGTGGTGTGGCTGTCATCCTTAATAAGGAGGATTATAGGATGAAATTTTTTGATCATTTGGAGAATAGTGGGAGCTACAAAAAACTTGCTAAAAATCCCTTAAAAAAGATCTCAAAAGTTGTCGCTGAGGCTATTAAATCAAGTATCTCGGTGAGCTCTCTGAGTAAGAAGTTGATTGAAAGCAACCCTCTTACTCCAAGAATCTATGGTCTTCCCAAAATCCATAAGGATGGTGCCCCCCTTCGGCCCATTGTTAATACCATTGGTGGTCCCACTTATCTTCTCGCCAAGTATCTTGCCCATAAGCTTAAGCCTCTTGTAGGTCGTTCAGATTCCTTTGTTAAAGATTCTTCTTCGTTTGTTAATGAGTTGAAGGATGTTAAAATGGATCTTGAGGATAGGCTTGTCAGTTTTTATGTCGTTTCTCTTTACACCAATATCCCCATTAATGAGGCTATTGATGTCATTAATCGCATTACTGACCCAAATACGGCCCATTTAGTCGAGATTTGCTTAAACTTCCACTTTCTTCAGTTTTGAAGGTGAATTATATAAGCAGACAGGTGGTGTTGCCATGGGTTCTCCCCTTTCCCCGATTGTGTCGTGTGGCCGCATGGCAAAGAAAAATTAGATGCTTTTTTCCTTCATCTTAATGATCAATCGCACTCCATAAAATTCACCATGGAATATGAAGTGGATGGTAGTCTTCCGTTTCTTGATGTTCTTATCTCTAGAAAAGATGATGGTACTTTCTCCCATCAAGTTTTTCAAAAGAAAACACATACAGAGCAATATCTTCATGCTAGTTCACACCATTTCCATGCTAAAAAATTAGGTGTCCTAAACACCTTAGCCACGAGGGCATTGAGGATATCTGATGAGTCTCACCTTGAGGGAGAAAAGTCCCATCTGTTGAGTGTCTTTTGTAAAAATGGTTATAGCAGGTCGCAAGGCCTTAAAGATTTCCTCAAAGCAGAAAAAGGTCTTTCAATTAGAAATAATAAAGGCCCTAGCCATTGGTCCAGCAGTGTGTGTCTTCCGTTCATTCAGGGAACCACTGATAAAATTGTTAGGGTCCTTAGGAATCATAAGGTGTCTTCGTTGTTCAAGCCCCTAAACACGATTCGCAACTCTCTCAAATTGGTTAAGGATCCGATTGATCCTAGGGATGGGAAAGGTGTCTACATCATTCCTTGTTCTTGTGGGACTCCCTACATTGGTGAAACGGGACGGTCTATAAATCAAAGAATTTGTGAGCATGCTGCGGACATTAAACATGGAAGATCCCGCTCATCTGCCCTAGCTGAACATGTAGAAAAGACTAACCATCATATCTGCATCGAAGAGGCTAAGGTCATCGCTAGGATCGACCATTTCCATCATCGGAAGCTTAGAGAGGCCTTAGAAATTGAAAAAAGACCCATTAATCTCAATAGAGATGATGGTTGGATCATCAACAGGTGTTGGATACCTGCCCTATATTCATGATTTTTTTTTTTTTTGAACCCTTCCCTGCTTATTGTTCCTTTATATATATATATATATATTTTAATTTTATTTATTTATTTATATTTATATTTTAATTTAATTTAATTTATTTATTTAATTAATTAATTTATTCATTTCATTATTAGTATTATTGATTTATTTATTTTTAATTTTAATTTTAATTTAATTTATTTATTTATTTTTATTTTTTTAATTTATTTATTATTTATTTTTATTTTTTAATTTTTTTTTAAATTTAGTTATTTGTTTATTTTTATAAAAAAATTATTTTATTTATTTATATTTATTTTTATTTTTTTTGGACCTCGCGCTTGGATAAATAAATAAAATTTATAATTGAATAATTATATCAACCAAATAAAATATGAAATTTGTATTTACTAAATAGTTATTTAATACGTTATTGATTAATTGAATAAACTAATCAAATATTTTAATAATAAAAATGAAACTAGCCGTTATTAAAAAATATAATATATATATATATATATATATATATATATATATATATATATATATATATATATATATATATATATATAAGGTCAAACTAGTCGTTTGCCTATGACTGAATTGTACTATCTACATCTATTTAAACTTAATGTCACAGTATGATCTCTCACCTAGTCACGATGATGAACCACAACTGGTTGGTTCGAAACGCGTCGACAATGTTCCATTGCATGTGATGATTACCGAAAGATTTTTTACAATTATATGATGGATCAACGAAGCATAAATTTTCAAAAAAAAAGAAAAAATTATGAAATATATATATATATATATATATATATATATATATATATATATATATATATATATATATATATATATATATATGTATTCAATTAAATAAATAAATTAAGAAAAAAAAAAGAAGAAAGAAATAAACGGAAAAGCAAAAGGCTAATAAAAATTATTAACAAAATTAAAAAAAATAAAAAAAATAAAAAAAAAACAAACAAAACAATTAAATTTTTCTTCATTTTTTTTTTTGTGGTTTAAATTACTTTCTTTAAAAAAAAAAATATATATATATATATATATATATATATATATATATATATATATATATATATATATATATATATTTATTTTTTTTAATTTATTTTTTTTAATTTTTAATATTTTTATTTTAATTTGATTTTTTTTTTAATTTCAAAAAATTTAATTTTTTTTTTTTTTAATTCAATTTTTTTTATTTTAAATTTAATTTGTTTAAGGTTTTTTTGTTTTTTTGTTTTGTTTTTTTTGTTTTGTTTTGTTTTTTTTTTTTTTTTATATTATAGATTAATTATTTTTTAAAATTTAAAATTTAAAATTTATTTATTAAATTTTTTAAATTTTAATTTAATTTAATTGTTTTTTTTTTTAAATCTTTTAGTTTATTTAGTTTTTCATTTTTAAAATCTATAACTAGTTTCATTTTAAAAAAAAAACACTAAATTTATGTATATTTGTTTTTTAATTATTTGCACGTGGTTTTTTTCATTTTTTTTTTGTTTTTTAATGATAGTTTTTTTTTTATTTTAATTTTCTTTTTCAATTTTTTTTTTTTGGTTAAATTTAAAATTTGTTTTTTTTTTCTTATTATTATTATTATTTTTAATTTAAATTTTTAAATCTATTTTATTATTATTATTATTATTTTTTAATCTAAATTTATTTATTTATTTTTATTTTTTTAATTATATATATATATATATATATATATATATATATATATATATATATATATATATATATATATATATATATTATCCAAGTTTTGTGTTTTATTACCAACATGAAAATCACAACTCTAAAAAAAAAAAGGTTGATGTTGGATCAATATGTTTCAAAATTAGCATGAAAATCACCGCTCTAAAAAAAAAAAGTTGATGCTGCATCAATACATTTCAAAATTAGCATGAAAATCACTAACATTTTAAAACATTTATTCATACTTCATAAATAAAAATATTAGAGTGTCAAAAATGTGCACCAAAAAAAAAATGGTGATTTTGCATCACCACTTTTCAAAATCGGGTGCTTTTTATGCTACCAAAAAAAAGTAGGTAACATTGTTTTGTTCGTCATTTGAGGTCTTTGTACACTTACCAAAAGAATAAAACAATGGGATTGGATTGTACAAAACATAGAGACGGGTGCCCCAAAATATGACAATGTTCGTTCACTGATGACGTGAGGAGGGTGTTTTTGCTGAGGGTGGGGGGCCCATTGGTTGGTCTCTTGTGTGCGGGTGATGAAGCGAATGGAAAATATCGCAGATGGGCTATGTTGATGGAGGTATGGTAGGCCAAATGCGAGATGCGGTGGTGCATATTCGATCTGATTGCAAACAATGGAAGTTCGCGAAAGGGGTTTTATTTTTATATGGTAAAACTTGACTTGATTCATGGTGGATGAATGGGCATGAAGTGCTTCTCGGACTTAAGTGGTATGGCCATGGCGTCATGATTTTTCTGTTGTGCGGTCTACTTTGTGTGACAAGCGCCATGGAGGGGAGGCTCTACTAATCAACAAGGATGTTTGTCGTGTTCAAGGTGGGGAGACGACAAGCCTGGTCAGGTGTTTGGAACCTGTTAGGGTCCTATAAATATAGGATTCATAATTTTGAATTGACTTTTGATAGTCTTGTAAAATATGTACATACCTTGCTTTCTGCAAGTTGTTTTCTCATATTTTGAAAAAATCAAAAATCAAAAAATCAAAAAAGAGGGTAAAAAGTCCTAAAAGAAAGATCAAAGGACTTAAAAAACATATAGACCCCAAAAGAAAAAAGATGAAAATAAAACATGAAAGTGTGCAAGTCCAAATGCCACTACTTTTTACTTTTTGCAAAATATTATGCTAGAGTGTCAATAAATGCCATAATCCATGATGAGTTAAACTGTTTAAACTTGATTTGTCATGTTTTCAATTTCCATGTTTTGATAGTGAATAAAGTTTTGTCAGACAATTTAATCCTACAAATCAATAGATAGGTAGAGAATAATGAGGAACTCATCAGTCTAATCTGAGTCCTTGGATGAAATAAGGTAGAATTAGATAGTTTTTATGCTTTCAAAAGACTAAAATGTTTCAAGGTAGCAAGCTTAAATGCACCTGCTAAAAGGAAGAAAAAATGTTAGAGTAATGTTGGGTAGGTAGAAAGAAGTGGGAAAAATCATGTAATATTCATCACCAGGCAAAAAATCACTAATTTCCCTTCCCCTATAGGTGTTCAGTATTCTATACTTCCAGTCAAAGAGGCTTAGAGCATTTCTCTGACTTCTGTTGGGACCAGACCCAAGGCTCAGTGACTGGATAGTGGAAAATGTTGAATTCTTATGATAAAATCCCCTTTACCATTATTTATCCCTCATTCATACATTTAAGTCATCTTCATAAGTAAAGAATTATGCTTACTTAATGAAGCTTAAAATCCCATTTAATTAACTTCCTTCATTCATAAAAAAAATACAAAAACCCTCAAAAAACACTCTATCCTAAGTAAATTGGTGAAATGATGAAATAATAAGCTATGCTTTTATTTATTCAATCTACTTGGTTATTTAGTGTATTTTTGTGTATTCCATTTCCACTTGTCATATTAACTTCTAACTTACTTTATTTAATTCCCTAAAAATACCTTATCCTATTTATATAAATCCCTTTATTTTAAATACCCCCCAAAACCCATTATTATAAATTTGTTAGACCAAAGTTAATATCCACGTGCTAAATTAAAAACCCAAATTATACCCCCTTTGGTCTAAAACTAACTTTAATTAAATACCCCGCCCCCTATGGTTATTAGACCCTTCCACAAGTCTAAAAACTGTATAATAAAATAAATATTCAAAATGTGGCTTTACACGCATATCCTATGTATTTTGTAATAAAATACATATACCCCACTCATAGCATTTTTAGCCTAAAATGAAAAATGTTTTATCACTTTATGAAGGTTGAAAAAGCTTTGAAATTCCCGCACATAACCGCCTCTAAGCAAGAAAAGTCACCTTTTTTAACCTAAGGCTAAGGTTAAACATCGCAAAACTTAAAACCTTACTCTTTTCATATTTATCCCTGTTATATAAAGCCCCATGCCTTATATAAAGTTAACCCAAGGTGCAAAATTAACTTCACTTCGCATAAATTAGCCATATAACTCGCTTCATGTGCCTCCGCCCATATATGTAAAACTCTTTTATATATATAGAAACCATCATTTAACCGTCCTTATACCCGCCATTATATTGAAACCTTGGTTTAAAAAAAATCATGTTTTATAAAGGTTTTTAACTTTACACACCCGCTTAACAATACCTCGGTCCCACTTTTAATTGCCCGCAGCTTTCAATCAGATCCTCACCCTTCGCTCCCATACTCCAGATTTGACGGTGTAAAAGCAATATCGCGCGGAAAAGATAAACGTCCATTCCAACGCCAATTGAACGCGAAATGGGTGGTATTCCCCATTTCACCCTCCATGACGTGGCGAATATTTATTGGATCGTGTTCGTTTCAATAGAAACCACTTACCACCAGAATTGAACACGAAAACTGCTGCCAGTTTTGCATTTTAAAACAAAAACCACTCCTGCCATTTGATAAGACCTGCATTCAATGCATCGATGATAATTAAAAATCAAATTTTAAAACCTTTGTTATATCATTCTGCTATTTATTTGCGCATTTGAGACTGTAAAAATACTTTGCTCAACTGTGTAAAAAACCCTTTTGCTCAAATTGTCAACCTATACCCAAAATTCACGAATTCAACCCTTAAAGATTGACCAAGAGCGGTTTCTTGATCTAGTAATCGAGATGATACTTCAAATTCAATCGCAATTTCCTAAGAACCCTTCAAGAAACCAAATACCTGCGTTCAAAGGTATTTTTTTACAATCAAAACCTGCAATTTCAAGTTTAGACCAAGAATCATTAAACCAGATCTGTAATTAAGGTTTTTTCCAAGCCAAGTTACCTAAAAAATCCCGAAAAAGAGGCCAAACTCTGGCCAATTTTTCCCAGAAATTTCTGAGTCCGAAAGAACCACTTTTTAGCCAATTTCCTCAAATTGTGACCTCTGAAGATTAATTGCAAATACAGAAAGGGTTTAAAGCCTTTAGATATCTTAAAAACCCCTTTTTGCAGTCAATCTATTCAGGAAACCCTCGTTTTCTGTCTTATTCCAGTTTATATCCTCTGACAAATAAAAACCACTCCTGCAAACAATTTAAGCTTGCAGTAGTTAGTCCAAAATGACCAAAAAGAAGATCAGAGCTAAACCTAGAGGTTCTAAACCAACCAAGCCTGGAGGATCCAAACCTCCTAAATCTGTAACCCCTAAAGCTGTTAAATCTACTCCAGCCCTCACTGCTAAATCCACTGTATCAGTAAATCCTCTCCAGCCATCGGTAGTTGCTGAAGAAACCCTTCCATTGACTGATATGGACTACAAGATTGTTGACCCTGTGGTAGAATTCAACCTTTTAGAAATACATATTTGGTGCTATGATAAGTACTTGGACAAAGATGAAATGCCTATTTGGGAGACTCATTTGCCCAAATATGTAGTTCCATTGACCCACCCTGGACAAGACCTGGTTATATTATGTCAAAAGCATTATGAACCAGACCAAAGGGCCACTGTTAATGCAGACAGAGAAATCCTTTTTACTATTACAGCAGAGTCAATAAATCAAATGCTGCAATTACAGTCAGATCCTCAATCAGTCCCCCTGTCTATAGAATTTTTGACCAAGTTGTACTTAGGCCTATATTTCCCAAAGAAGTTTATGATATTTCAAGACTTTTTTCCTTCCCATGTTGACATTTCTAATTTGAACCCTCCTTATTCCACTGCCAAATTTCCTGAAACGTCTAGGCATATTATTTCAATGCTATCTTTTAAACTGGGATACTTTACAGATGGATTCACTGATGAATCCATTCTTGGCTTTCTATCCACCTTATCTCCAGGCCAACCTCCAACACTCATTTTTTATTATTCCAGATTCATAGCAGACAGTATTCATCATCAGCTGACCAAACTACCCACTGAAGGGGTTTTCAAATACTCTTCCTACTTGTTTTACTTGTTTTTATTCTTCCAAGCTGATAATTTTCCAATTGCATTGCAAAAGATGGACTTGGAGGGTAAGCCTTTATCTATTGTCTTCTGGACTTCCTTGCTAAGGAAAGAGAATAGTGAATTCACTTATACAGATTTTTCAGACCTTTTTCTCCATCCAGCAATGAAAATTTTGTACAAAGCAGAGCAGCCCAGAGTCAATGAAGAAATGAAAAGGATCTTACAACTATCAGAACAGAATAAAATGGGAGACTGGTTTCTTTATGAAAAGCATACAGAGATAAGAATTTTTGGATCCAACTTATTACCTTATAAGTTGCCAAAATACATGAACATGAGAATTTTTGCATTGGAGTTTTTAAGACAGATTCTCAATTCTGACTCTATCAACTTCTTAGCTGCAAGGAAAAAGACTCAATTCAAGTTGAAGAATCAGGTTGGTCCTTTCATCATAAATAACAGAGAGGCAGAAAAAGAAATCTCAAAGAGGCTAGTAGAGTTCAAATTTCAAGAAATTTTTCCATGGAACTATGATCCTCAAGGGATCCTAAGCAATTCAAGGGTAAAATGTAAACTTACACCCTTCATACATGAGCCCAAGACATAAATTGAGAAGTTTTCCAATCAAGAAGAATGGGTGGAAAACACACTGATAGATACAGTCACTAATACAGAGTCAGCAGGAAAAATGGTTACAACACAATCCCTGGAAGTTGTAAAGCAGCAAGAGACTTCAGCCAAAAGAAGCAGAGAAGAAGGAACATACACAACAGAAACAACTATAGAAACAAAATTCAAATTAATTTATAATAAAAGGCTTGAATTAAGTTAAATTGGGAAAGAAAAGCCTCAATTGATGTTGAAGATACAAATGAGCCAAAGGTAAATAATGATGAAGTTGCAGTGATAATCAATGAAACTCTTGCATAGATTGAAAAAGAGCAAACAACAGGTAAAGATGATACTCAAATTATTGAGAAACAAAATATGGAGGCCTCTTCCTCATAGACAGCTGAGGAAAAAGACCTAGATATCAAGGAAAAATATAAGCAGATAAAGCAGAAGAATGAGGAAATTAAATCATAGATATATTCTCAATTCCTCAAGCAAAAACTAGGGAATCAAAATAGGGTACTAATAGCCTTTGACTATTCTACAAACAAAATGATTATGTCATTTTTAAAACCAAATACTTCAGCACCAAAGACAGTGGCAGATTATAAAAAGGTGGAGTTTGAAGTAGACACTGAAAATGTTCATGAGCTAGACCAAATTGAATTTCATAGACACAGCTCTGAAATGTTGTATTCAACTGTGGTGACAAAGGCAATGAGTGCTACCAAGTTGCAGAATACTATTCTTAACATGTAGGATCAAATGAAGCTAGACAAAGGATCTTTGTATGTAAAGGACCTAAGGATTAAAGCCTTAGAGGATTTAATTTTACAGGTGGGATATAATCCCTAAAATGTTCAGGCAGCATAATTATTGATTAAGAAAAAGAATGATGATATTACAGCTTTGAGGTAACAACTTAAGCTTCGTCAAAGTGAGCATCCACAGACCAAAGAAATCCTTCAAGATCAAAGTGAAAAAGAAGAGATGATGAAGCTCATCCTCAAACTAACTGCTCAGATCAAAGAAATGGAATCCCAAATGGACTAGCTTGTCCAAGAGAAGGAAATTGTGAAAGATACTGGCAATCCTATCATTCCTTCAGTTATACCAGTGATTACCACAGTAGTGGCTTCCACATTAGGAGAAAAGCTAGCACCAAAGGAACCACTGGCAACTGTAGTACCAGTGAGTTCAACTACTACTTCAAACACAGATTCTTCTACAACGCAGGTTCAAAAAATAGATGGAGCAGGTCAAATTGTTAAGGCTATGGAGGAAATGTCCTTGAAAACTAATGAAATCAATAGCCTAAAGAAGATAATTGAAAATATTGAAGCCACAAATAAGTTAGCTCAAATAAATGCTAAAACCCATTAGCAGAAGGCAATTAGACTTGGGGAACAAATTAAGGGCTTACAAAAAGAGCTAACATTCACTGAGAAAATTTCATTTGTAAAGAATCATCTATGGACAAACATAATTGAAGCCATTCACACTCAATGGCCTTCAATTCAGATTATATATGAGCAGAGAGACTTATTGTTAGTAGCTCAGGCAGAGATTCAGAAGACCAAGGATGAGTTACTTGATAAGCCAGCTCAGGCTTTAAAACTCATCACATTCCTGTATAGCAAGAACAGAGAAGAATTGGAAGAATTACAGGTATTGGATAGAACAGAGACCATTTTACAGATTAAAAAGGTAGTAACAAAGAAAAATTTGATGAACTACCTGGAAGAGAAATGTGAGTCAATGAACATTGCCATAACAAAGTTTATTGTGAAATATACAAACTTAAGACAAAAGGGCTTGCCAGACATTCGTGTATTCAATGAAAAACTCATGCCCCAGAAAGATTATGATAAGAAGATCAGGGAATTTTCCAAGGAGCAAGTCAGTAAACCATTGCCACAAGGCACTCCCACAGGAAAAGTCCTCCTCCAGCACTTTGAAGATTTGTTTTTTCTACAACATTTGATTAACCATCTCTTTGTGTTCAAACCCAAATTTGCTAAATACACGGAGGCAAATGAGAATTTTAGAAAGCTAAAGAATGTCAAAATTCCCAGTGAAGAGAAATGGCAAACATTTACAGATTTAATGTAAAAATGAGAGGTAAAACAGTGAAGAAATTACCTTGAAAATAGTCCAGAAGAAACAGTGAAGTAAAAAGACAGTCTGCTGATTTATTTTTTTACTGCAAAAAGAAATATTTTTTACAACAATAAAACAGTGGAAATATCAGTCAAAAGTTTATCAGAGTTAAAGAGCAGCGTTAAAGAGTATCAAATGAAAGAGTATCAGCTAAGGTAACTCAAATGAAGATATTTTCTAGCAGCCAGCAAAGCAGGATAGCTAATCACTCAAAAGCTCCTTGATTAGATAACGTAGTTCTATTTATTTTGGATAAGAGGACAACTTGCTGATTTGTTAAGCAGTTGTCCCTCTTATTTTGTAAAGATATTTTCTATTTCCTAAAGACATTCATAGATGTATCCTAGGATATTTGTAACTACATTTTGTATGAATACTTCTACATTTGAATTATTGAGTGTGGAATAAAATTGCTAGACTTTACTATAGAATTTTTTGTTGAAACATTGGAGGCTATTATGTGTTGATTTCGAAGTAGCATACTGGACAAAGCTAAACTGGCATGATAATTCAGGATCCTTGTGATAAGATGATGAGTGAAGTACTTTCTTCTTGTCATTTTTTTCTTTTCTGATTTTCATGCAATTCATTATATGTTTGTTCTATCTTAATGTGTAATTAGGAATATTACTACAGGCTAGTCTTATGCTTCCTGTTTTTAAATAGTTCTCATTTTAATGTTTTCTGCTGATTTCCAATGTTAGAAATTCTTAATTGCTCCTACTCCCGTTTAACCCCTGCCTCCTTCTTCCATTTTCTGGATCAAATGATCCTTCATAGCCCTTTATCTTGATCATACCATTTCACCAAAAAACACTTTTCCAAATCTCTAAGGGTTATCTATCTTGCCCTGAATACATTTGTACCTTTTTGGCCTTGACTTCTACTGCTGCTAGCTAGATTTAGACTCCATAGCCTGATGGACAAGTAGATTTCTCTCTAGTTTACCTATAAGTGATTTTTTCCCACCAAAACTTTTAAAAACAAAACCAATTGTTCTATCATAACTAGCCTAAAAACATAAATAAAAAACAAAGATAAATCTTAAAGAGAGACCCATTTTAGGAAGACTAGATCCTAGAATTTGAAGTAGGGTTGTGGGTACCTCTAGTTTTCTTAGACTAAAAACTCAATTCCCACAACTTAAGAAATTACTAGAGTGATAACATACTGGCGACCATACTAGGGAATTAACCAATCTCCAATCTTAAATTTAGTCTTAAAGGAAGATATTTCATTTATCTTTTTACTTTAAGATTATTTTTATAGGTTGTGGGTATAAAAAACAGTCATTCTGGCTTCTAGGAAAACCTACTATACCAGGTCTAACCCGGATCCTAAGCCTACAGTTATAGTAGATAACCCAGAACAGATTGGAAAAAAGAAAAAACAAATTGTCAATTTAGAAACTGAAGTACCATTAAGAAAAGCCAATTCTTTACCAAAAGAGTTAGTGATTTTAAATGATATTGATTTTGATCTGAAGTTTGAATATTCATTGTTTAAAACTAAATCTGAAACTGATTTGAAAAATATTGTTATAGATCTTGTTTTCCTTTCATTTTTGAATGCAAAACAGAAAAATATTTCAGTAGGAACAAAGTCAAATAAATCTGAATATCAAAATACAGTTGAAAAGATTAATGTTTCATTGATTAAAGATATTAATGAAGCTATTGAATTAGCTCATTTTTTGTCTTACATAAAGCCTCCAGTTTCTCAATTGCACACAACAATAATACCAACAGTAGATTCATCTTTATATATTGTCACTTCATTTATAGATACTTTTGCAAGTTCATCTACAGACCATTTCATTCCTAAGTTGCCTTTGCAGCTTAGGATATTATTTCCTTCATCCACTCAATCCACTGCATCCACTACTTTGCATTCATATTTTATAAGCACCACATATTTATTTCCCAGCAATTCCATTTACATACCATCTTCATTTCCCAGCTCTTCAACTACAGTTTTTAATTCATCAGTTACCATATCCAGCACTGCCCCTATTATTACTGTTATACCTCCTAGTTCAACAAAGATTCAAGCCATGGCTGCTAGGTATGCTCCCTTGGTTTTACCCCAAAACCTCCATGATATGCCTCAAGATTACCAAAACAATGTACCATTGTTTGATGGAATTTCACAATATACTTCTCAACAACATGTAACTAAAATGACAGATTATTGTGAAGTTTATGAAATTGATGAGTCAGATGTCCAGATGAGGTTATTTGCCCAAAGTTTGATAGGAGAAGTTAAAAAATGGTTCAAAAATTTAGCTACTGGTAGTATAGTTGATTTATCTGCATTTCATAGAATATTTTTAAATAAATGGGAAATAAAAAAGAACCCCCTTCAAATTTTTTCTGAGTTTGATGCTTTGAAAAGATCTCCTACTGAGTCTGTGCAAGACTATTGCACTAGGTATAACAATGTCTATAATTCTATTCCTGCAGCTCTTAAACCTACACCTTACTATGTTATGCTCAAATTCCTTGATGGATTTGATACATATATGACCTATCAATTAAGGGAAAGAGATGCCCAAACCTTAGAACAGATGCAATTAGATGCTGTTAGTGTAGAAATTAACATTTTAGCTAGGAATGCCAGACTCAGAAATGAAATAAGAGTTATAATTAAAGAAGAAAATTCAAACTCAGATGTTCAATTGTATTTCTTTGCTAAAACTTTAGAAAGGGTGGTAGAAAGATTAGATAATATAGATAGAAAACCTCAATGGGATAATCAACCTCAGATCAAAAATCCCAATTTCAGAAAAAATAATAACCCTAGAAAAGCTAAAGAAGCTACTCCAGACCAAAACATTAGGCCCCCATTTCAGGATAACTATGCTGAAAGTTCTCAAAATAATGATGAAGACGATGATGAAATCAATCATCTAATGGGAATAGATGAAAACAACACCATTTTCCTCACTCAGGAATATCTGGAACTATTTGAGCTTCAACAACTCAAATTAAACTCCAGTGAATCCTTTGACTACAAACAAGGTTATGAATTTGCTATTAATGAAATTCATAGTCAGTATAACCTTAGAAACAAGAAAAATAATGAATCTTCTACTAAAAAAAATTCCCAAAATCAAAATAATAAAAATGTAGAAGCCCCAAAAACAATTTTTTGGCAAATTCTCCCAAGGGAAAATAAGCAAAATTCCAATCCTTCCAGTCCTAAAAAATCAACAAGTCCCAAAATTGTTGATATTACTGATGAAGTAGCTCAATCTTCCAAAGATGCATAGAAAACTAATACTGCTAAAGCTTCTAATTCAGTAAAAACAACAAATTCTGATCCTAAAAAGATTTTTGCTGATTCTAAATCAGCAAATCCTAGAATAGATAATCCCAGAACACCTGCTAATAATTCTAAGTCTGATAAAATTTCTTCTGCCACATAAACATTCCCTGAAAAGAAAATTAAAAGCAGCAAAACTCAAGAAACTCAAAAAGAGAATGTCAAGACAATTGAAGATAAAAATACAACTGTTGAAAATCAAGAAAAACCAACTCAGATTACAGTTACTAAAGATGAATTAGTTCAAATTAGTAAATCTCAACCCTCATTCAATATTCAGTCTGAAATTGCTAAGTTAAAAATACCTATTCCTTTAACAAAATTGGTTAAAAATGACTTATACAAATCAACTATAACTGAAACTTTTAAATGAATGATGGTGAAGATTCCATTAATTTGAATGATGATCAACCTGAGTTGATTTTTGGCCCTGATGTGAATGGAAAGCATTCAGATGGATCAGTCCCTCCTTTCTATATCAATCTTACCATCCATGATCATATTTTACACAACGCTATGTTAGATTCAGGAGCTTCCCATAATTTAATGCCCAAAGCTATCATGGAAACTCTTAATCTAGAAATAACTAGGCCTTACAAAGATTTGTTTTCATTTGACTCTAGAAAAGTTAAGTGCTTAGGATTAATTAAAGACTTATGTGTGAATTTAGTTCAGTACCCTGGTAAGAGTATGGAAATGGAAATTGTAGTAGTTGACATCCCACCAAAGTATGGTATGCTTCTTTCTCGCTCATGGGGATCAAAGTTGCGGGGATCTCTACAATTGGACATGAGTTATGCTACAATTTAAGTGTTTGGTCAAACCAAAAAGCTATATAGGGAAATTTTAATGAAATTCATGGTCAGTAGTGCTGAGAGATCCATAAATTACCCATTTATTCTACACCAACTGACCTTGACTCTTTTATTTTTTGTAACTCCGATAACAATGAAATCCAAACTGAACTGATTGACAAAAATCCAAAACCAAACAATGACAAGATATTTCATGAGTCCCGTTGGCACTTAGACTTTGATGGCTCTGTAAAAAAATCAGGAGCAAGAGCGGGAGTATGGATTACAAATATGGAAACTAATCATTCAGAAGGACATGCCTTTAGACTCAACTTCAAATGTACCAACAACATGGCAGAGTATGAGGCACTCATTCTAGGCCTCCAGATCATCAGAAACTTAGGAGGAAAAAGAATACTAATCATGGGAGATTCAGAATTAATCATAAAGAAAATAAATGGAGATTAATCTGTTTATAATCCTCGACTAGCCAGATATAGAGATACAACAATTGATTTAACTGATGATTTATTGGAATGAAAGTTTGCTTCTATACCCAGAAAACAAAACATTCAAGCACACTGTCTAGCAAATTTTGCTAGTACTTGTAACTTACCATTCCAACCAACTCATAGGTATACTGCTGAGGTTAAACATAGACCAATTATCCCAGACAACCTCAAGTACTGGTAGATTTTCTCTCAGGATGAACAGATTTACCATTTTTTGAATAATGAGGAAGAATTTCAAAATTGTAAAATAGATACAGACTGTAATATACATTTAGATTTTGATTGTGAAATAGATAACATAGATGTACATAAATTTAACAAACCAACTTTATTTACTCAATCTGATATAGATAACTTAGAAAATATAGATATTAAGCAAATCATTGAAGAAGAAATTGATATGTTAGATTTGAAAGATAACTTTTTTCCTAAAGGTTTAACCCCTTTGGAATACCTTTTTGATTCTAATGATGTGCCCAAAAAGCCAAAAATGGAACCAGTTAGGTCTGAAATTGAGGAATGTAACATTAGGACAAAATTAAAACCAAAAATGATTAAACTGTCTAAATATTTACCTCCATAAGAAAAGGAACAATACATTGATCTTTTAAAGGAATATCAAGATGTGTTTACTTGGAGTTATGGAGATCTTAAAGCTTATGACACAAACATAATCCAACACAAAATTCCCATAAAAGATGATCAGAAGCCATTCAAACAAAAATTGAGGAGAATTAATCCTGTTCTATTACCTTTGATAGAAAAGGAAGTAAAACGCATGTATGATGCTCAAATTATTGCACCAATTATATATTCTGATTGGGTTTCAAACCTAGTACCAAAAAGAAAGAAAACAGGTGAAATTAGGTTATGTGTAGACTTTATAAATCTTAACAAAGTGTCTTTAAAGGATAATTACCCTTTACCAAAGATGGATCATATATTACAAAGGGTAGTTGGTTCCTCTAGAATTTCTTTGTTAGATGGTTTTTCAGGATACAACTAGATCCTAGTCCAAAAGGAAGAGCAGGCTAAAACAACCTTCACCACTCCTTGGGGCACTTTCATGTATGTGAAAATGCCCTTTGGTCTGATGAATGCAAGAGCAACCTTTCAGAGAGCTATGGATATAGCTTTTGCTAAGGAGATTCATGAATTCTTGGTAATTTATCTAGATGACATTACTGTATTTTCCAAAACAAATAATGAACACTTGGATCATTTGAGATAGGTATTTATTAAATGTAGGAAATTTGGCATCTCTTTAAATCCCAAGAAAACTCTCTTTAGACTAGAGGAATGTAAGTTACTAGGACATATAATTTCAAAAGAAGGAATTAGAATAGATCCTGCTAGGATAGAAGCAATTTTGAACATTCATCCACCTAGAAATATCAAAGAATTACAAGATTTCTTAGGTAAAATTAACTTTTTGAGAAGATTTATTTCAAACTTAGCTGAAATCATTAGAGAATTGAACAATATGCTAAAAAAAGACTCAACCTTAAAGTGGACTGTTGAATCCAAACAATCATTTGATTCCATAAAACAGGCTTTAACTAAAACATCAGTCTTAATCAATCCAGATTTCAAGAAAGAATTTATAATTTTTTCTTTTTCATCATAACATACCATTGCTGCAGTTTTACTACAGAAGAATGATCAAGGTTTTGAACAGCCTATAGCCTTTTTTAGTAAGACTCTTAGAGATGCACCTCTAAAATATAACATAATGGAGAAACAAGCCTTAGCTTTGGTTAAAGCTATAAAAGATTTTAGAGTTTACATTCTCTATTCCCACATAATTGCCTATGTCCCTAATTCTGTAGTTAAAGACATTCTTACTCGGGATGGCCCTGATGGAAGAAGAGGTAAGTGGATTGCCACTATCCTATAATATGACATAGAAATTAAACCAACAAAACTCATTAAAGGACAAGGATTAGCTAGATTGATGGCTGAATCCAACTGCAATGCATTAGACATAAATTTTATTGCTCAGATTGATGACCAGGAAGAGATGGCGACTCCAATGATCAGTGAAGCCTTTCTAGATTCACCTTGGTACTCGATATTATCTTTGTACTTACAAACTTACAAGCTCCTCCTAGATTATCAAGGACAAAAGCCATATTTCTTAAACTTAAAGCAATGAGATTTTGTATTTTAGATAATGTGCTTTTTTGGAAAGAACATAGTGGGATATTACTAAATTGTTTACTGAAATTAGAAGTTGACAAAATTCTTGAAGAATTTCATGCAGGTGACTGTGGAGGGTATTTATATTGGAAAAGTACTGCAGATAAGATCCTTAGAGCTATTTTTTACTGGCCTACCTTATTTGTTGATGTTAAGAAATTTGTTACTTCATGTCACAAATGTCAAATTTTTGAAGGAAAAAAAAAATGTTACCTTTACCCTTAAAACCAATTTCAACTGAGATGCCATTTCAATAATGGGGTTTAGACTTCATTGGAGAAATTCACCCCCCATCCTCTGGCCAATATAAGTGGATTTTGACTGCCACAGATTAATTTACTAAGTGGATTGAAGCCATTCCTACGAGACAAGCCACTAACACAGTGATCTGAAAATGGAAGTATTTGTAAATGTTGTAAATGATGTGCAAAGTATCCATTTCCATTTAATTAAATGTGTGCAAAATTCTCCATGTCTTTCAGGTTAAACAAGGTGTATTTGGTAACTGTTTCTGAGTTTATGTGTGAGAGAATGTTAATTAATTTTTTTGTTTAATATATTAAATCAGAAATACATAGCAAAATAACTTCAGCATAACATGACTCAGATATTTGGTGAGCAGTTCACCCCTTTTGGGCTACGTCTGTTGGACCAAGCCTCCCAAATTGGCTTGTCCTCTTGTACTAAAATACTCCAAAATGATAATACATGTTTAAAAGTGCCTCAATAGGAAAATCTGACTGTAAATACAAAATCAAAAGACATGAAAATGATAAAAATTCCTTTCCATATTCACTAAAAAGTGAAAAATTACCAAGTATAGTGCCTTCTTCAACAAGACCCTGATGGCTCTTTGAACTCCTCTGAAGCTTTTTGGGCTGTAGAAGTCCTCAAATAGTTCTGAAAGCTCTTCCATTAGGTTCAGAAGGTTGAAAATAGCTGAAAATGGTTTTTGGTTCACCTCAAACAGTGAGGTACAACTCCAAATAACTCCATTTCCCCAATGGCCCTGATGGCTCTCCAAGATTCCCTGAAGCTAAAATGGCTATAGAACACCTCTACTACCTCTGGAACCTATTCCAATGGCTCCAGAATGCTGAGAATAGTTGAAATTGACTAAAATTTCGTCCAATTCGGTCCAATATTGGAGAAGTTATCACAGAAGCAAAATTATGCCCAATGTCAAGTAAAAACCCCACCAAATGTGGGAGAACTGCTAGATAGGACCGCCAGAATAGAAATTTTCTGAATTTTAGAGTTTCCGCCAGCCAAAACCATCGATGGTCTAACAGTTTCTTTAAATGCTGAGTGGGCGGTCACATGTCGAACTCCTTTTAAACCGACGAAAAGACCGCGCTATAAACCATTTGTCACAACCTCCGCATTAACTTTTTATA
This sequence comes from Pinus albicaulis, assembly GCA_034641835.2. Lineage (NCBI taxonomy): Eukaryota > Viridiplantae > Streptophyta > Pinopsida > Pinales > Pinaceae > Pinus > Pinus albicaulis. Next base: position 1,679,796,656 of record CM076581.1, on the reverse strand, counting down.
AAGTGGTCATATGAAATGGTTTGATAACCGTGTTCTCTGCCGGTTTGTTCTTTGCCGTTTGTAAGCCCTCGAGTCACAGTGCTGAGGCATATGGGTCGGGCTAGCCCCTTTTGTTTTCCGACGGTAACAAACTCAAAGTTTAAATAAAAATGTGGAACCATAGTAGTGAAGAACTACATGTGTGGCACAATGGTAAGTCGCGTGCCTTACGGGGACGAGGTCTCGAGTTCAAATCCTGCTGAGACACAAAAAAAATTCCATTCTAAAATTTCCATAGGCCTGGGGCCACGTGGCAGCCTCCGGGCCTGCCATGTGGCAGCCTTCGATTGGCCACAACACAAAAAATTCAATCCACCAAGGAATAAACATAAGCCACTTGTCGGAATGTGATTAGCTCAGATGGAATATTCCTTTTTTAATTTTTCAAAATTTGAAAGTCAAACCTAGTCAACTCAGTTTTTGGAGTTTACTGAAAACTTCAAACTTGCATAACTTTCACATATGATGTCGGATTTGAGTGTCGTTCATGGCACCAGGATCGTATTGACGAGGCCTATCCGATCATTCAAGTTTCAAGTGATTTTGAACACTTTCAATTTTGAGCTTTTTCCATAGCTCGGACTTGAGCTCCTGATCACACCTCCCAAATGAGAAGCTTTTGGACCCCAAAAGCTCACTGAAATGCTGAAACTGAACTATTCAAAAAATGAGAAAATAACAACATCCTCTTCTCTTCAGCCTTCAAAAATTTTCCTTGCATGGCAAATGAGTTTGAAACTTCAACTAGAAAGAAATTCACTCTTCCCTTCACTGATGCTTTTACATGCAATCTTGCATCAAACTCTTCAACTGAAATACATGCATACCAATCTGAAATTTGCATGTAAAAAATGAGTATGACTTACTGCATTAAGACGTTAATCCACTTCTTACCAAGCCAACTCCATGGCGTATTTTCCTGTTGCAACATTTCTACATGTGAATCTTCCATTTCCACATCTTAATGGAATCCATAGATCCACTTGCACCAATATTTTTGTCCTCTAGCTGCATGTTCTTTGGACGACTTGTTGGATGAAAAGTCCAACAATGAGAGACATCATGTCCCTTTTTTTGACAAAATGTGCAACTCTTATGAACTTTTTGTGAAAGTTTTCTTTGCCTCTTCTGCTTCCTATGTGCTTTCCTTTTCAACCAGCATCTTGAAGTAACATGGTTAAATCCACCACAAAATGTTCAACAAAACTTTCTTTCATTTGAACAAGAAAAATGATCACTCTTTGCTGAAACATAATCAAATTGATCATGTGAATAATTATACCTCTTTTGCTGCATGGAATGTCCATCCTTTTTGTCTTCGAAAGACGATGAACTAGTAGAGGAGACAGCTTTCTTTTTCAGACTTTCATCGCTTTTCTTGTCTTGAAAACTGTTTACATTTGCATGCTCGCCATAAGCGACATGTTTACCCTCTACTTGCTGCAATTATGGCTTAAAACAGTGGCAATCATCCTTAAAACAATTTTGACATATGTGCATTTTAGAACTTGGAATAAAGGTTCTCTTTAAATTTGCATCACATGCATTCAAGGATTTGGAGTCTTCGCCATTAAACTGCTCATATCCAAGACCAACATTCTTGGGTCACTCCACAACCGAAATAGGGTCAACCATGCCTTGTGCATGCTTTCCCAAACCTTTGCCTTCATGATAGCTCATCTTAAACATTAATTTGGACCCTATACCCCTTCTATGTTTTTCAAAAGAACCAACACACTTTTCAATTGAGGAAATTGAAGACAAGTTGGAATGGTTTACCTCTTCCTCACACTTGTTCTTGGACAAAGCTTCTTGAGCTTGAAGGATTTGTTTCTCCATGTCATGCAGTCTTTGGAGAATTGTTTCCTTCTCTTCCTTCATGGCTAACAATTGTGCATGAAGCTTAGCACTTTCCCTTTGATCCTCAATCAAAATCTGCACCATGTCCTTCACCTTAATGAACTCATTCTTCATGTCATCATTGAAGAATCTCGTGAAGGAGGAAACTTCACTTGTGGAAGAAGTTGTCATTATGTGAATGGTCAAATTAACAAAAGGAACTTCAAAGAAAAGTTCTCAAAGCTTTCAAACAAATAACAAGCTTTTAACCAAATGTCTTTACAGCCATACTCTTATTCAAGCAACCATAAAACACAAACTCCAATAGCTTTTGTAGCAAACACTAATCAAGTGGGTTTGTTTTCCAAAGATAATCTTGAGGTACTTTGGGATAAGGAAATAGCCTACAACTCTTTCCAAGACTTATCTATCAACAACTATCTTTTCAACTCAAGCAAACTCATACAATCATCCATTTTGCAACCAATAAAACAATCAATCTTTTACACTGTTTTAACACCTTTTAAACAAAAAAAAATGCTCAACCTGAAATTTGATACCATCTAGTCTGAAAATGGAAGTATTTGTAAATGTTGTAAATGCTGTGCAAAGTATCCATTTCCATTTAATTAAATGTGTGCAAAATTCTCCATGTCTTTGAGGTTAAACAAGGTGTATTTGGTAACTGTTTTTGAGTTTATGTGTGAGGGAATGTTAATTAATTTTTTTTTTAACATATTAAATCAAAAATACACAGCAAAATAACTTCAGCATAACATGACTCAGATATTTGGTGAGTAGTTCACCCCTCCTGGGCCACGTCTGCTGGACCAAGCCTTCCAAATTGGCTTGACCTCTTGTATTAAAATGCACAAAAATGCTAATGCAAGTTTAAAAGTGCCTCAATAGGAAAATCTGACTGTAAATATAGAATCAGAAGACATAAAAATGCTAAAAATGCCTTTCCATATTCACTAAACAGTGAAAAATTACCAAGGATAGTGCCTTCTTCAACAAGGCCCAGATGGCTCTTTGAACTCCTCTGAATATTTTCGGGCTGTAGAAGTCCTCAAACAGTTCTAAAACCTCTTCCATTAGGTTCATAAGGTCAAAAATAGCTAAAAATGGTTTTTGGTTCACCTCAAACAATGAGGTACAACTCCAGATAACTCCATTTCCCCAATGGCCCTGATGGCTCTCCAAGATTCCCTGAAGCTAAAATGGTTGTATAACACCTCTAATACCTCTGGAACCTATTCCAATGGCTCCAGAATGCTGAGAATAGTCGAAATTGACTAAAATCTCGTCCAATTTGGTCCAATATTGGAGAAGTTATCACAGAAACAAACTTCTGCCCAATGTCAAGTAAAAACCCCACCAAATGTGGGAGAACTGCTAGATAGGACCGCCAGAATAGTAATTTTCCGAATTTTAGAGTTTCTTCCAGCTGAAACCGTCAACGGTCTAACAGTTTTTTTAAATGCTGAGTGGGCGGTCACATGTCGAACTCCTTTTAAACCGCCGAAAAGACTGCGCTATAAACCGTTTGTCACAACCTCCGCATTAACTTTTTATAAAGTGGTCATATGAAATGGCTTGATAACCGTGTTCTCCGCTGGTTTGTTCTCTGCCATTTTTAAGCCCTCAAGTCACAGCGCTGAGGCATATGGGTCGGGCTAGCCCTAAGGGGCTAGCCCCTTTTGTTTTTCGGCGATAACAAATTCAAAGTTTAAATAAAAACACGGAACCATAGTAGTTAAGAACTACATGTGTGGCACAATGGTAAGTCGCGTGCCTTGCGAGGACGAGGTCTCGGGTTCAAATCCTGCCAAGACATAAAAAAAATTCCATTTGAAAATTTCCATAGGCCTGGGGCCACGTGACAGCCTCCAGGCCTACCACGTGGCAACCTCTGATTGGCCACAACATAAAAAAGTCAATCCACCAACGAATAAACATAAGCCACTTGTCGGAATGTGATTGGCTCAGATGGAATATTCTGAGGAATATTCCAGGAAATATTTTGAAGAATATTCCTTGGAATATTCTTTTTTTAATTTTTCAAAATTTGAAAGTCAAACCTGGTCAACTCAGTTTTTGGAGTTTACTGAAAACTTCAAACTTGCATAACTTTCACATACAATGTCGGATTTGAGTGCCATTCATGGCGCCAGGATCGTATTGACGAGGCCTATCTAGTCGTTCAGGTTGAAAGTGATTTTGAACACTTTAAATTTTGAAATTTTTCCATAGCTCGAACTTGAGCTCCTAATCACACAGTCATTATCTCTTTCATAGAAAACAACCTTTTATCTAGATTTGGATTCCCTCGGAAAATAATTACTGATAATGCAGCAGCATTTAAATTTAAGAAAATGATTGCCTTCTGTCACAAGTACCATATTACCCTAGGCCACTCTACTGCTTATTACCCTCAGGGTAATGGCCTAGCTGAATCTTCAAACAAAAGCCTTGTAAATATCATCAAAAATTTACTTGAAGATAACAAAAAGACTTGGAATAAAAAGTTAGTCTATGCCTTATGGGCAGATAGACTTACCACCAAAAAGTCAATTGGCACTTCCCCTTATCAAATTGTTTATGGGATGGATGCAGTTTTCCCATCATCCGTAGGTGTTCCAGTAATGAATATCATTCAAGAATCACAAGTGGAAATCAATAATATACAAAGGAGGATAAATCAAACTATTCATCTACAACAAACAAGGGAAGAAGTCTATGAGAAATCCTAAGTCATTCATGATAAAATCAAGAAATATTTTGACAAAAGAAGTAAAGAAGATGACTTTTACATTGGAGATCAAGTGTTAAAGTGGGATTCTAGGAGAGAGGACAAAGGTAAGCATGGGAAGTTTGACTTTCTATGGAAAGGACCTTGTGTAATTTATGGATATAGGGGTAACAATTATTTCTTCATCAAAGATTTGGATGGAACAGATATTCAAGAAGGACCAATTAATGGTAGAATGCTCAAACACTACTATTCTTCTGAGTTAACCAATAGTTAGTCCCAGTTTATTTTTACATCATTGTAAATATCCATTGAAGTTTTAGATTGGATTGGATATTTTCTTTCCAAAGTTGAAGCCCGGAGAGAAGGCCCTAAGCTTTGAAGATTAAAATATCATAAATATGAGTTTTTGCAGAAAACGAAAGACAATTACTGGATCATCATGGTCAAAATTGAAGGCTACTAGTCTTAGAGTTCTTGACATTTCACCAGGAAATGCCATCCCCATGTGAAGTTGCTGTTAGGGTCTTATAAATATAGGATTCATAATTTTGAATTGACTTTTGATAGTCTTGTAAAATATGTACATACCTTGCTTTCTGCAAGTTGTTTTCCCATATTTTGAAAAAATCAAAAATCAAAAAATCAAAAAAGAGGGTAAAAAGTCCTAAAATAAAGATCAAAGGACTTAAAAAATATATAGACCCCAAAAGAAAAAAGATGAAAATAAAACATGAAAGTGTGCAAGTCCAAATGCCACTACTTTTTACTTTTTGCAAAAGATTATGGCAAAGTGTCAATAAATGCCATAATCCATGATGAGTTGCACTATTTAAAATTGACTTGTCATGTTTTCAATTTCCATGTTTTGATAGTGAATAAAGTTTTGTCAAATACTTTAATCCTGACAAATCAATAGATAGGTAGAGAATAATGAGGAAATCATCAGTTTAATCTGAGTCCTCGGATGAAATAAGGTAGATTTAGATAGTTTTTATGCTTTCAAAAGAATAAAATGTTTCAAGATAGCAAGCTTAAATGCACCTGCTAAAAGGAAGAAAAAATGTTAGAGTAATGTTGGGTAGGTAGAAAAAAGTGGGAAAAATCATGTAATATTCATCACCGGGAAAAAAATCACTAATTTCCCTTCCCCTGTAGGTGTTCAGTATTCTATACTTCCAATCAAAGAGGTGCAATGCATTTCTTTGACTTCTGTTGGGACTGGACCCAAGGCTCAATGACTGGATAGTGGAAAATGTTGAATTCTTATGATAAAATCCCCTTTACCATTATTTATCCCTCATTCATACATTTAAGTCATCTTCATAAGTAAAGAATCCTTCTTACTTAATGAAGCTTAAAATCCCATTTAATTAACTTCATTCATAAAAAAAAAATACAAAAACCCTCAAAAAACACTCTATCCTAAGTAAATTGGTGAAATGATGAAATAATAAGCTATGCTTTTATTTATTCAATCTACTTGGTCATTTAGTGTATTTTTGTGTATTCCATTTCCCCTTGTCATATTAACTTTTAACTTACTTTATTTAATTCCCTAAAAATACCTTATCCTATTTATATAAATCCCTTTATTTTAAATACCCCCCAAAACCCACTATTATAAAGTTAAAGACCAAAGCTAATATCCACATGCTAAATTAAAAACCCAAATAATACCCCCTTTGGTCTAAAACTAACTTTAATTAAATACCCCACCCCCTATGGTTATTAGACCCTTCCACAAGTCTAAAAACTGTATAATAAAATAAATATTCAAAATGTGGCTTTACACGCATATCCTATGTATTTTGTAATAAAATACATATACCTAGCTCATAGCATTTTTAGCCTAAGTATGAAATGTTTTATCATTTTATGAAGGTTGAAAAATCTTTGAAATTCCTGCACATATCCGCCTCTAAGCAAGCAAAGTCACCTTTTTTAACCTAAGGCTAAGGTTAAACATCGCAAAACTTAAAACCTTACCCTTTTCATATTTATCCCTATTATATAAAGCCCCACGCCTTATATAAAGTTAACCCAAGGTGCAAACTTAACTTCACTTCGCATAAATTAGCCATATAACCTGCTTCATGCGCCTCCGCCCATATATGTAAAACTCTTTTATATATATATAGAAACCATCATTTAACCATCCTTATACCTGCCATTATATTGAAACTTTGGTTAAAAAAAAAATCATGTTTTATAAAGGTTTTTAACTTTAAACACCCACTTAACAATACCCCAGTCCCACTTTTAATTGCCCATAGCTTTCAATCAAATCCTCACCCTTCGCTCCCATACTCCAGATCTAACGGCGCAAAAGCAATATCGTGCGGAAAAGATAAACGTCCATTCCAACGCCAATTGAACGCGAAATGGGAGGTATTCCCCATTTCACCCTCCATGATGTGGCGAATATCTATTGGATCGCGTTCGTTTCAATAGAAACCACTTACCACCAGAAATGAACGCGAAAACTACTACCGGTTTCGCATTTTAAAACAAAAACCACTCCCACCATTTGATAATACCTGCATTCAATGCATTGATGATAATTAAAAATCAAAGTTTAAAACCTTTGTTATATCATTCTAATGTTTATTTGTGTGTTCCAGACTGTAAAAAGACTCCGCTCAACCATGTAAAAAACCATTTTGGTCAAATTGTCAACCTATACCCAAATTTCACGAATTCAACCCTTAAAGATTGACCAGGAGCGGTTTCTTGATCCAGTAATCTGGACCAGACTTCAAATTCAACAGCAATTTCCTAAGAGCCCTTCAAGCAACCAAATACCTGCGTTCAAAGGTATTTTTTGACAACCAAAACCTACAATTTCAAGTTTAGACCAAGAATCATTAAACCAGACCTGTAATTAAGGGTTTTTCCAAGCCAAGTTACCTAAAAAAGCCTGAAAAAGAGGCCAAACTCTGGCCAATTTTTCCTAGAAAGTTCCGAGTCCGAAAGAACCACTTTTTAACCAATTTCCTCAATTTGTGACCTCTGAAGATTAATTGCAAATACAGAAATGGTTTAAAGCCTTTAGATATCTTAAAAACCCCTTTTTGCAGTCAATCTATTCATGAAACCCTCATTTTCTGTCTTATTCCAGTTTATATCCTCTGGCAAAGAAAAACCACTCCTGCAAACAATTTAAGCTTGTAGTAGTTAGTCCAAAATGACCAAAAAGTAGATCATAGCTAAACCTAGAGGTTCTAAACCAACCAAGATTGGAGGATCCAAACCTCCTAAATCTGTAACCCCTAAAGCTGTTAAATCTCCTCCAACCCCCACTGTTAAATCCACTGTATTAGTAAATCCTCTCCAGCCACCTGTAGCTGCTGAAGAAACCCTTCCATTGACTGATATGGACTACAAGATTGTTGACCCTGTGGTAGAATTCAACCTTTTAGAAATACATAATTGGTGCTATGATAAGTACTTGGACAAAGATGAAATGCCTATTTGGGAAACTCATTTGCCCAAATATGTAGTTCCATTGACCCGCCCTGGACAAGACCTGGTTAGATTATGTCAAAAGCATTATGAACCAAACCAAAGGGCCATTATTAATGCAGACAGAGAAATCCTTTTTACTATTACAACAGAGTCAATAAATCAAATGCTGCAATTACAGTCAGATCCTCAATCAGTCCCCCTATCTATAGAATTGTTGACCCAGTTGTACTTAGGCCTGGATTTCCCAAAGAAGTTTATGATATTTCAAGACTTTTTGCCTTCCCATGTTGACATTCCTAAGTTGAACCCTCCTTATTCAACTGCCAAATTTCCTGAAGGGTCTAAGCATATTATTTCAATGCTATCTTTTATACTGGGATACTTTACAGATGGATTCACTGATGAATCCATTCTTGGCTTTCTATCCACCTTATCTCCAGGCCAACCTCTAACACTCATTTTTTATTATGCCAGATTCATAGCAGACAGTATTCATCATCCGCTGACCAAACTACCCACTGAAGGGGTTTTCAGGTACTCTTCCTACTTGTTTCACTTTTTTTTATTCTTCCGAGATGATAATTTTCCAATTGCATTGCAAAAGATGGACTTGGAGGTTAAGCCTTTATCTATTGTCTTCTGGACTTCCTTGCTAAAGAAATAGAATAGTGAATTCACTTATACAGATTTTTCAGACCTTTTTCTCCATCCAGCAATGAACATTTTGTACAAAGCAGAGCAGCCCAGAGTCAATGAAGAAATGAAAAGGATCTTACAAGTATAAGAACAGAATAAAATGGGAGACTGGTTTCTTTATGAAAAGCATACAGAGATAAAAAAAATTTGGATCCAACTTATTACCTTATAAGTTGCCAAAATACATGAACATGAGAATTTTTGCATTGGAATATTTAAGACAGATTCTCAATTCTGACTCTATCAACTTCTTAGCTGCAAGGAAAAAGACTCAATTCAAGTTGAAGAATCAGGTTGGTCCTTTCATCATAAATAATAAAGAGGCAGAAAAAGAAATCTCAAAGAGGCTAGTAGAGTTCAAATTTCAAGAAATTTTTCCATGGAACTATGATCTTCAAGGGATCCTGAGAAATTTAAGGGTAAAATGTAAACTTACACCCTTCATACATGAACCCAAGCCAGAAATTGAGAAGTTTTCCAATCAAGAAGAATGGGTGGAAAACACATTGATAGATATAGTGACTAATACAGAGTCAGCAGGAAAAATGGTTACAACACAATCCCTGGAAGTTGTAAAGCAGCCAAAGACTTCAGCCAAAAGATGCAGAGAAGAAGGAACATACACAGCAGAAACAAATACAGAAACAAAATTCAAATTAATTTATAATAAAAGGCTTAAATTCAGTTCAATTGGGAAAGAAAAGGTAATTAATGTTGAAGATACAAATGAGCCAGAGGTAAATAATGATGAAGCTACAGTGATAATCAATGAAACTCTTTCAGAGATTAAAAAAGAGCAAACAACAGGTACAGATGATACTCAAATGATTAAGAAACAAAATATGGAGGCCTCTTCCTCACAGACAACTAAGGAAAAAGACCTAGATATCACGGAAAAATATAAGCAGATAAAGCAGAAGAATGAGGAAATTAAATCAGAGATATATTCTCAATTCCTCAAGCAAAAACCAAGGAATCAAAATAGGCTACTGACAGCCTTTGATTATTCTACAAAAAAAATGATTATGTCATTTTTACAACCAACTACTTCAGCACCAAAGACAGTGGCAGATTATAAAAAGGTGGAGTTTGAAGTAGACACTGAAAATGTTCATGAGCTAGGCCAAATTGAATTTCATAGACATAGCTCTGAAATGTTGTATTCAACTGTGGTGACAAAGGCAATGAGTGCTACCAAGTTGCAGAATACTATTCTTAACATGCAGGATTAAATGAAGCTAGACAAAGGATATTTTTATGCAAAGGACCTAAGGATTAAAGCCTTAAAGGATTTAATTTTACAGGTGGGATATGATCCCTCAAATGTTCAGGTAGCAGAATTATTGATTAAGAAAAAGAATGATGATATTGCAGCTTTGAGGAAATAGCTTAAGCTTCCTCAAAGTGAGCATCCACAGACCAAAGAAATCCTTCAAGAGCAAAGTGAAAAAAAAGAGATGATGAAGCTCATCCTCAAACTAACTGCTCAGATCAAAGAAATGGAATCCCAAATGGACCAGCTTGTCCAAGAGAAGGAAAATGTGAAAGAGACTGACACTCCTATCATTCCTTCAGTTATACCAGTGATTACCACAGCAGTAGCTTCCACATTAGGAGAAAAGCTAGCACCAAAGGAACCACTGGCAACTGTAGTACCAGTGAGTTCAACTACTACTTCAAACACAAGTTCTTCTACAACACAGGTTCATCAAACAGATGAAGCAGGTCAAATTGTTAAGGCTATGGAGGAAATGTCCTTGAAAACTAATGAAATCAATAGCCTAAATAAGATGATTGAAAATCTTGAAGCCACAAATAAGTTAGCTCAAATAAATGCTAAAACCCATGAGCAGAAGGAAATTAGACTTGGGGAACAAATCAAGGGCTTACAAAAAGAGCTAACATGCACTGAGCAAATTTCATTTGTAAAGAATCATCTATGGACAAACATAATTGAAGCCATTCACACTCAATGGCCTTCAATTTAGATTATATATGAGCAGAGAGACTTATTGTTAGCATCTCAGGCAGAGATTCAGAAGACCAAGGATGAGTTAACTAAGCCAGCTCAGGCTTTAAAACTCATCACATTCCTGAATAGCAAGAACAAAGAAGAATAGGAAGAATTACAGGTATTGGATAGAACAGAGACCATTTTACAGATTAAAAAGGTAGTAACAAAGAAAATTTTGATGAACTACCTGGAAGAGAAATGTGAGTCAATGAACATTGCCATAACAAATTTTATGGTGAAATATACAAACTTAAGACAAAAGGGCTTGCCAGACATTCATGTCTTCAATGAAAGAATCATGCCCCAGAAATATTATGATAAGAAGATTAGGGAATTTTCCAAGGAGAAAGTCAGTAAAACATTGCCACAAGGCACTCCCACAGGAAAAGTCCTCCTCCAGCACTTTGAAGATTTGTTTTTTCTACAACATGAGATTAAACATCTCTTTGTGTTCAAACCCAATTTTGCTAAATACACGGAGGCAGATGAGAATTTTAGAAAGCTAAAGAATGTCAAAATTCCCAGTGAAGAGAAGTGGCAAACATTTACAGATTTAATGTAAAAATGAGAGGTAAAATGGTGAAGAAATTACCTTGAAAATAGTCAAGAAGAAACAGTGAAGTAAAAGGACAACGTGCTGATTTTTTTTTACTGCAAAAAGAAATATTTTTACAGTAGTAAAACAGTGGAAATATCTGTCAAAAGTGTATCAAAGTTAAAGAGCAGCGTTAAAGAGTATCAGATAAAAGAGTATCAGCTAAGGCAACTCAAATGAAGATATTTTCTAGCAGCCAGCAAAGCAGGACAGCTAATCACTCAAAATCTCCTTGATTAGATAAAGTAGTTCTATTTATTTTGGATAAGAGGACAGCTTGCTGATTTGTTAAGCAGCTGTCCCTCTTATTTTGTAAAGATATTTTCTATTTCCTAAAGACATTCCTAGATTTCTCCTAGGATATTTGTAACTACATTTTGTATAAATACTTCTACATTTGAAGTATTGAGTGTGGAATAAAATTGCTAGACTTTACTATAGACTTTTTTTTTTGAAACATTGGAGGCTATTATGTGTTGATTTCGAAGTAGCAGACTGGACAAAGCTAAACTGGCATCATAATTCAGGATCCCTGTGATAATCTGATGAGTGAAGTACTTTCTTCTTTTCATTGTTTTCTTTTCTGAGTTTCATGCAATTCATTATATGTTTGTTCTATCTTAATGTGTAACTAGGAATATTACTACAGGCTAGTCTTATGCTCCCTGTTTTTAAATAGTTCTCATTTTAATGTTTTCTGTTGATTTCTGGTGTTAGGAATTCTTAATTTCTCCTACTCCCGTTTGACCCCTGCCTCCTTCTTCCATTTTCTGGATCAAAGGATCCTTCATAGCCCTTTATCCTGATCATACCATTTCACCAAAAAACACTTTTCCAAATCTCTGAGGGTTATCTATCTTGCCCTGAATAAATTTTTACCTTTTTGGCCTTGAATTCTAGTGCTGCTAGCTAGATTTAGACTCCATAGCCCGATGGAAAAGTAGATTTCTCTCTAGTTTACCTCTAAGTGATTTTTTCCCACCAAAACCTTTAAAAAAAAAAACCAATTGTTCTATCATAACTAGCCTAAAAACATAAATTAAAAACAAAGATAAATCTTAAAGAGAGAGCCCTCTCTGAATTTTAGGAAGGCTAGATCCTAGAATTTGAAGTAGGTTTATGGTTACCTCTAGTTTTCTTAGACTAAAAACTCAAATCCCACAACTTAAGAAATTACTAGAGTGATAACAGAACCTATGGTCAATTTATTGTGGAGAAATAATGTCAGGATATGCAGAGTTTTTCTGGGATTATATCATGTTGAGGGTAGAATGATACCTGCTTTGGGACCTTCAGTATATGGGGTGATGGATGGTTTGTTGTGTTGTCTAATACCTGCAACAAAAATAATCCAAGTGAAAGCATCTTCTTCATTCAAATAGTATTGAAAACATGTGCTGAATGAACGGAAGATAAGAGAGGGCATACCTTTTGGCACTAAAAATTTGTTTTTCAGAGATGTGAATGTGAGGAGCCTCCATTGGGAGTTATGAGGTGTTGATCACTGTGTTGCTTAGGTGATTTTGGGTCAGTGACCCAATCAATCCCTCTGCATGTATAATATCATGCGATATTATTCTCCATGTGACTGCATGGAGGGATCCTCTTGATATGATTGCTCGATGGCATATAGGGCATCCCTATATCGCGGTATTTCTAGGAAATGATGGGTGTTGTTGTAGCATAATTTGACTCAATTAAAATTCAAGAGAGGTTATGAGAAATTCAAGGTTGTTGAGGAACAAATGTTAAAATTTCAAGAATACATGCAACATGCTCAAAAGGATTACCACAAGCTCAACGAAAATTCATCATCGCATGTGCACTGGAACCAAAATCAGGGAAGCAGCAGTATTGGAGGTTTAATCTAAGCCAAAGGAGCAACAAAGAAGAAAATCATGCAACAAGGGTCAAGTCGGGCTTATTCGCGTGCATAATAGTTCAAGAGTAGGGCCGATTGATGCGTTTAGAAAATTTCACACAGGTCAGGGTCGAGTGGTGCAAATATACGTATAGAAGCAGTGTTCGGAGGCTTAATCGCAATCACATTTGGAGGGCCTGATCGCCTATCACAAATCACAATTGCAAAGCTCAAGAGGAATAATACAAGGTTGAATCGCCGAAATGCGAAATGCGATGTGAGGACTGGATGTGATATAGTTCGAAGCTCGAATCTAAAGTATCTAAAGTTTGGTTGTGGGACCCTCTTGCATATCGCACATCACAAGCTCAGAAGGGATAGAGATCATAAGATAACGGGATTCACTGAAGTGCGAAATATGATAACAAAGCGGACACGATGTAGCTCATAAATATGATTTAATATATTCCAATCGCACATCACAAGCTCAGGAGGAATGATGCTCAGGAATATGTTATGAATGTCGAAATGTGAAATGCGACAAGGTTTTATATCATCGATTGTCATTTGCGATCGGCCCCACCTCCACTTGCCATGTCATCCCTACCTTTATCGCACATCGCACATCACAAGCTCAAGGGAAATGGCACTCATGAATATGTTATGAATGCCGAAATGTGAAATGCGACAAGGTTTTATATCTGCGATTGCGATTTGCGATCAGACCCACCTCCACTTGCCATGTCATCCCTACCATTATTGCACATCGCACATCACAAGCTTGGGAGGAATGGCGCTCATGAATATGTTATGAATGTCGAAATGCAAAATGTGATATAGGGACGGACGCAATAGTTTTCGAAGGAAAATTGGAATATCTTTTAAAGTCCAGTCTTACAGCAATTACAAAGGAAAGTATGAACGCAAGGCAGACTTGTGTAAGAAAATACCTGACGCTACGTGCGGAACAACAGTATGCATTTGTGGAGGTTTATTAATCAAAGAATAAACACTGCGGGCACGAGCGGAAGAGGAAGATTTGGGTAGTAGGTGACATGATGATAGTGTTTGAAACACAAAAGCATGGGCAGAGCCGTGTAGGGATGCGTTTATGCAGACTGTTAGGATATCATAGCAGAAACGGAAGGAGACACATCACCAGTAAATCAGATTCAGCAAAAGGATTATATTTCAAGTTTTATTTTGTTTTCTTTGCTAACATGGAAGCTACAATGATGTCCTCGATTGCAATGTAATAAGTAGTTTAACAATTTTGGAAGTCTAGGAGTTTCAAGAAGCTCGAGTAGTAACAAATTGCTTTTTTTCTATTTAAGGAAGAGAGAAAGAGAGGGGAGAGGTTCTGAGTTCTGGACCTCTTGGAGACTACATTTTGTACTTCTTTTTTTGATGGGTGAATGAAAGAAGAAGCAAGTTTCCTGCAACTATTGATGGTGATTCATGTTTCTTGTGTCATTTTATGTTGTTTCTTCCTTGAATGAAGTGAAGTAAAGAAGCAGCTAGTCTCTGATTTATGTTTGTAAGTAAGGGTTAGATAGCCTTAATAAGCGCTCCTTCACTCCAACTCCTCTCCCTTCACCAATTCTCTCTGAAACTTAAAATTAATAGATTCTGTGTTTACAACATATTATTTTGAGTTCCTTTCTCTCCATGAATTCTCTCTGAAACTTAAAAGTAATAGATTCTGTGTTTACAACATATTATTTTGAGTTTCCTCTCTCTCCATGAATTCTCTATGAAACTTAAAAGTAATAGATTCTGTGTTTACATCATATTACTTTGAGTTTCCTCTACAGTTCTTCTTTTCCATTCAAATATCAGTAGTCAATGGCATTGTGAAATTTTTTATTATTCCAGATCATTAAGGGTTTTAGAAAACTATTTTCTAGAGGGATAGAACCAAGACCTCATGATAAAATTATTTCTGTGACACACTTTTAAAAAGTATTAAGCATTGATTCCTTTCACAACCAAGGGACTGTCTCTTAATATACAATAGTTCTAATGCCCATAATTTCTATAGATAGTGCATGCGTGATTGGTATGCAATGCCTTGCCTTGATTTTTTATGGTTGGGTCATGTTTACCAGACTTTGTTGCCACAATATTTGCTTCGGAGCTAAGGAGCATTTTTAATTCGTCCAAATCCAGGCAGATGTTGGATTGGTGCCATTGGAAGATTGACCTCACTTAATTAAGTATATACATGAATACATATATAGGATTTGTGCATAAATAAGCTCATAAGTTGAGCATTTTTAGTTGCAGTATTTCTATTTCGGCATTTTCCGTTAAGAATAAAGGAATAATTCCAAAGTGTCGCAGGTTTCGAGAGGATTTCATACTGGATCAACTCCCATTTGGGATTGACTCCATGCCTAATAACGGCTATTGATCTTCAAGTTCTCTTTGAATCCATGCCTAATAAAGGCTACTGATCTGCAAGGGCTCTTTGACTCCATGCCCAATAAAGGCTACTGATCTACAAGTTCTCAGAACTTTGCTACCAAAGTGTTGTCCCCAATTGGAGCCAGATGTTGTAGCATAATTTGAATCAGCTAAAAGTCAAGAGAGGTTCTGAGAAATTCAAGGTTGTTGAGGAATATATGTTAAAATTTCAAGAAGAACTACAATATTCTCAAAAGGATAACCACAAGCTCAATGAGGATTCATCATCACATGTGCACTGGAACCAAAATCAGGGAAGCAACAGCATTGGAGGTGTAATCTAAGCCAGAGGAGCAACAAAGAAGAAAAGTGTGCAGCAAGGGTCAAGTCGGGCTTATTTGCGTGCAGAATAGTTCAAGAGTCGGGTTGATTGATGTGTTTAGAACATTGCACACAGGTCAGGGTCGAGTCGTGAAAATATACGTACAGAACCAGTGTTCAAAGGCTTCATCGCAATTGCATGTGGAGGGATTGATCACATATCGCATATCGCAATCGCAAAGCTCACACTAGTATATTTGGCCCAATTTCCGACGACCACTTCGTCGCTATTCCGACACATAGGCTGGGCAAAACGTGGTTAGCCATTACATCGCAATTCGGACACTTCAATCAAGTGTCGGAAGAGCAACAATTTTTCTGACGTTTCCAAACAACTGTTGCTCTTTCGACGTTAGCCAAATCGCCGGTCTACCGACGTTATCAAAGTCGTCGCTAATCCGACGCCAGCTAAACCGCCGGTCTTCCGATTATTCATAAGCGTTGGTCTTCCGAATTTTATCAAGTTTTCAAACAACTGTCGCAATTCCGAAATTAGCTCTTCCAACGTTTAAAGCGTCGGTCTTTCGACATTTATCAATTTTTAAGACCACTGTCGAAATTCCTGTTAGACTCAGTCTTGTCAGTCCTCTGTCATTTCTCGTCATTTGTAGTCATTAAATGCCATTTTGGTCAAAAAGAGTCATTTTAATTCTTGAGTCCAGGGTTTTGTCTTCAGAACGTTGAATAATGCCCGCAGGCCATGAGGATGTCTTCAGTGATTTTTTATTTCAAGATTGTCATCGTCAATAATGCGAGATTGATTCTTCTTCAAAACTCTGTTTTGAAGAAGAAATCATCAAATGTGTCTTTGTAATAAATATGTAATTTGTCAAAAAATTTCAAGTTTTACAGCTCTTCAATGGCAGCAGCTTCAGCAGCTCCTATCCCTGCAAAAGCACAAACAGAAAGAACATCATCAGCACAAAGAGACAAAGCAAAATAAAAAAAAAACAGAGTTTCAATGTCCAAGTGCCAAAAGGCTGCTCAAATCTCAGAGAAAACTTATATGAAGATGAAGCCTTTGATCAAAGGCAACTTGCAGCATTGGCAGAAAGCAAGGATTTCCAAGAGGGCCCTTCTCAGGACCACTAACTGATTCAAAAGAAAGAACTCCAAAGAAATAAAGACAGGGAAATTGCGAAAATTCTCGCTGCCTGAAATTATATTGTGAATGCTTCGTATCTGGGATTTGCTGTGATGGATGTAATTGTTTGAATTGTTATAACAATGTTGACCATGAAACTGTGAGAAGAATCTGCTTTCTTTCAGCAATTTAGAGACAATGAAGTTGAATTTGCTCCCTTTGAAGAGTCTTCCCGCTTTGAACAATTTGGAGGAGCACAAATCCACTACATTTTGCAGTCTCTTTTTGTAAAGAGATTAGATGATATGGACCCTTGCGATGACATGACTGATAAAGATATTGAAACAGCTATTCAAAATGCTATTGGATTAAGAAGTGCACTCTTTGTATCTGAGGTACCCTTTCAAGTTCTGCTGAGGAGACAAATTGCTTGGCTTTTAGATCCAAGCCTCCAGTGTGTGCATTTTATTTATGAAGATCTGGTAAAGCTAGCGCATAGATGTGAGACAAGTGATCTGCTGCGACTTCCAGTGCTACAAAGGTGCCTTGAAGAAATTGTAGGCTCTTTATTACGTGAATTTTTGGTGCCAACCGATACAATGGTTCGGTATCTTATTGAAATGGAGAGAAAACGCGACGCATACAAAACTGGCGCGGCGCATAGAATGCGCACGGCGCACTGGGCAATATTTCGCAATGTTATTTTAAACTGGCGCGGCGCATAGAATGCGCACGGCGCACTGGGAAATATTTCGCAATGTTATTTTAAACTGGCGCGGCGCACCAAACCAACGCGGCGGGTTGGGTTTGTGCGCGGCGCGTTGAGCCTGTCAGCACAAATTTCATCACTGCTCTGCGATTTTTCGAATTCAAACAATCTTTCCGCTCCAAGTGTATTGGCCTGCAGTGCACATGTAGAGCAGGGTGATGAACTTCAGGTTAAAGCGAACAAGCTGTCTTCCATAAAGACACAACTTCCTTATGATTATTATTCACTTGAATAGAGGTGTGTTCGCTGGTATTGAAGGCACTTCGATGCTCAATGACGCTGATGCTGAAACTGAAAGATCGTGGTCCATTTTCTCTTTCGGATCCCGTCGCCCCAGTTGTTTCATTGCGCTGGTCGGAAGCAGCCATCTTCATAGGTCTTTGGTTTTGCTATTTGAGACTAAGGTTTTTCTCGATAGGGATCATGGGCGATATTTCAGAAGTTGGGAATGAATATGTTGTTTCACCCAAGCTGCCAATACCGGGGAAGAGGAATGTGTTAATTACGAGTGCGCTTCTATATGTGAACAATGTTCCGCATCTCGGAAATCTGATAGGAAGTATTTTAAGTGCCAATGTATTTGCTCTGTATTGCAGGAAGAGAGGGAAAAGAAATTTGAAAAAGAGCGGTCAGAGTTTGTGCAGTAGTTGCGGAACTCTGTTTGCTATTTTTATTAAAACTTGGTTTTATTCGATAAGGGGAAGAAAATAGCCCAAGAGCCAAAATTAGAACGTAGATATCAACATAAGCAGAAAAATAGGAGTGTATTGCCTATTTTGTCTTCAGTCATGATTTTACAGGATCCGCACTCCAGCTTTTGTCTTTTAATAGGTCATCAAAGCATTTCAAAGGAAGCGCTGTTCTACCTTCAGAAAATTTGATTGGCTCTTCATCCTTTGTTTGTTAATAATGATTAAATTATCCCTCATTTTGAGTCGATCAGTTTTCCTACAGATAGTATTATTTATTGTTGTAAATTATTTTGTAAAGTGGAGAGTTCTGAGGAATGTCTAGGGATGTGACTTCCTTTCATAGGTTTGGCAAATTTATTGAAAAGATACGACTACGACTCTGAAATTCTTGTGATGAATTTAGCATTTGTCTTTTCTTTTGTTTCATATGTAGCTTGTTATGTTTTACATTTCATTTCATAATCATTTCCAATTTGAATGCTTCTGATTGAGAAGGGTAAAATTCAGCTTACTGCTCCGCCCTGGAGAAGCGTTCATGTTTTGTGTTTCTTCCTCTGTCTGAAAAGGATTCATTCATAAATGCCCTTTTCGGCTTCCTTAACAATCCTTCCACTCCACATAATTTCAATTTGATGCTTAAGCTCTTGCCTATCTTGCCTCATGAGATAATCTGTGTCTTTCATTTAATTTCCCTGCTCATGCTGTCCTTTGTCCCCATACTGCCCAGAAAATCCATTCATTTATCAAAATACCCCTTCCTATCAATTTACTAGCCTAAAATCAATATCCATTATAAGTCATCTCGCACCCTATTGCTCATTTTATCGAGATTGACTGGAGAAAGCCCTCTCCTGTCCTCGTAGGGCTAGCTACGAGGCTGAGCTTGGTTTGATGTTGCCTCGAGTTTTACCTTATTTCAGCCTAAGGTAAATTCGAGCGCTAACATAGTGGTGACCATACTGGGGATTTTCTTCCCCGGTAAAGGATGACAAAGTTCAGATCTGATCATTGATGGTGAAAAATGGTCAGACACTGCAAGGCTGAAATCATTCACCTGGCGACTTCATTCACTGAACAATCCCGAAATCAATGCTTCATGGTGACTTCACTGCAGGCAGATCAGTAGCTTCAAAATTTTCAAGATGGACCGGATTGCAAGAAGATATGCTCCCATGAGCCGAGATCACATCCCAGGTTTTCCGAATAAGATGCCCAAGGTGGATTGGCTTCAGAATTTGCCTATGTTCAGAAATGTGGAAGGTAATGACGCTGCTCTTCATCTGGTGAAATTTCACATTCATGTGCATAATTTAAAGGTCGATTTTTCTGAAGACTGTTTGATGAAAATGTTTATGGCTACTCTGGAAGGTGAAGCCCGATCTTGGTATGAAATTTTGCCAGCTGCTTCTATTTATTGTTTAAAGGATTTTCACACTATGTTCTTCAAAAAGTATAAAGAAACATATCCATCCTTGAGTTTAGTTCAGGACTATTGTAGCCATGTTCATAGTTTCATTGAAGATCTTGAGAATTTTTATGGACATGATGATTTTATGGACGATGAGATCATGGAAGCATTGTATGAAAACCCATTTCAGTAACATGAAAAGAACCTAGAGGATACCTATCAAGATGCTTAGGAAACTTTGCAGCAAGTTGAAGATCATATGGCTGAAAATGATGAAAGAGAGAGTGTCATTTCAGATTTTTCCACAGAAGAAGACAGCATGCAGGGAAGTCATGTTTCAATTGCAGATTGTGATAATGTCCAGACAGCTATTTCAGTTCCAGATTCAGATTGTGATGACCAAGAATACCTTGTGCCAAGTCTCATTAAGGAAAATTTTGCTGTTGAAATCATCTGGGATGCATAAGACACAGGTATGGATCCAAATGTTCTCGGTTCATTAGAACACAGCCTGCATGAGGAGGTAATTCAGTCAATTCATGAAAAACAAAATGAGATCTCCATTCAAGCAAGTGAAGAAGTTCCTTTGGATGAATTTAGGGTAGATGATAGAAATGTCATGTTTGAGCATCAAGAATCAACTAAAGTTTATTTTTTCATGATTGATGAATGTAATGAGAACCTGACTGTCATATCATATGAAGATAACCCACAAAATATTCAGACTACAGAAGATCAGACCATTTAGGATTTCCATTCAGATTCTTCTTCATATGTTTCATGTGTTGAAATGTTTTTCCAAGAGGAGATCTGCTCATCTACCTGTTCAGAGTTTTTTGAAGCCCAGGAACATATTTTTACTGAAATACATGATGAAGGAAGATCAGAAGCAGGAGAAAAAGACACCATGTTTTTTCAGCAGGAGGTAAATCTTCATGTTTTTCAGGATCCAATTGCAGATTTGTTGCAGTCAGCAGTGAAGGTGATTATTGTTGTATTTAGTGATGAAGGAGATCATGGTCAATTATGTTTTTTGATGCCCAGTTACCAGTATTTATTGTCGACCAGCAAATCTGATCAGGGAAATCAATCAGGAAGGCATCTGCTTGATTGGTTACATTGGAATTATGATATAGTTTGATGGTATATTGTCTTGTAGGAAACACAAGTGGTCATGTACTGCCATCAAGTTTTAAGTTTTAAGTTCAGGTCTTGAGTTAGTTTGTTAGAGTCAAGTTTTTTCAAGTCATTTCAGTTTGCATCGAGTTAGTTTGAGTCGAATTTCCAGTCAATAAATTGATTCTTAATAGGTTCTTCGAAATAAGGATACCATAGCCCAATGGATGGAGGCACTGTCTGCTCTCCCAAAGATCTGCTGTTCTTGGCACCTCCACGGAGCTGGAGCTGCCATCCCCATTGGAGCCAATGTTAGACTCAGTCTTACATTCCTCTGTCATTTTGTCATTTGCGAGTCATTAAACTTCAACCAGGTCAAAAGAGTCATTTAATTCTTGAGTCCGGGGTTTTGTCTTGAACGTTGAATAATGCCCGCGAGGCCATGAGGATGTCTTCGGTGATTTTTAGCTGAGGATTTTCATCGTCAATAATGCGAGATTGATTCTTCTTCAAAACTCTGTTTTGAAGAAGAAATCATCAAATGTGTCTTTGTAATAAATATGTAATTTGTCAAAAAATTTCAAGTTTTACAGCTCTTCAATGGCAGCAGCTTCAACAGCTCCTATCCCTACAAAAGCACAAGCAGAAAGAACATCATCAGCACAAAGAGACAAAGCAAAATCAAACAAAACAGAGTTTCAATGTCCAAGTGCCAAAAGGCTGCTCAAATCTCAGAGAAAACTTATATGAAGATGAAGCCTTTGATCAAAGGCAACTTGCATCATTGGCAGAAAGAAAGGATTTCCAAGAGGGCCCTTCTCAGGACCACTAACTGATTCAAAAGAAAGAACTCCAAAGAAATCAAGACAGTGCAATTGCAAAAATTCTCGCTGCCTGAAATTATATTGTGAATGCTTCGTATCTGGGATTTGTTGTGATGGATGTAATTGTTTGAATTGTTATAAAAATTTTGACCATGAAACTGTGAGAAGATTCTGCTTTCTTTCAGCAATTTAGAGATAATGAAGTTGAATTTTCTCCCTTTGAAGAGTCTTCCTGCTTTGAACAATTTGGAGGAGCACGAATCCACTACATTTTGCAGTCTCTTTTTGTGAAGAGATTAGATGATATGGACCCTTGCGATGACATGATTGATAAAGATATTCAAACAGCTATTCAAAATGCTATTGGATTAAGAAGTGCACTCTTTGTATCTGAAGTACCCTTTCAAGTTCTGCTGAGGAGACAAATTGCTTGGCTTTTAGATCCAAGCCTCCAGTGTGTGAATTTTATTTATGAAGATCTCGTAAAGCTAGCGCATAGATGTGAGACAAGTGATCTGCTGCGATTTCCAGTGCTACAAAGGTGCCTTGAAGAAATTGTAGGCTCTTTATTACGTGAATTTTTGGTGCCAACCGATACAATGGTTCGGTATCTTATTGAAATGGAGAGCAAACGCGACGCATACAAAACTGGCGCGGCGCACTGGGCAATATTTGGCAATGTTATTTTAAACTGGCGTGGCGCACCAAAACAATGCGGCGCGTTGGGTTTGTGCGCGGCGCGTTGAGCCTGTCAGCACAAATTTCATCACTGCTCTGCGATTTTTCGAATTCAAACAATCTTTCCGCTCCAAGTGTATTGGCCTGCAGTGCACATGTAGAGCAGGGTGATGAACTTCAGGTTAAAGCGAACAAGTTGTCTTCCATAAAGACACAGCTTCCTTATGATTATTATTCACTTGAACAGAGGTGTGCTCGCTGGTATTGAAGGCACTTCGATGCTCAATGACGCTGATGCTGAAACTGAAAGATCGTGGTCCATTTTCTCTTTCGGATCCCGTCGCCCCAGTTGTTTCATTGCGCTGGTCGGAAGCAGCCATCTTCATAGGTCTTTGGTTTTTCTATTTGAGACTAAGGTTTTTCTCGATAGGGATCATGGGCGATATTTCAGAAGTTGGGAATGAATATGCTGTTTCACCCAAGCTGCCAATACCGGGGAAGAGGAATGTGTTAATTACGAGTGCGCTTCTATATGTGAACAATGTTCCGCATCTCGGAAATATGATAGGAAGTATTTTAAGTGCCGATGTATTTGCTCTGTATTGCAGGAAGAG
The DNA here is from genome assembly GCA_034641835.2 of Pinus albicaulis. NCBI lineage: Eukaryota > Viridiplantae > Streptophyta > Pinopsida > Pinales > Pinaceae > Pinus > Pinus albicaulis. The sequence continues at coordinate 1,679,773,420 of CM076581.1, read as the reverse complement.
AGGGAAAATAAATTTGAAAAAGAGCGGTCAGAGTTTGTGCAGTAGTTGCGGAACTCTGTTTGCTATTTTTATTAAAACTTGGTTTTATTCGGTAAGGGGAAGCAGATAGCCCGAGAGCCAAAATTAGAACGTAGATATCAACATAAGCAGAAAAATAGGAGTGTATTGCCTATTTTGTCTTCAGTCATGATTTTAGAGGATCCTCACTCCAGCTTTTGTCTTTTAATAGGTCATCAAAGCATTTCCAAGGAAGCGCTGTTCTACCTTCAGAAAAGTTGATTGGCTCTTCATCCTTTGTTTGTTAATAATGATTAAATTATCCCTCATTTTGAGTCGATCAGTTTTCCTACAGATAGTCTTATTTATTGTTGTAAATTATTTTGTAAAGTGGAGAGTTATGAGGAATGTCTAGGGGAATAACAGAGAGCTTCACTGTACAGTTTTTGACAGAGATTTAATGAAAAGATACAGCTCTGACTCCTGAGATTCTTGTGGTGTGAATTTAGCATTTGTCTTTTCTTTTGTTTCATATGTAGCTTGTTATGTTTTACATTTCATTTCATAATCATTTCCAATTTGAATGCTTCTGATTGAGAAGGGTAGAATTCAGCTTACTGCTCTGCCCTGGAGAAGCGTTCATGTTTTTTGTTTCTTCCTCTGTCTGAAAAAGATTCATTCATAAATGCCCTTTTCGGCTTCCTTAATAATCCTTCCACTCCACATAATTTCAATTTGATGCTTAAGCTCTTGCCTATCTTGCCTCATGAGATAATCTGCGTCTTTCATTTAATTTCCCTGCTCATGCTGTCCTTTGTCCCCATACTACCCAGAAAATCCAGTCATTTATCAAAATACCCCTTCCTATCAATTTACTAGCCTAAAATCAGTATCCATTATAAGTCATCTCGCACCCTATTGCTCATTTTATCGAGATTGACTGGAGAGAGCCCTCTCCTGTCCTCGTAGGGCTAGCTACGAGGTTGTGCTTGGTTTGATGTTGCCTCGAGTTTTACCTTATTTCAGCCTAAGGTAGATTCGAGCGCTAACATAGTGGCGACCATACTGGGGAATTTCTTCCCCGGTAAAGGATGACAAAGTTCAGATCTGATCATTGATGGTGAACAATGGTCAGACACTGCAAGGCTGAAATCATTCACCTGGCGACTTCATTCAATGAACAATCCATAAATCAATGCTTCATGGTGACTTCACTGCAGGCAGATCAGTAGCTTCAAAATTGTCAAGATGGACCGGATTGCAAGAAGATATGCTCCCATGAGCCGAGATCACATCCCAGGTTTTCCGAATAAGATGCCCAAGGTGGATTGGCTTTAGAATTTGCCTATGTTCAGAAATGTGGAAGGTAATGACGCTGCTCTTCATCTGGTGAAATTTCACATTCATGTGCATAATTTAAAAGTCGATTTTCCTGAAGACTGTTTGATGAAAATGTTTATGGCTACTCTGGAAGGTGAAGCCCGATCTTGGTATGAAAGTTTGCCAGCTGCTTCTATTTATTGTTTAAAGGATTTTCACACTATGTTCTTCGAAAAGTATAAAGAAACATATCCATCCTTGAGTTTAGTTCAGGACTGTTGTAGCCATGTTCATAGTTTCATTGAAGATCTTGAGAATTTTTATGGAAATGATGATTTTATGGACGATGAGATCATGGAAGCATTGTATGGAAACCCATTTCAGCAACATGAAAAGAACCTAGAGGATACCTATCAATATGCTCAGGAAACTTTGCAGCAAGTTGAAGATCATATGGATGAAAATGATGAAAGAGAGAGTGTCATTTTAGATCTTTCCACAGAAGAAGAAAGCATGCAGGGAAGTCATGTTTCAATTGCAGATTGTGATAATGTCCAGAGAGCTATTTCAGTTCCAGATTCAGATTGTGATGACCAAGAATACCTTGTGCCAAGTCTCATTAAGGAGAATTCTGTTGTTGAAATCATCTGGGATGCAGAAGACACAGGTATGGATCCAAATGTTCTCGGTTCATTAGAACACAGCCTGCATGAGGAGGTAATTCAGTCAATTCATGAAAAACAAAATGAGATCTCCATTCAAGCAAGTGAAGAAGTTCCTTTGGATGAATTTAGGGTAGATGATAGAAATGTCATGTTTGAGCATCAAGAATCAACTGAAGTTTCTTTTTTCATGATTGATGAATGTAATGAGAACCTGACTGTCATATCATATGAAGATAACCCACAAAATATTCAGACTACAGAAGATCAGACCATTCAGGATTTCCATTCAGATTCTTCTTCATATGTTTCATGTGTTGAAATGTTTTTCCAAGAGGAGATCTGCTCATCTACCTGTTCAGAGTTTTTTGAAGCCCAGGAACATATTTTTACTGAAATACATGATGAAGGAAGATCAGAAGCAGGAGAAAAAGACACCATGTTTTTCAGCAGGAGGTAAATCTTCATGTTTTTCAGGATCCAATGGCAGATTTGTTGCAGTCAGCAGTGAAGGTGATTATTGTTGTATTCAGTGATGAAGGAGATCATGGTCAATTATGTTTTTTGATGCCCAGTTACCAGTATTTATTGTTGACCAGCAGATCTGATCAGGGAAATAAATCAAGAAGGCATCTGCTTGATTGGTTACATTGGCATTATGATACAGTTTGATGGTATATTGTCTTGTAGGAAACACAGGTGGTCATGTACTGCCATCAAGTTTTAAGTTTTAAGTTCAGGTCTTGAGTTAGTTTGTTAGAGTCAAGTTTTTTCAAGTCATTTTAGTTTGCATCGAGTTAGTTTGAGTCGAATTTCCAGTCAATAAATTAGTCGTGTCGATTTCTTGCAATAATGGACTCCATAGCCCAATGGATGGAGGCACTGTCTGCTCTCCCAAAGATCTGCAATTCTTGGCACCTCCAAGAAGTGGCAGCTGCCATCCCCATTGGAGCTAATGTTAGACTCAGTCTTTTCAGTCCTCTGTCATTTCTCGTCATTTGCAGTCATTAAATGCCATTTTGGTCAAAAAGAGTCTTTTTAATTCTTGAGTCCAGGGTTTTGTCTTCAGAACGTTGAATAATGCCCGCAGGCCATGAGGATGTCTTCAGTGAGTTTTTATTTCAAGATTGTCATCGTCAATAATGCGAGATTGATTCTTCTTCAAAACTCTATTTTGAAGAAGAAATCATCAAATGTGTCTTTGTAATAAATATGTAATTTGTCAAAATGTTTCAAGTTTTACAGCTCTTCAATGGCAGCAGCTTCAGCAGCTCCTATCCCTGCAAAAGCACAAATAGAAAGAACATCATCAGCACAAAGAGACAAAGAAAAATAAAAAAAAAACAGAGTTTCAATGTCCAAGTGCCAAAAGGCTGCTCAAATCTCAGAGAAAACTTATATGAAGATGAAGCCTTTGATCAAAGGCAACTTGCAGCATTGGCAGAAAGCAAGGATTTCCAAGAGGGCCCTTCTTAGGACCACTAACTGATTCAAAAGAAAGAACTCCAAAGAAATCAAGACAGTGCAATTGCGAAAATTCTCGCTGCCTGAAATTATATTGTGAATGCTTCGTATCTGGGATTTGCTGTGATGGATGTAATTGTTTGAATTTTTATAACAATGTTGACCATGAAACTATGAGAAGAGTCTGCTTTCTTTCAGCAATTTAGAGACAATGAAGTTGAATTTGCTCCCTTTGAAGAGTCTTCCCGCTTTGAACAATTTGGAGGAGCACGAATCCACTACATTTTGTAGTCTCTTTTTGTGAAGAGATTAGATGATATGGACCCTTGCGATGACATGACTGATAAAGATATTGAAATAGCTATTCAAAATGCTATTGGATTAAGAAGTGCACTCTTTGTATCTGAGGTACCCTTTCAAGTTCTGCTGAGGAGACAAATTGCTCGGCTTTTAGATCCAAGCCTCCAGTGTGTGCATTTTATTTATGAAGATCTGGTAAAGCTAGTGCATAGATGTGAGACAAGTGATCTGCTGCGATTTCCAGTGCTACAAAGGTGCCTTGAAGAAATTGTAGGCTCTTTATTATGTGAATGTTTGGTGCCAACCGATACAATGGTTCGGTATCTTATTGAAATGGAGAGCAAACGCGATGCATACAAAACTGGCGCGGCGCATAGAATGCGCGCGGCGCACTGGGCAATATTTGGCAATGTTATTTTAAACTGGCGCGGCGCACCAAACCAACGCGGTGCGTTGGGTTTGTGCATGGCGCGTTGAGCTTTTCAGTACAAATTTCATCATCGTTCTGCGATTTTTCGAATTCAAACAATCTTTCCGCTCCAAGTGTATTGGCCTGCAGTGCACATGTAGAGCAGGGTGATGAACTTCAGGTTAAAGCGAACAAGCTGTCTTCCATAAAGACACAGCTTCCTTATGATTATTATTCACTTGAACAGAGGTGTGTTCGCTGGTATTGAAGGCACTTCGATGCTCAATGACGCTGATGCTGAAACTGAAAGATCGTGGTCCATTTTCTCTTTCGGATCCCGTCGCCCCAGTTGTTTCATTGCGCTGGTCGAAAGCAACCATCTTCACAGGTCTTTGGTTTCGCTATTTGAGACTAAGGTTTTTCTCGACAGGGATCATGGGTGATATTTCAGAAGTTGGGAATGAATATGCTGTTTCACCCAAGCTGCCAATACCGGGGAAGAGGAATGTGCTAATTACGAGTGCGCTTCTATATGTGAACAATGTTCCGCATCTCGGAAATCTGATAGGAAGTATTTTAAGTGCCGATGTATTTGCTCTGTATTGCAGGAAGAGAGGGAAAATAAATTTTAAAAAGAGCGGTCAGAATTTGTGTAGTAGTTGCGGAACTCTGTTTGCTATTTTTATTAAAACTTGGTTTTATTCGGTAAGGGGAAGCAAATAGCCCGAGAGCCAAAATTAGAACGTAGATATCAACATAAGCAGAAAAATAGGAGTGTATTTCCTATTTTGTCTTCAGTCATGATTTTACAGGATCCGCACTCCAGCTTTTGTCTTTTAATAGGTCATCAAAGCATTTCAAAGGAAGCGTTGTTCTACCTTCAGAAAAGCTGATTGGCTCTTCATCCTTTGTTTGTTAATAATGATTAAATTATCCCTCATTTTGAGTCGATCAGTTTTCCTACAGATAGTCTTATTTATTGTTGTAAATTATTTTGTAAAGTGGAGAGTTCTGAGGAACATGTAGGGGAATAACAGAGAGCTTCACTGTACAGTTTTTGACATAGATTTAATGAAAAGATACAGCTCTGACTCTTGAGATTCTTGTGGTGTGAATTTAGCATTTGTCTTTTCTTTTGTTTCATATGTAGCTTGTTATGTTTTACATTTCATTTCATAATCATTTCCAATTTGAATGCTTCTGAGTGAGAAGGGTATAATTCAGCTTACTGCTCTGCCCTGGAGAAGCGTTCATGTTTTGTGTTTCTTCCTCTGTCTGAAAAGGATTCATTCATAAATGCCCTTTTCGGCTTCCTTAACAATCCTTCCACTCCACATAATTTCAATTTGATGCTTAAGCTCTTTCCTATCTTGCCTCATGAGATAATCTGCGTATTTCATTTAATTTCCCTGCTCATGCTGTCCTTTGTCCCCATACTGCCCAGAAAATCCATTCATTTATCAAAATACCCCTTCCTATCAATTTACTAGCCTAAAATCAGTATCCATTATAAGTCATCTCGCACCCTATTTCTCATTTTATCGAGATTGACTGGAGAGAGCCCTCTCATATCCTCGTAGGGCTAGCTACGAGGCTGAGCTTGGTTTGATGTTGCCTCGAGTTTTACCTTATTTCAGCCTAAGGTAGATTCGAGCACTAACATAGTGGCGACCATACTGGGGAATTTCTTCCCCGGTAAAGGATGACAAAGTTCAGATCTAATCATTGATGGTGAACAATGTTCAGACACTGCAAGGCTGAAATCATTCACCTAGCGACTTCATTCATTGAACAATCCAGAAATTAATGCTTCATGGTGACTTCACTGTAGGCAGATCAGTAGCTTCAAAATTGTCAATATGGATCGAATTGCAAGAAGATATGCTCCCATGAGCCGAGATCACATCCCAGGTTTTCCGAATAAGATGCCCAAGGTGGATTGGCTTCAGAATTTGCCTATGTTCAGAAATGTGGAAGGTAATGACGCTGCTATTCATCTGGTGAAATTCCACATTCATGTGCATAAATTAAAGATCCATTTTCCTGAAGACTGTTTGATGAAAATGTTTATGGCTACTCTGGAGGATGAAGCCCAGTCTTGGTATGGAAGTTTGCCATCTGCTTCTATTTACTGTTTAAAATATTTTCATACAATATTCATTGAAAGGTACATAGAATATTGTCCGTATTTAATGTTAGTTCAGAACTGTTGTAGCCATGTTCATAGTTTTATTGAGGATCTTGAGAATTTTTATGGACATGATGATTTTATGGACGATGAGATCATGGAGGCATTGTATTAAAACCCATTTCAGCAACATATGAAAAGAACCTAGAGGATACCTATCAAGATGCTCGAAACTTTGCGGCAAGTTGAAGAGGATCATATGGCTGAAAATGATGAAAGAGAGAGTGTCATTCAGGATACATCCCACGAGAAAGACAGCATGCAGGGAAGTCATGTTTCAATTGCAGATTGTGATAATGTCCAGACAGCTATTTCAGTTCCAGATTCAGATTGTGATGACCAAGAATACCTTGTGCCAAGTCTCATTAAGGAGAATTCTGCTGTTGAAATCATCTGGGATGCAGAAGACACAGGTATGGATCCAAATGTTCTCGATTCATTAGAACACAACCTGCATGAGGAGGTAATTCAGTCAATTCATGGATCTCCATTCCAGCAAGTGAAGAAGTTCCTTTGGATGAATTTAGGGTAGATGATAGAAATGTCATGTTTGAGCATCAAGAATCAACTAAAGTTTCTTTTTTCATGATTGATGAATGTAATGAGAACCTGACTGTCATATCATATGAAGATAACCCACAAAATATTCAGACTACAGAAGATCAGACCATTCAGGATTTCCATTCAGATTCTTCTTCATATGTTTCATGTGTTGAAATGTTTTTCCAAGAGGAGATCTGCTCATCTACCTGTTCAGAGTTTTTTGAAGCCCAGGAACATATTTTTACTGAAATACATGATGAAGGAAGATCAGAAGCAGGAGAAAAAGACACCATGTTTTTTCAGCAGGAGGTAAATCTTCATGTTTTTCAGGATCCAATGGCAGATTTGTTGCAGTCAGCAGTGAAGGTGATTATTGTTGTATTCAGTGATGAAGGAGATCATGGTCAATTATGTTTTTTGATGCCCAGTTACCAGTATTTATTGTTGACCAGCAGATCTGATCAGGGAAATAAATCAAGAAGGCATCTGCTTGATTGGTTACATTGGCATTATGATACAGTTTGATGGTATATTGTCTTGTAGGAAACACAGGTGGTCATGTACTGCCATCAAGTTTTAAGTTTTAAGTTCAGGTCTTGAGTTAGTTTGTTAGAGTCAAGTTTTTTCAAGTCATTTTAGTTTGCATCGAGTTAGTTTGAGTCGAATTTCCAGTCAATAAATTAGTCGTGTCGATTTCTTGCAATAATGGACTCCATAGCCCAATGGATGGAGGCACTGTCTGCTCTCCCAAAGATCTGCAATTCTTGGCACCTCCAAGAAGCGGCAGCTGCCATCCCCATTGGAGCCAATGTTAGACTCAGTCTTTTCAATCCTCTGTCATTCCTCGTCATTTGCAGTCATTAAATGCCATTTTGGTCAAAAAGAGTCATTTTAATTCTTGAGTCCAGGGTTTTGTCTTCAGAACGTTGAATAATGCCCGCAGGCCATGAGGATGTCTTCAGTGAGTTTTTATTTCAAGATTGTCATCGTCAATAATGCGAGATTGATTCTTCTTCAAAACTCTATTTTGAAGAAGAAATCATCAAATGTGTCTTTGTAATAAATATGTAATTTGTCAAAATGTTTCAAGTTTTACAACTCTTCAATGGCAGCAGCTTCAGCAGCTCCTATCCCTGCAAAAGCACAAACAGAAAGAACATCATCAGCACAAAGAGACAAAGCAAAATCAAACAAAACAGAGTTTCAATGTCCAAGTGCCAAAAGGCTGCTCAAATCTTAGAGAAAACTTATATGAATATGAAGCCTTTGATCAAAGGCAACTTGCAGCATTGGCAGAAAGCAAGGATTTCCAAGAGGGCCCTTCTCAGGACCACTAACTGATTCAAAAGAAAGAACTTAATCAAGACGATTACCAATTGCGAAAATTACCATTTTGCACAGAGAAAAGGCATTAGCAAATGCTTCGTATCTGGGATTTGCTGTGATGGATGTAATTGTTTGAATTTTTATAACAATGTTGACCATGAAACTGTGAGAAGAGTCTTCTTTCTTTCAGCAATTTAGAGACAATGAAGTTGAATTTTCTCCCTTTGAAGAGTCTTCCCACTTTGAACAATTTGGAGGAGCACGAATCCACTACATTTTGCAGTCTCTTTTTGTGAAGAGATTAGATGATATGGACCCTTGCGATGACATGACTGATAAAGATATTCAAACAGCTATTCAAAATTCTATTGGATTAAGAAGTGCACTCTTTGTATCTGAGGTACCCTTTCAAGTTCTGTTGAGGAGAAAAATTGCTCGGATTTTAGATCCAAGCCTCCAATGTGTGCATTTTATTTATGAAGATCTGGTAAAGCTAGCGCATAGATGTGAGACAAGTGATCTGCTGCGATTTCCAGTGCTACAAAGGTGCCTTGAAGAAATTGTAGGCTCTTTATTACGTGAATGTTTGGTGTCAACCAATACAATGGTTCGGTATCTTATTGAAATGGAGAGCAAACGCGACGCATACAAAACTGGCGCGGCGCACTGGGCAATATTTGGCAATGTTATTTTAAACTGGCGCGGCGCACCAAACCAACGCGGCGCGTTGGGTTTGTGCGCGGCGCGTTGAGCCTCTCAGCACAAATTTCATCACCGCTCTGCGATTTTTCGAATTCAAACAATCTTTCCGCTCCAAGTGTATTGGCCTGCAGTGCACATGTAGAGCAGGGTGATGAACTTCAGGTTAAAGCGAACAAGCTGTCTTCCATAAAGACACAGCTTCCTTATGATTATTATTCACTTGAAAAGAGGTGTGTTCGCTGGTATTGAAGGCACTTCGATTCTCAATGACGCTGATGCTGAAACTGAAAGATCGTGGTCCATTTTCTCTTTCGGATCCCGTCGCCCCAGTTGTTTCATTGCGCTGGTCGGAAGCAGCCATCTTCACAGGTCTTTGGTTTCGCTATTTGAGACTAAGCTTTTTCTCGACAGGGATCATGGGCGATATTTCAGAAGTTGGGAATGAATATGTTGTTTCACCCAAGCTGCCAATACCGGGGAAGAGGAATGTGTTAATTACGAGTGCGCTTCTATATGTGAACAATGTTCCACATCTCGGAAATCTGATAGGAAGTATTTTAAGTGCCGATGTATTTGCTCTGTATTGCAGGAAGAGAGGGAAAATAAATTTTAAAAAGAGCGGTCAGAGTTTGTGCAGTAGTTGCGGAACTCTGTTTGCTATTTTTATTAAAACTTGGTTTTATTCGGTAAGGGGAAGCAAATAGCCCGAGAGCCAAAATTAGAACGTAGATATCAACATAAGCAGAAAAATAGGAGTGTATTGCCTATTTTGTCTCCAGTCATGATTTTGAAGGATCCGCACTCCAGCTTTTGTCCTTTAATAGGTCATCAAAGCATTTCAAAGGAAGCGTTGTTCTACCTTCAGAAAATTTGATTGGCTCTTCATCCTTTGTTTGTTAATAATGATTAAATTATCCCTCATTTTGAGTCGATCAGTTTTCCTACAGATAGTCTTATTTATTGTTGTAAATTATTTTGTAAAGTGGAGAGTTCTAAGGAATGTGTAGGGGAATAACAGAGAGCTTCACTGTACAGTTTTTGACAGAGATTTAATGAAAAGATACAGCTCTGACTCCTGAGATTCTTGTGGTGTGAATTTAGCATTTGTCTTTTCTTTTGTTTCATATGTAGCCTGTTATGTTTTACATTTCATTTCATAATCATTTCCAATTTGAATGCTTCTGAGTGAGAAGGGTAGAATTCAGCTTACTGCTCTGCCCTGGAGAAGCGTTCATGTTTTGTGTTTCTTCCTCTGTCTGAAAATGATTCATTCATAAATGCCCTTTTCGGCTTCCTTAACAATCCTTCCACTCCACATAATTTCAATTTGATGCTTAAGCTCTTGCCTATCTTGCCTCATGAGATAATCTGCGTCTTTCATTTAATTTCTCTGCTCATGCTGTCCTTTGTCCCCATACTACCCAGAAAATCCAGTCATTTATCAAAATACCCCTTCCTATCAATTTACTAGCCTAAAATCAGTATCCATTATAAGTCATCTTGCACCCTATTGCTCATTTTATCGAGATTGACTGGAGATAGCCCTCTCCTGTCCTCGTGAGAAGAGAAAATGACTCATTTTGCGCTTGGTTTGAGCATATAAAGGTTTTATGACCCTGACCTAAAGGTAGATTCGAGCACTAACATAGTGGCGACCATACTGGGGAAAGTCTTCCCTGGTAAAGGATGACAAAGTTCAGATCTGATCATTGATGGTGAACAATGGTCAGACACCGCAAGGCTGAAATCATTCACCTGGCGACTTCATTCACTGAACAATCCAGAAATCAATGCTTCATGGTGACTTCACTGCAGGCAGATCAGTAGCTTCAAAATTGTCAAGATGGATCGGATTGCAAGAAGATATGCTCCCATGAGCCGAGATCACATCCCAGGTTTTCCGAATAAGATGCCCAAGGTGGATTGGCTTCAGAATTTGCCTATGTTCATAAATGTGGAAGGTAATGACGCTGCTCTTCATATGGTGAAATTTCACATTCATGTGCATAATTTAAAGGTCGATTTTCGTGAAGACTGTTTGATGAAAATGTTTATGGATACTCTGGAAGGTGAAGCCCGATCTTGGTATGAAAGTTTGTCAGCTGCTTCTATTTATTGTTTAAAATATTTTCACACTGTGTTCTTCGAAAAGTATAAAGAAACATATCCATCCTTGAGTTTAGTTCAGGACTGTTGTAGCCATGTTCATAGTTTCATTGAAGATCTTGAGAATTTTTATGGACATGATTATTTTATGGACGATGAGATCATGGAAGCATTGTATGAAAACCCATTTCAGCAACATGAAAAGAACCTAGAGGATACCTATCAAGATGCTCAGGAAAATTTGCAGCAAGTTGAAGATCATATGGTTGAAAATGATGAAAGAGAGAGTGTCATTTCAGATCTGTCCACAGAAGAAGACAGCATGCAGGGAAGTCATGTTTCAATTGCAGATTGTGATAATGTCCAGACAGCTATTTCAGTTCCAGATTCAGATTGTGATGACCAAGAATACCTTGTGCCAAGTCTCATTAAGGAGAATTCTGCTGTTGAAATCATCTGGGATGCAGAAGACACAGGTATGGATCCAAATGTTCTCGATTCATTAGAACACAACCTGCATGAGGAGGTAATTCAGTCAATTCATGGATCTCCATTCCAGCAAGTGAAGAAGTTCCTTTGGATGAATTTAGGGTAGATGATAGAAATGTCATGTTTGAGCATCAAGAATCAACTAAAGTTTCTTTTTTCATGATTGATGAATGTAATGAGAACCTGACTGTCATATCATATGAAGATAACCCACAAAATATTCAGACTACAGAAGATCAGACCATTCAGGATTTCCATTCAGATTCTTCTTCATATGTTTCATGTGTTGAAATGTTTTTCCAAGAGGAGATCTGCTCATCTACCTGTTCAGAGTTTTTTGAAGCCCAGGAACATATTTTTACTGAAATACATGATGAAGGAAGATCAGAAGCAGGAGAAAAAGACACCATGTTTTTTCAGCAGGAGGTAAATCTTCATGTTTTTCAGGATCCAATGGCAGATTTGTTGCAGTCAGCAGTGAAGGTGATTATTGTTGTATTCAGTGATGAAGGAGATCATGGTCAATTATGTTTTTTGATGCCCAGTTACCAGTATTTATTGTTGACCAACAGATCTGATCAGGGAAATCAATCAAGAAGGCATCTGCTTGATTGGTTACATTGGCATTATGATATAGTTAGATGGTATATTGTCTTGTAGGAAACACAGGTGGTCATGTACTGCCATCAAGTTTTAAGTTTTAAGTTCAGGTCTTGAGTTAGTTTGTTAGAGTCAAGTTTTTTCAAGTCATTTCAGTTTGCATCGAGTTAGTTTGAGTCGAATTTCCAGTCAATAAATTAGTCGTGTCGATTTCTTGCAATAATGGACTCCATATCCCAATGGATGGAGGCACTGTCTGCTCTCCCAAAGATCTACAATTCTTGGCACCTCCAAGAAGCGGCAGCTGCCATCCCCATTGGAGCCAATGTTAGACTCAGTCTTTTCAGTCCTCTGTCATTTCTCGTCAGTTGCAGTCATTAAATGCCATTTTGGTCAAAAAGAGTCATTTTAATTCTTGAGTCCAGGGTTTTGTCTTCAGAACGTTGAATAATGCCCGCAGGCCATGAGGATGTCTTCAGTGAGTTTTTATTTCAAGATTGTCATCGTCAATAATGTGAGATTGATTCTTCTTCAAAACTCTGTTTTGAAGAAGAAATTATCAAATGTGTCTTTATAATAAATATGTAATTTGTCAAAATGTTTCAAGTTTTACAGCTCTTCAATGGCAGCAGCTTCAGCAACTCCTATCCCTGCAAAAGCACAAACAGAAAGAACATCATCAGCACAAAGAGACAAAGCAAAATCAAACAAAACAGAGTTTCAATGTCCAAGTGCCAAAAGGCTGCTCAAATCTCAGAGAAAACTTATATGAAGATGAAGCCTTTGATCAAAGGCAACTTGCAGCATTGGCAGAAAGCAAGGATTTCCAAGAGGGCCCTTCTCAGGACCACTAACTAATTCAAAAGAAAGAACTCCAAAGAAATCAAGACAGTGCAATTGCGAAAATTCTCGCTGCCTGAAATTATATTGTGAACGCTTCGTATCTGGGATTTGCTGTGATGGATGTAATTGTTTGAATTGTTATAACAATGTTGACCATGAAACTGTGAGAAGAGTCTGCTTTCTTTCAGCAATTTAGAGACAATGAAGTTGAATTTTCTCCCTTTGAAGAGTCTTCCCGCTTTGAACAATTTGGAGCAGCATGAATCCACTACATTTTGCAGTCTCTTTTTGTGAAGAGATTAGATGATATGGACCCTTGCGATGACATGATTGATAAAGATATTGAAACAGCTATTCAAAATGCTATTGGATTAAGAAGTGCACTCTTTGTATCTGAGGTACCCTTTCAAGTTCTGCTGAGGAGACAAATTGCTCGGCTTTTAGATCCAAGCCTCCAGTGTGTGCATTTTATTTATGAAGATCTGGTAAAGCTAGCACATATATGTGAGACAAGTGATCTGCTACGATTTCCAGTGCTACAAAGGTGCCTTGAAGAAATTGTAGGCTCTTTATTACGTGAATGTTTGGTGCCAACCGATACAATGGTTCGGTATCTTATTGAAATGGAGAGCAAACGCGACGCATACAAAACTGGCGCGGCGCATAGAATGCGCGCGGCGCACTGGGAAATATTTGGCAATGTTATTTTAAACTGGCACGGCACACCAAACCAACGCGGCGCGTTGGGTTTGTGCGCGGCACATTGAGCCTGTCAGCACAAATTTCATCACCGCTCTGCGATTTTTCGAATTCAAACAATATTTTCGCTCCAAGTGTATTGGCCTACAGTGCACATGTAGAGCAGGGTGATGAACTTCAGGTTAAAGTGAACAAGCTGTCTTCCATAAAGACACAACTTCCTTATGATTATTATTCACTTGAACAGAGGTGTGTTCGCTGGTATTGAAGGCACTTCGATGCTCAATGACGCTGATGCTGAAACTGAAAGATCGTTGTCCATTTTCTCTTTCTGATCCCGTCGCCCCAGTTGTTTCATTGCGCTGGTCGGAAGCAGCCATCTTCACAGGTCTTTGGTTTCACTATTTGAGACTAAGGTTTTTCTCGACACTGATCATGGGTGATATTTCAGAAGTTGGGAATGAATATGTTGTTTCACCCAAGCTGCCAATACCGGGGAAGAGGAATGTGTTAATTACGAGTGCGCTTCTATATGTGAACAATGTTCCGCATCTCGGAAATCTGATAGGAAGTATTTTAAGTGCCGATGTATTTGCTCTGTATTGCAGGAAGAGAGGGAAAATAAATTTTAAAAAGAGCGATCAGAGTTTGTGCAGTAGTTGCGGAACTCTGTTTGCTATTTTTATTAAGACTTGGTTTTATTCGGTAAGGGGAAGCAAATAGCCCGAGAGCCAACATTAGAACGTAGATATCAACATAAGCAGAAAAATAGGAGTGTATTGCCTATTTTGTCTTCAGTCATGATTTTACAGGATCCGCACTCCAGCTTTTGTCTTTTAATAGGTCATCAAAGCATTTCAAAGGAAGCATTGTTCTACCTTCAGAAAAGCTGATTGGCTCTTCATCCTTTGTTTTTTAATAATGATTAAATCATCCCTCATTTTGAGTCGATCAGTTTTCCTACAGATAGTCTTATTTATTGTTGTAAATTATTTTGTAAAGTGGAGAGTTCTGAGGAACGTGTAGGGGAATAACAGAGAGCTTCACTGTACAGTTTTTGACAGAGATTTAATGAAAAGATATAGCTCTGACTCCTGAGATTCTTGTGGTGTGAATTTAGCATTTGTCTTTTCTTTTGTTTCATATGTGGCTTGTTATGTTTTACATTTCATTTCATAATCATTTCCAATTTTAATGCTTCTGAGTGAGAAGGGTAGAATTCAGCTTACTGCTCTGCCCTGGAGAAGCATTCATGTTTTGTGTTTCTTCCTCTGTCTGAAAAGGATTCATTCATAAATGCCCTTTTCGGCTTCCTTAACAATCCTTCCACTCCACATAATTTCAATTTGATGCTTAAGCTCTTGCCTATCTTGCCTCATGAGATAATCTGCGTCTTTCATTTAATTTCCCTGCTCATGTTGTCCTTTGTCCCCATACTGCTTAGAAAATCCAGTCATTTATCAAAATACCCCTTCCTATCAATTTACTAGCCTAAAATCAGTATCCATTATAAGTCATCTCGCACCCTATTGCTCATTTTATCGAGATTGACTGGAGAGAGCCCTCTCCTTTCCTCGTAGGGCTAGCTACGAGGTTGAGCTTGGTTTGATGTTGCCTCGAGTTTTACCTTATTTCAGCCTAAGGTAGATTCAAGCGCTAACAATTTCGACATTATCTCTTCCGACGTTTAAAGCGTCGGTTGATCGAAGAAAAATGAAACGTCAATCTTCCGACGAAAGTTTAAAGCATCGGTCATTCAACGAAAAAATGGAACGTCACTCTTCCGACGAAAGTTTAGAGCGTCGGTCTTTTGACGAAAAATGTAACGTCGCTCTTCCGACGAACGTTTAAAAATATTTTTAAAAAATTAAGTGTCGGTCTTCTGACGCAAAATGGAGCGTCGCTCTTCCGACGAAAGTTTAAATTTTTTTTTTTTAAATGAAACATCACTCTTCCTATGTAGTATCTAAAAATGATGTTTATCGAAACCCACATATGAATTAATAAAATAAATTTAATAATTATTCAATTTATCGTCTAATTCCCCACGCTCATAACATAAACGTAATCACTTGCATCATTATAATAGATAAATTAAAGACCATGTTCACATATATATTTTTCAATAATCAAAATATATACACAACACATTCTTTTGATCAATAACATAACACTCACATCGCATGCAACTTTCTATATGTTTTAAAATCCAACTAATGATAGGTCATTCTAATCTACCTTAATTGACTTATTGATATAATTAACTAAAATATAATTAACTAAATCTTAGCCTTTAATTATTAAATTCAATATAGATATAATTATCTATAACATATATCATCTTATAAATGTCGTTAGGCTAGTCCAGTAATCTACTTCTCCACTCAGTCATCTTTAACTCTAATGCCACTTCTAGGCTATTAGGCTCATTTGGCTCATATGGAGGTTTGTAATGATTGTACTCTTGCTCAATTTTGGGATTGGAGCAAGAATTCATGGCCTTTTACAACCTTGGCCTTTTTTACTTAATAACAACATCATGCTTATGTGGCATCACACATGCCAGAAAACATGGTCCACTTATCCACTATCATAATGGTCTCCATTATAACTAATTATTTTGCATGTGATACAAATTACATGTGGGTTAGGGACATGGACTAGTTCAAAGGTGTCTAAAGGCCAAGGAAGCTTCCTTTAACTACTCTGTTGTATCCTTTAGCTACTCTATGGCATCCTTTAGCGTCCTTTTCCATTCCAATAATGGCTGGTTATCTCGCTCATTAGAAGGAGTCAGTGTATGATCCAAATACAAAACTCATGAGGCCACAACAATATTGGTACACTAGGGTGTGGCTTCAGCACTATACCCCTGTGAAAAAGAAGGAAGTTTCAGGAGGGTGACAAGCAGAGCACTATACCCCTGTGAACAAGAGGGAAGTTTCAAAGGAGGTGGACAAACTCGGTCATGTAGATGTTTCTAATGCCACAAGAAGGCACAATGATCAAATCAATGCACAATTACATTTTGCATTGGTGACATAAACCGTAGGGATCTTCTTGTTCCGAAATTATCCATTGTGGAAGATCATTAATATTTCATTGGGTAGCATGGTGTTAAATGATTAGTTTTTACTTCAATGCCTACCGATCCATTTTTCCAGTCCAATTAAGAGGTCTGGTTCTTGCATCATATTTTCTTTGTGGCTATCATGCAGTTTTATCTACACACTATTATACAATGACTTCAAGAAGTTGAAAGTTATAAGAACCATGCACATTTGATTCCTAGTTTGCCAGTGAAAAACTCTAATAAAATTTCTAGCTTTATGAAGAGTAAATCAGTCATTGAGGCTCATGTATGTAAGAAAGAGCCAATAATATACTTGTATACATATGTATACAATGAGCTACCCCTAGCCTGTGATAATTTTGTTCCATTCAGTTTTTTTCACCCTCCTGTATATGGTTTGCTCTGTGTGGTGTTTGTTGTATGGTATCCAACTCTAATAAAACTAAAATTGGCCTATTCTATCTCTTAATACAAAATTTTGGTCATGAGACTTCAACTATTGACAAATGATCTTGTGTGTGGAACTAACCAATTGCTATCCAAAATGGCATGTTTGTGATTATATCCTTTAAAAGATAAGTTTTTAGTATATATGTCATGTGCCTAGATATTTGATAGTCACAGCCTACAAACATTCTGTCTTGATGATATGGCTCACAGTGTGCCTATAATATCCTTGGCATACCCTGTCTAAGTTTCAGATGGAGCAGGTCTCAAATCCTTGGATGAAAGGTTTCCCTTGTTGGGATCTTGCTTCCTGCTAATGAGTCGTGACTAAGTATTATGCAGGTGAGCTTATGACAGTATCTTTGTTTCTTTGTGGAAAATACATCAGCAGAAGCAGCCAATGTCTTATCAAATAGATGGCACATGTGTGGTTTGAAAAGTGTTCTTGCTTGTTTTTAGGCATCCATTGCATCTATTTTTAGATGACTAAATGGGAATGACTTTAAAGGCTCTATATTGAGACTCGTGAACCAGTCTGTAAGGATATCCACAAATGTGTAAATTCATATGACCTGGGTTTTACAAAATAGATATTTTTGACAAAAATATTTTTCCTCCATATGTTTTCTTGCAACCACATATAGAAAAGACATATCAGCTAATCACTAGAACCACAAATTTTGTCAGCGAACATAGAGGGCAATCTGAAATTGTTGTGCAGGCTGATGGGGAACAAGGGACTGTAGGTTGGAGTACTGTCAGGGTTTCGTACCTAGGCCCTGACCATTTTTGGTATTGATTAGGTAACCATAGCCAGCTTTGGTTAAGCCTTTTCCCTTGTGAAGTCATAGACCCAGCTTAGGGGTAACCCACTGCTGATAGAGCTCAAGCAGTGAAGTCTACTGCTGGGTACATTACAAATATTCATTTTGTTCACAAAATTTCGATCATTTTCATTCAAGAGATCGTGATTCATAAAAAGGACTAGAAATTTGATTGTTCCAATGCACAAGACCTTTCTAGCAGACTGGTGGTAGGATGAAAACCAGAGTTCGACCTAGTTAGTAATATAAAATCAGACAACACAATGTTGATAACCACTTTCTCCGGGGAACTGAACCAACCCTTGAACCTATTAAATTCTTATGGGCCTCAAGTGTACCCGCAACAGCTTTTTGAGGGGCTTAAGCTCAGAGGATTACTAGACTCCCTCTCTCTCGTAATTAGAGGAGATCTGAATTTGATACTCAAGAAATGGGACTTAAGGAAAGGAATGATCCAATTTCAAAGTTTTTTGATCCTTTTGCAAAGACTCTGCCTTAGTGGATTTGGAACCCAACATGCCTAATACTACCTACACAAACAATAGGATAAAGCAAGAATGAATGGGCAAATGCCCAGATGGATTCTTAGTGAAGGATAGCTTACCCTCCTTAGTGGGCAAGTGCAAATCAATAACATAATCATATGGAGGATCAGATCACTTAGTCATCCAACTAAAATTTAAGTACGATAACAGAAAGCTCCCAACCCAATTAAATTCAATCCCTTTTTTATTTATATCCCGCAATATATGCACCTCATTCAACACCTATTCCCTAAATTCAATTTCACAATGTTTGTATGGGACCTCCTCTTGAAACCCTTGGTAGAGAGAGTGGTATGGTTGAATTCTGTTTATAAGTTTTTATTCTTGGGATAAACATTATGCTAGAAACTTTAAAGCAAGACTTATCACAAACAATTATGGCTGACTCTGCAAAAATCCATTTTTTGGAAAGTATGGTTAGCAAAAAAACGAGAAATTTTCATGAAGGTTGATCCCAACCCCACTCCATTGCTACAATTATTCTCTCTATTATTTTAGAATATCAGCTTGAAAAATCCATTGTTAACATTCCATCTCAAATAATGGATCCTAGGCAAGAGACTTTGCTATCATAATTCTGCCTTCAAGCTTCAATCCCATCCTCTTCTTCTTTCAAGACTTTGGATTGCAAATAACATTAGTAGCTACCCCTCCCCTAGAAGGAGTTTGATCAATGGCTATCTATTTAGTCCCATCTTATTCTTTGTTTTGATGGTGCCTCAAAGAATAATTCAGGGTTGACAGGTGCAAAGAGGTGGAGGGTGTGGGTATTTTTCGCCCCAGGGGACCTATAGAAACATCTTATGCTTGGACCAAGAAACTTGGGATCAGATGCTTCTCATGGCCTTATATTTTACTTGCCATAGGATCAATATTTTTGGTAATGAACTTCCTCATAAATCACAAGGAGCCAAGACTTTCCTACAAGAGAAAAAAATGGTCAAATATCTCTTGCCACAAAAACTTTGAAATTTTGACGCATTAACAACTAGTTTATGCAAGAAACCTTGTTTACTACAAGAGATGCAAATGCACTATGGGACAACAACAAAGACCTTAAAAATGTCTAACGTCGAGCTTACAGCCATACAACATATATCCTAGGCTACTTCAATCCAAAACTTAAAAGCATATACACAATCTATGATTCAAAGTGACAGGCTTCCTTTATCTTTGTAACATAACCAAGTGACCATACCTCACTGTAGCTTGAATGATGAAACTAGTCCACAAAACACTTTAATTTTGACCCTCATAAGTTCGAATTCCCAAAGTTGACTTTCTATCAGTGCTTAACTTTACATATATAAGCCACATTGACTCTACCGTTCACAAAAATAACACAGATGTTTTCAAAGATGCAAATATATACATAGGAAATATGAGGCTCGAAAAAAGGTTTCATATTCAAATATTTGTATATCGATCATCATATTGAATGTCACACAAAAAGGAGAACTTCAACAAGGTTTTGACAAGATCTCCTTACCTCAGATCTTGTGATGACATTTCATACCTCAGATGAGGATCCTTTCGGACTAAGGCTCATTTACCCTTGAACTTCAGACTTCAACTTAGACCAGAAAATTGTAGGGTTGACAATAGCACAAGATGATAACAAGCCTGAGATAATTCTTAGACTTTCATAGTTGGTCAATTAACTTGCTTTCGCATTGTCTTACAGTATGGTGAAATAGAGTTCTTTGAAATTGGTTTTAGAACTTAGGTAACTTGAAATTAACCAAGATAATCCCATCACATTTTTCCTCATGACCTAATAACCATGATAGCAGAAAAGTCAAAAGTAGTAAGTTTTTCCAAATTTCCAACCCAACAACAAAGGTATATCTATTGCCCTATTGAAAATGACAGTACTGAGATTAAGATTACAATTATGTGTTATCAATCTCCAAATTCACCTAGTTTGGATGTAACAATCGACAAGCATGCCAATGAAAAGCATATGCCTAGCCCTTTAAATTATTTGAGTTCATGTAAGCCATCCATGGCTTCTCTAGTTTATCAAATTGATTTGCATTATTTTACAAGTATTGTTATGTAACCTGTGTGGCTATGCTACTATTATAAGCTATAACCAACAAAGTGATTTCTTTAATATGGATGCAACATAAGAAATGAAAAAAAGAAGAAGTGAATGGACAGTCCAACACCAACCTCACTCATTATTGCCAGTAAGGATCTAGATAGGTCAACATTGAGCATCATGTCAATAATTTATAATGGAAAGGGACATTGAAGCTAGAGGATCAAGACAATGAAGGCAAAACACCAGTCAAGCCCTCCACAACAAGCACTTAAATAAGCATCCATTAATGTACATTTTGGAGTCATGCCATGTCAAATGTTATAGCCTACTATTGTATTTCATGTGCACAAAGTTTGATATCAATGAAGGCCTGTACACTTGAATATAAACTATTACTTATTGCTATCAAAGTTTTTATGTGTAGGGAGGTTTCGACGAGTCGACTGGGGATTGTCTTCGTCCATATTTGGTTTCATCCTGCGTAGAAATTTTGGTTTCATCCTTCATTTTCAATGCCTTTCACAATTCAAAATAACCAAATTCATGGCAATGTTCAGAGTATTTAACATTTAAGGACGACTTTTCTTTTTCAGTTTGATTAAAAGGTCTGGAAAATTTATCCCATTATTCATTCTGAAGAGACAATGATGGCACGGTGGTCTAGCTTCTTGAGAACTTTGTGTGGTCTAGCTTCTTGGCTAATCGCCACTACTGCTGAAGAATGAAAATTCTGAAGGTGATATTCTTCAGAAAAACCAAATTTTTATGACAAATTCGACTAGCAGCGGTTATTGGCTAAGCTGGAGAAAAATCTCCCATGTTGGTGCTTTAGGTGGTTATCACATGTGGGCAGCCCTTTTTGTATGTTTATATAACAGACTTTGTATAAACCCACATGATTCAGATACTGTACAAACATGAACTTGTATTCATGTATGCTTTTTGATATGTTAGCACTGATTGTATGCTTCAGGTATACATATAACTCTTAAATTTTTTGATAGTTTTTGCCACACAAAGGTCGAGGCTCATCCTTGAAGAATAGACATGAAAAATGTGTATATACAAATGTATTTTTTTTTTTATGAATGAAAATACGGGTTTCTTTTCGCAGGAAAAAATATACAATTGAAACAGTACATAATGGGAGTGAGAGTGTAGGTCCTAGAAAAGCATTTCTATTGTTTGATGTCAATGACCTAAAATATAAAGAAAGCATCAATAAAATCCAACTACTTTCACCACTTCAAAAGTGATATGAGCTCTTTGGAAACTGCCAATGCTTTTTTACTATATGAGATCCTGCAATATTCACGTTGCATAGTCATAACTTATTATTTTAGCTCGATGGATGTTATAAATATGTTGCGACATTCTATTCTCCGCATTCTTCTTATATGAGAAACTAATGTACTTGATTTGGGCATTAGGAGCTATCTAGATCCAAAATAAAAATTGTGAAGGGATAAATAGAAGATACCTGAAGCTTGTTTTATTACTGCCTTCTACCAAAGAGCAAAAGAAAAAAATGGGGATACTTGTCTATGAGACATTGCCCTTTCATGAAAGCTATAAAAAAATAGATCATTAAGACAGTCCCTAGGCAATCCTTCTAGTCCATCAGGATACTCCTGAATCTGTGAGCCACTGCTCTTTCGTAATACCCTTCAAACAATACATCAAGCACAAGAGAGGCCCAAGGAAAATTGTCATGATAAATACTAGAGCTCCTACTTCATGGTACTCCAAGGTTTGTGAAATATTGTACCAACCAAGAGGCTGACCACAAGACAACCTGGGTAAGCTGTCAAGGAGGATAAACTTTGATGAAATTGAAAAGATACATCTTTATTCATTAGAAGTTACATGGCCGCCATTCAAGATTTCACAGGAATCACAATACCAATAGCTACAATTTTCGCAAAACTCTTGGGTCATGTTATTTTGATAGATGAAGGGCACGTGTTTGTTCACAGACAACTCTCTATTTACTCAAATCAATCAAGCATTAATGATATGTTTGTTCAAGATTCACTTGTGTAAACCAATACAAACACCCCCTCCCTCTGACATACAAATGCACAAACAGAGACATATATTTTAAATTGAGACCAAAATGAGAGTAAAAGATTGAGAAAAAATGAGTATTTTCCTTTGCTTGAGTAGGTTTCAATGAGTTCAACATCTTTCAAAAAATACTATTGAGCCAAAATATTTACAATTGGGAGATTTAGATGTGAGATCAATGCCTTAGATAATTAATGATCTCAGAAAAAAAATCCCACATATAAAACTAAATAACCTATGTAAAACTGACGAAGGTATCTTGATATGACTCTACAAAAGAACATACTAACATGGCTGTTGTTCAAGTCAAAGTAGATTCATCACCCTTGCTTAGATTTCATAATAACAAACTTAATCAATTCCAACAATTTTGGACCTTAACTTCATATTGTGCTTCTCCTGTTGTCACGTGCATAAACAACCATCAATTCATGTCCCTTGTATGATTCATCAATGAAATCCTATCCAATATATATATATATATATATATATATATATATATATATATATATTACATTGTATAAACAAAGGCAAATAAAATAAGCATTGAACTATTAAAACTGCATGCTAAGAGACAAATTGCAAGAACTAAAATGAAAACAAAGCAATTATCATCATCTAAGAGAATAATTTACAAGAATTCAGATGAAGGTAATGAAGAATCTCTCAAATATTAGATGATTCTTCTCACTTGTTTGAATATTTGCAAATTTAAACTAAAGAGGACCACTGAGGAAAAATACTGAAAACAAGAAGACAGATCTACCTAGAACCACAAAAATATTGCATGTAACCTCTAATATCAATTTTTTTTAAAACAATAACAAGGCAGATTATATTAGCAAAAAACGTGTCAAAGCGTAGATAAGATACATCCATAAGTTCCATGGAGAATATTGCAAAGGGTTTTAAGAGTACACTAGTATGGCCAGACAAGCTGTGCATCAACCCTAATAATAAGTTCCAAAAAAACATATGGATACAATCCATAGAAAATGCCATTAGCACCGTAACATTTAGCTGGCATCAAAATATAACAAGCATTGACTGCCAGTCATCTATAATGATCAAAATTTCATCAACAACTGCCCGACGAAGATCAGGTAGTTCAGCTGGGGTAGATTGGGCCGAGAATGCAAAAGAGATTTTGTGCTCACTACCTTGAGTGCCTCCCGCACTGCCTGTAGCTACTGCACTTGAGACTAAAGATGTTGCATGTTAATACTCGTATTTTAAATTTGCAATCATTGTGTAGAGAGAGTTTTTATTATAACGACATCCACATGCATCCTTTATGCCTTTGTAATGTAGCGTTCATTGCATGCAAATAGTCTTATAATAAAAAAATTGAATTGAAATTCATTGTCATATTTTTAAGGTAGAATTACTTCCCGTAGGGTTCTGTTTACCCTCAATTCCTGAAGGGAGTGATAAGGATAGATTTTCCAACTTGTCTGTTGCCCTGTTCAGATCTCTTAAAACATGTTTAACTTGAGTGTGAGGAATCCAAGCAAGTGAAGTCAAAACTATTTTGTAAAGATGGCAAAGCATGAGTCCAAAGCAAAAGTTTCCATAGCAAGATAACAAAGGAGTTATTAAAGTCACCTATTAAAATCAAGCTAGGACGATGCTTGGAAAAGATAATACATTTCAGCATGGTTGTTAAAAGCTATGCCTAGGTTCCACGACTATTTCAATTCGATTTGTCCTTATGAGGCCAAAGAGATCCCCCCAAAGGGTAATGTTCCTCTTGGCTAACTGCCACACATGCTGAAGAATGAAAATGGGAGAGGAAAAACACCCACAAGAAGATGATTCGTATGCATCTGCTGCTGCCCAATATCTTCATTTTCGTCTCCTGCTCCTGCTTATGATATATAAACAGAGCCACCCAAAAAACCAAAGAGATTGAGATCAATGGGAATCTGTGTTTATGATAAAAACATACATTGGATTACATATTTGTCTGTGTAGCTATGGGGCTACCATCAGAATTGGGGGATAGAGATAACAAATGGCAGAAGTTATTGAAAATCGTATACAAGGAAGGAAGGTATTGCAGTGGTTGTTACAGGTATGCAGCAGGGGCGACACTCAATTAGGGCATTTTCAGGTTGGTCAAAGGAATTAATGCCCCAAACGAGACCCTCAACTACTATTTTGGGAAAAATTTGGATGTTGCTGAATCTGGATTGCTATATGTTGACGAATATGGAAAGCTGGATGTTAGCGAATCTTGAAAGATGGATTCTTTGTCCAGCTAACATTTATATTTGAAATGATGTTGCAGGATGCACAACCTTTGGACACTGAATGGATGATGAGTTTCCAGATGCCCACTAGCTAGTAATGTAGTGACTTTAACATGATTGAGACCCATGACAACAAGGAGCTACTAGTCATTCAAATCCCCTAGTGGGAATGCGTTGTCTGAAAAGCCCTCAACGTTAGACTGGGCCTCCGCAAACCCAATAAATTTCGAATCCCTGTCTCCTCTGAGTTATTGTTCACATGTCAACTTGCAAAAAAATCAACTAGAGTGTTGTACAAACTTGACAGGACCCTACTATTCGAGAAAAATATTTTTTCTTAGATCATGCAGGTAGCCATATTGTTAAAGTACTAATGGGAAAAATCTCCAATCCAACCATCAACCTCTTGTTTTTTCCATCTCATGGGGTACTGAAAAAATGTGCATTCAGAATTGTGGTTACTACTTACGTCTCACACTCACATCCCTATTGTGTTGAGTTTATCAAAATAATCTGGAATTTATTGCCAAGAGAAAGGGGAGGTTAAAGGATGTATTACCTGATAGGGAAATTTTATCAACCTTCCTGCATGACTATGTGAGATAGATCGCCACCATCAGTGAAAGCATCACAAAGTTGTTAAAGATGAGCTATAACTACTTCCTCAGAGGCTTCAGCTCACACCCTATGACAAAAAAATTCAGTGTCAGGACCCAATCTCAAACATGATTGACAAGTGGATAAAATGTAGAAGGTTCAAAAAGCCCAATTGCAAACTAAAATAGATGGATTAATGTCAGGGGATAGGCACACCAAATCCTTTTTAAAATCCCTAATACCTAAATATGCAAAGAATAAGATAGTTTCCTTGACAGCAGCTGAGGATCGTACCACCAAGAAAAAATATTTTGAAGAAAGAATCCCCAAAGCACTTAAGCTTCTTTTCCAATCCTAGAGAATTATTGAGGAAAGCAAGGTGGTCATGCATAGATACCTTCATATCGATCCACCTTGAATTTCCCCAAATCCTAAAATATAATGTGATCAAGAATCAACCATAGATGTCCTGACAATAACCTTAATGGAATTGGTTGTGAATACTATAAAGAAATGTGGGATCTTGCATAGCCTGACTTACAAGTTAATACCAAGATATATATAAAATATTCAAAAGCAATCATTGGGAGAAAATATCAGAAAAGAAATCATTGGGAGAAAAGGGGTATTGTTCCAAATTGATTTTTCACAAGATTCCATTTCACTCCCCGAATTGTAATATATCATCAATTGAAGCTCTAAAGGTATATAAAACAACAAGGTTGCACATACCTTGAGTTCCAGTGGACATTTCCCCATTCCACGAGCTACAAAAGAACAATTTAGATATACCAATAGAAAGATCTCTTTGCTACCTCAAATGGGTCTTCGACAGAATTTGATTTCATTGCCTATAGAAGTTATGAATGCCTTGGAAACAACTTGTCAAATAACTGGTACCACCCTCCCCTCACCCCCTCACCCCCTCACCATCACCACCACCGTATATTGAAAAACACAATAAAAGTTCCATACGAATTTTTATTTTTTGGATTTATTAAATCATACTATAATTCTTAATTTTACCTATGTAATTCATTAATAATGTAAAAAGTACTAGGTGGATCTTCTAGAGTTAGAAGTGGGAAACCTTAGTCGTGACCCATATGCTAAGTGAAAAGGCACTAATATCCTATCTTTCTTTCAATCTTATTTTCTTAAACAAACTGCAAACCATTTTGTTGGATTTTTTGTGCATTTCAACTTGTCTTTCTCATAGAAATAAGGTAATTTTGGTATATTGGAGGCCTTATGATACCGAGATGGGAAAATACATTGTCGGCCCTTCTCAGGCCACTTCCCCTGGGGGATAGGGCACAGTCTCCTTCGTTATTGATTCCCCAGCTGAACGCAAAGGCCAAGGAACTGCTTAAAGTCCAATTGGACAACCTTCAACTTGATTTGCTGAAATTGGATAATAAAGTCAGATTCATCCTGGGAGTAGTAAATGGAGAAATCATAGTGAACAAAAGGAAACATGCAAAGTTGCTTACAATCAAATAGATGAAAAAACACATACAAAAAACCTAGATAATAATCATGAACAAGCTTAATATTGAATTATGAACTGTAAAGGAACTTACAAAATGTGACATTATGAACCTGGTCAAGTGCACAAGAAAAAATATCTTGGACATGACCCTGGTTGACAAGTTGTATTGCTCATGATGCAAGAGGATTTGTACCTGCACTGCCAAGTCAATCAAAATCCATCATTATCTATACAATAAAAACAAGTAATTGATGTAGTATTTTTTACTCTAAGATGCATTCTTATGATAATGTTAGAACATATGTTGAAAATGTCAAAACATACCTGAATAAGCTCCTCTTAGTTTCAAGAACAATTTATTGGAGTCGCATGAACTTGGAACAAGCCTCCCACGATCTGAAAGAGTAGCAACTAAGTCAACGGTGACTTTTTTGTTGCTACGCTGGATCGAGGGAGGTTTGCTCCAAGATTAAATCGCTCCAATAAATTATTCTCTACTAAACAGGGCCAACCACGTGAAGGTGGAAGCTCTTATGGCCCCTCCCCCCCCCCTCACATCACTCTCAATTCCCCAATACCCGATCTATATTTCATTTTTTACTTTCATGAGCATAAAAAAAAATATTCAATAACTATTAAAAAAACAATTCAACAAAAAGTACGCAAGGAAACATTGCAATTAATGCTTGACATAAAAATAGTATGATAAATGAGTTTTTTATATAACGCAAAAAAACGTTCCAAGTATGGTAACGTTTGTCTTATAATAATAAAATATTTTACATTGTCAAATTTTCTTTTTCTTCTTCCTATTTTTAAAGCTCCTAATTACATCATCAATATCATCGTGCTCTACTCCTGTTTCGTGCCTTTCGACCCGCACTGCTGACCTAGTTGCGTATTCACGATGTCTGGGCTCATCCAGTGACGGGGCATCGCCTACAAAAACAGATAATATTAAATTTTAATTGTCAGATTTTAAATATCATTGAACTAGTTCAGTAATATTAATAAAAAAAATTGCAATGAGATTATTTACCTAGTGCACTAGTTGTCGCCGTTGGGACCGTTTCCCTGTCTTCCTCTCTGGTGGTAAGATCCTCAAGTACAACATTCTCTGTAATTTAAACAAAAAACGTTATAAGGACAACCATCAAGGTATAATTAGAAAAAATTATAAGTGGAAATTAATTACCATCACGACTCTCACTGATAGTAGCATTGTCGGCCTGGTCCCCACTACAATGATAAGGTTGCACATGAGGAACATGTACATCTGGAAATATTTCGCTCTCAACACACTGCTCTACAACTGGGTTATTTGGCTCGTCGACAGTGCTGCTCCCCTGATTTAAAAAAAGTTGTTAGACATTAAATTTATGGACGAAAACAAACAGATTAAAAGGTTAACATTTTACCTTATCAGGCATTCTGGATCTTGGGACCTATCCCAAGATTCTACGATGTTCAACTACAGCTTGATAGCCGGAATGGAAAGCGATCTTTTTATCGTCCTCTGTAGTTTATGTTCCAAAGTCATCACCCTACATTACATATGATTTTGTATTTTTAATGTTATTTGATAGGATTACAAAAACGTTGGAAGGCGATACAATTAATTATAAGATGCTTAGCTACTTACAATTCTTGCGGCTAATTTCAAGTAGCTGCCCTGGCCTAGCTTGTGATGGCCTGTTTTTTCAATCTTAGCTTTGGTTGCCTTCGAGGTGTCAGGCAACCTATCATCAAAATATTGAAGTCAGATATGATGTAGCACACTTTTATTTTAGACATAGAGAAAATTAAAGCTATTGAATTAAAGTTGTAATTTACCTTGCGGGTCCACTTAGCATTTTTCCTTCTTTCTTTGCCCTTTTCTCTTTTCCGTCATGGATGAGTGCTCTCCACTCACTCTCTGTAACTGTGAGAGGATTCTCGTATCTATGGTTAAATTGAAATTGCGTCCTATAGGTGTCCCTGGTATATTTCAAATATTTTCCAACTACCTGAGCCATCGTTGTTCTGTCAAATGTGCCCACCCCAAAAAGGGCTTCTAGATAATCTAGAAGTTCTTTTTTCAGGTTGGAATTCTGGGAATTCCACCTTGTGCATATGGTTGGGCCAAAAATTATCAACGCATTTCTCTCCAAAAACTTGTAGAACTCATTTTTTCCTACACAGAAAAAATATATTATCATTAATTTAAAATTAAAAATCATGATAAAATATAGTTTAGATAGAGTACATGAAATAGTTAAAATATTAAAACTTACTTGGGAGTTGTACGTGCTTTATAGGGACACCTTAATCGTTCACCAAAAACGTGCCATCAATGGTCCTCGTGGAGCTGACACATGTAGCTCCAGGAAACACAATAATATAGTTGGCCATATCAACCTCATCACTGCCAACACGTTCAACGGTTGGTTGGGTGTCTTCTTGGGCAGGGTGCATTTCTTGGCTGCCACCTAAAGGCGTAGAAGGTGTACGAGAGGGTTGCTCAGCAATATATTGCCCTTGTGTACCACTACCACCAACACCAGGTGAAGCAGGTGTCAGATAACGCTACATACAAAATAATTTTTTTGTTATTTTAGTTAATGTAAAAATTAAAAATCAAACTATCACAATTCATCTCATGCAGAAAAAAAAAATATCCTTTTGATTTTTTATTATTACCTTATATGTTTCTAGCTGGGTCATAAGTTGTGTTATCCTCGCTTCTATTTCAGGTGTTTGAGGCGCATCTACCAAATGCTCAAATTCCAACTTTGCTTTTCGCGCCTTTTTTTGTAGCAACAACAATGGACATGGGGATGAAGAAATCTCTTCCTCGTACATGGAATCATCAGGTGTACCATGGCCAGGTGTCTGCATATTTGAAAAAAATTAATATTATTTCAATTATGTAAATAACTAAAATACTTGAAGATAGAGCAATGTTGGCACTTTACATGTTCTTCTACTGGCCCCTTTCCGCGATCATCCTGTCTCGGGGTTGTTCCTGTACTGCCCTGATCAGTCTGCCACATTGCAATAAAATTAGAAATGTGAAAACTTGAAAAAAATATCTAACTTGAAAACACAAAATGAAAACTGAAATAATTTCTAAATCTACCTTTTTAATACATAAACTTTGTGCATTAAAGAGGCCCTGGAGTGGTTGAGTATAATTAAAAGTAAGACTGAACACATAACTTGTTGTAGACTTCCTTTCATCCATGGATCCTGTCCAATCTAACTGTGAAAAAACCACAACTGAGACTTGTTTCTTTCCCCATATAAAATCCAAAGTCCAATGTCCCATTTATATATGGTAGTACCCTCTTTGTTGCTGTTTAGTGTTATGTTTTTGGAGCTTGCATAAATTGGGAGATATTGTTGGCTGCGTAGCTTGAATTGGGTCTAGTGGTGGTAAGATAGATCATTTTGTGCACTAGTTACCTCCTAAGTATAAACAACCATACAACTGAAGTCCTTGTTTTTCCCATGTATAATTCCAAAGTCCAATGTTCCATTTGCAAATTGCAGCATCTTCTTTATTGTTGTCCACTTTCATGTTTTGGAGCTTGCATAAATCAGGAGTTATTAGATTATGAAACGTCGCTCTTCTAACGAAATTTTACAAATATTTTAAAAAAATGAAACATCACATTATAGTGACAGGTTCATGAAAGGATTATACTAGAACTATGACAAGATTACTCAAGATTAAAATCAAGTAATGTTAAAACTGTGATAGTTATACCTCTGAGCTTGTTTCACCTTTGGGTAGGTTGTAGTGAGTAAAAAAAAATGGTGTTCTTATGTTAAGTTTATCAAAAATACATATCTGACATTTTTATGTATCAACGAAGGATTGACATATCGAATTTAGGAAAAAGGGTAACAATATAAAACATCAAAAGAGAGTAAACATAAAATCAAAGGAAACAAAAAAAATGAAAAATGGCCAGAACAGTTTCATACATGAACAGATCCTTCAACAATATCTAAGTAGTTCTTGAGATAAGAACCATTGATCGGGTAAGATTACAGTTTTCCTTCGTAGGGCCATACTAAGTGTCATGGTAAGCTTGTGATAGGTTTTTGGCATTTTGTAAGATGTAGATCTTGATGATCAGCCTCACAGTATATTGATTAGGCTTCACAGATTTGAAAAACTCAACAGCACAAATCAGATCAAATTTCATTGAATTAAGTACCTGGAACTTCAAAAACTAGATCCGGCTTGTAAGAAAGCTCTTTTTTTTTATTCGCAGGATGAATGATAAAGATAAAAAATTGAAACAAAGGATTGGAAACAAAAAAAGAGTTGAAAACATAATTTCATTCAATATACTTAGAATCAGAAATAGAAAAGTCTCGTATTGACTTTAACTTGACCAAGAAATAGAAAAAGAGCTCGAAATACTGAAAGGATCTAGTAGAAAACCTCAAATCTTGCTTGGCTTTCGTCGAAAGAGCAGCTGTATAGCATGCCTACGAGAAGCCTTGATATTTATCTAGGTACACACTGTTGGAATTGATCTTATGCTGCAGACAACCCCAACAACAATTCACTGATCATCTCATTGGTGCCCTCTCTATTACATTCATGGATGTAGATCTACAATTTTACTGGTGGGGAAACATAGCTTTTCTCATAATCAACTAGCCATGGCTTTGGTACCGTGTTTATAATTAAGCAAAAGAAAGACACAACAAGAAAATTTTGGAGAATAATCTATGCCATATTCTTACTCTTGTATTGATCTCATGATCTGAATTTATAGTACATCAATTGAAACATTCTAGATCTGGATCTCACTAACAATTCATCAGTGGGTCATGAAAACACCTCATCAAAGATAAGGTTTAAAACTCATATCTATTTGGTGTTGGACTTTGTGATTGTTAGGGACTCACAATCTAATATTCTCTCCCACTAGTGGATCACCTTTTAGTGAATACTAACTGCAACAGAATACTATGGCTTTCTTTTGGAGTGTACCTCTTACCTCCAATGATAATATTAAAATCTTCTAGTATTGTGGTTGCCTCCTAGATTGTATTTCATCTCCAACAATGACTTTTGTCACCTGGAAATGTCTCCCCACTAGAAAAAATTTCCAATTTTATGGGTGACTTGGTAATGCCTCCCTGCCAACAAAATTCCCAGAAAATTGACTTATTTTCTCTCCTTAAATCTCTTCTTTATCCTTGCATCTTTTCTCCTAGTTCAATCGTTGACCCCAACCCAGGGTCTAAAGATTTGATTTTTTTTCATTACAGATTGCCACCTATCTACTCACATTTCCCATTAACATCTAGCAACTCTAAGGGTGTCTCCTTGCCCAACAATTGTCCATTAATTTACACTACCTAATTGAAATGAGAAAATTCCTATGCTACTCACGGATGCTTCTCTTGGCTTGCAGTGCCTATATTTTTTTGTGCAATTAGAATAAAAATCAATTGGATTACTGTTGCTTTCGACCAGATCATGGGATTGATATCAGAGGGAGGCTCCAATTGAAGTAGAAGGATGAGGAGGCGTTGGAGAAGGCGTGAAGGATGAACAGAGTCTATTTCCTTTTAACAAGCAAGAAGCTTAATTTCTTTCTTTTTGAAAACAATGGTAATCCATTTGAGTATCTAGGACAAGATCACGATGATGAGAAAGATAAAAGTTGATCTTGGGACGTCAGTGTTTATTTAACAATTTGTTCATGGGATAGCAACAAGGAGGGTGAGTGGGGCCTAGGATAGTGGACGATGTGTGAACACGAGTATTGAGAAACCTCCCATAGTTTCAATGTGGTTTTGAGGAGAGAGTAGAAACTCAAGGTGGTTTAAAAAAAAATTATTTAAAATTTGTCATGAAAATCCTTGCCATTAGATTCTCCTTGTCGATATGTTTTTAGTTCCATGTGGCATGCCGAGTGGTTCTTCATGGATTGTGAGATATCCTCATTTGAAGTTGAAAACCCCAGATCATGGGCTAAAACCCAACGCATGGTGATGTGGCACCCTACCATAGCCCAACACTTATTTAACTCAAGGAAGAAGTGTTATTCCATCTTAGGTGTGGTAAAGATATTTTATAAAAGATCTGAAGTATTACAAGGGGCTTTGATCTTTGTCAAATGTCAATATTCTCTACAAGGGCTAATGCCTAGGTCCTAAGGAATTAAAATTCAAAAATTTAATTAGTAAGAAATCCTCCAACGAATAACCTTATGAATCCCTCTCTCAAGCCTTGAAGAACTATATAAATACTATTAATTAATTCTCCTAAAAGCACTTCAACGAACAATCTATTGTGACAATTACTCTAAACTTTGACCCTTGTAAGGTTTAGTTTTGGATCAGGTATGTGGTGCATTGTATAAGCAGGGACTTGGCCCTTCTTAGGGAAATTATTCAAGCATATAAGAAGCTCTCTAAAACAACAAATAGAATGTCTCTCCTGACAAGCGAAATAGCTAAAGGATTCTTGTTTTTGGCATATGTTTTTGGGAAAAAAATTGGATTATTTTAGGGTTTCATTTCAGGAATTCGTTTGGATCATTTATTACAGGGTTTGGCCTTTTGTTTTATTCTTTACAATTTGGGATCCATTCAGATAAATCTCCTCTTGAAGCTATACTGATCCCTTTGTTTTTAATTGTACTATTATTTCGTCCTCATCAAAGAATCCACTACAAAAAAACAATAAATTCATGATGATCCCTTTCTCAGATCAACGAAGAAATTGAGGACTTAGTTATACTCCTTTTGAAAATTCCTAGACTGTGTTTGGAGACTTGTTAGGGCATCGAACCTAAAGTTTGTTCATACGACCTAATCTGAAATAGCAACTATTATCTTTGTGACATCAGTAACATATCAAAATGAGTCTTGTGACTTGCGAAGGCCATGAGCCCTCCTTTAATACTGACAGTTATGAACATCACTCAGCCCTCTAGGATAGTGAACCTTGGGCAGAAACTTTCTTTGATTTGTGGCTTAGTAAACAAGGATTTGTTTGGAGTGTTTGTAAGATTTTTAAATAAATTTTAATGCAGTCACCTTCGGCCATCCTTAGGGTATCCTTATGATCATAATTCAAGCACAAAACACCTTAATCTCATTAACAGATGTGTAGTCCCTTAAAGCTCCATGATACAATTATGGTGTAAACATTGACAACAGTTTAACAGTGACACTTTCAGGTGTGACCTCACTTAACAAAATTAAATTTGACAACACTTAACAACATTATTCTACTTGTAACAATATGTCCTCTTATTAAAATTGATATGGAAACAACATTGATGTTTGATAGTAACTGAGCCTCAGAGATATATTAATGATCATTTTACAGTACATTGGATTTGATCTATGAGACAATAAATTTTAGATGAACAATAGTCATTACAGGGACCTATGTTTATAACATGACAATGATGACAATATGGTTGAAATTGTTTCTTTACTATCAAGGTATACTATAATTATGTAGATGAGAATTCAATCATTAGGTTAGTGCATTTGATCCTTGAAGTTCACTGATACATAATGAGATTGCAGTGAGAATTATTGTTATATATTGACAATTGTAGGTAAACAAACATCTTATACACTTCTTCTTACTTTTTTAGTACCTTTAGTTCTCATGAGGAGACTGCAAACTTTACTGAGAGAAGGATTAAACAACCTTTCTACTTCAGATCCAGAGTCTTCCAAATACAATGCTCCATAGTGTCATAATAGGACAAAATCAGATTTCTTGGAACATTTTTCCAATCCATACAAATCGTTTCCCACATGAACTAGTCTCCTTATCAAATATAGCCAAATTTCTCCTATATGAGGTCTAGTAAATTCCTAGAAAATCTAGGTTGACTCCAAATTTATTTAAAAGGATGTACCACACAGATGTTGATCGTTGCCTGAGAAGAGCATAGATATATACTATTGTTTTTTTGGTGAATGATATTAGTACTGAATTAAGTACATAATATAGTATTGAACAACTAGCATATATCTTACCTGTTATTGTTCAGGTTAACGCATAAACTTATTTAGTTTCGGGTAATGGGCCTATTGTCTTGGTGTTAGCACCTACACGTAAGCTTGAAGTCCAAATCTGACAAGAGATAGCTAAATTTCGAGCATCTCCAAAGATAAAAAAATGCATGGATATATGGAGGTGCTACCAAAAGCCCACAAGTGCAAGATATTTTAAAAGGGGTTGACATTTTCATTGCAAATCTAGGCCATTTAATCGATATGTTGAAGTCAAAACATACAAATAGGCGAATAATGACATATATGGTGTTAGATGAAGCTGATCGTATGCTAGACATGGGTTTTGAACTGCGTACAAAGAAAATTGTATCTCAAATTCGACCAAATCGGCAGACATTATGTTGAAGGACAGTTGTGATGGTGTGTACACGCAGGAGTAAGACTGGATTTTGGGCAGTGTTGATGCAATATTGAAGGTAGAAAACCATCGTTTCTACAGGTAGAGAAGGGACAGAGTTGTGGGGCGTGAAGCTAGAATTTGATAAAGGTCATAGATCATGTTCCTATCTGCCATTAAACTTGGTTTAAAAAAGTCATAAAATGGCTATGCTTATAGCTTGTTAAAATATCAAAAGTCTATTTCTAAGTATGATATTTCAGCAGAGGTTTCACAACAATTGGGTAGAGTGAAGGAAAATATGTTTCAAAGGTTGCAAAGTTTGATAATGAGATGAGCAAGGAACTTGAACAATGGAATGAAATTCTTGGAATCGAAGTGATAAAATTTTGCCATGAAATGAATATTTAACTCTAGATTTTAATATTCAAAGGGAAGTCAAATAGCACAAGTATCATACCTGATACAATTTACACCGGCAAGCATGTAACAAACCAGATTACAAGGAATCAAATCAACAGTAAAAGATTTGACTCATCGACAAAGATGTGGCAACAAGGATTACAACAGAAATCTTATTCAACTTTATCTATTATGCTCTCATTTTATACACCTTATGGAGATAATGTTTTTGATGATTTTCGAGACAAACAAGCATAGTGGCCAATTCAAAATCTTTGTCAACAATCTGTCATCTAGCAGATCCAACTCCCAAGCACAAATTCATCTACGAAAAATCAAATTGCAGATTTTAGGGAGATAATACACAGGTGGCAATAAGATTCCAAATTTTTAAATAAAAAGTTTCCAGTTATTCACAGAATTAAACTCAACATCAAATGGCAGTCTATGAAAAATAACAGCGTTTAAGGATTCCGTATCAAAAGAGTTTTGACCAGCAAAAATTCATAACTCAAAATAATGTACAATCTGATTTGATTCTAGCAGAGTGCAGATTCAGAGGCAAAAGATCAGCAAATTCACCAACTAAATCCAAGTTTGGTGCATAGAGGTAGTTAAAAGACATATTATGTGGAATATGGCTCCCCACTTAAAGGAACAGATACAGGGATATTAATCCACTTGGCCAACATTCATTAATTCATTAATCCAATCCATACAAATCGTTTCCCACATGAACTAGTCTCCTTATCAAATATAGCCAAATTTCTCCTATACGAGGTCTAGTAAATTCCTAGAAAATCTAGGTTGACTCCAAATTTATTTAAAAGGATGTACCACACAAATGTTAATCGTTGCCTGAGAGGAGCATAGATATATACTATTGGTTTGTTGGTGAATGATATTAGTACTGAATTAAGTACATAATATAGTATTGAACAACTACTTAGTACCGAATAGTTCATGCAAGGTACTGAGTTATGAAATAGACCTATCACAAGTTATAACTTATATATGCTAGTTGTAACTGTTTGTTGTAACCCAAGACTCGCCCCTAGCTTTTGGGCTACTCTACCACCTAGCCACATGCCCTTCCAATGAAGGGAAATAACATGTTCATGGGTGGGTTGATACTGCAACATGATTCTCAAGCCAAATCAATCATTTAGACCCAAGGATATGAAATTTATAGCCATAACTGCAGTACTAATACCATGTAAAGCCATTGGACATGATGGGGATTGAACCTAGCACCAGTCCCCAGCGAGTGGGCTGCTTTATAACTAAGCTACATGCCTTTTTGATGATTGGCTACATTATGTGCAGTTTTTCCTTTCCATCATCCTATTAATTCAAATAGTAAGGGTTCAGTACCCTTTTTTCTAACAACTAAACTAAGTTGATTCTACGTTAATCTAAACAATTTTTTGCATGTTTTACTATCCCATAGCTTGAAAAAAAATTTCAAGCACAAAATGAAAAAAACACTATCATTGGAAAATAATTGATTGTGTTAGGGCTATCAGGACCTAGGCCATATTCTGTTCATTTTTATAAGATCAATATTCATAGCAGTTGGCCTTCCCCCCTTGCTTTATTCCCAAAATTCTTCAAAAATTTTCATGAAATTGAGACATAGGGACTTGTTGGTTTTACATATTTTTTTCCTTTAGTTCAGTTGGATGGCTTTCTATCCTATCAACCTCGAAAAATTCCTCTAGCATACTTCACCTTCAGGACATGTAGTTATTCGATAATGTTTGGAGGATGTCACACCCACAACTTTAGTCAAGGTTTGGAGAATTGATAGAATTGGTTATTACAAACTCTATTTTCTCATTAGAACATCAAACTCTATTTTCTCATTTGGACATGATGGGGATTGAACCTAGCACCAGTCCCCAGCTAGTGGGCTACTTTATAACTGAGCTACATGCCTTTTTGATGATTGGCTACATTATGTGCAGTTTTTTATTGACACTCCCCACATAGAACATATTTTCCTTTCCATCATCCTATTAATTCAAATATTAAGGGATTGATATCAGAGGGAGGCTCCAATTGAAGTAGAAGGATAAGGAGGTGTTGGAGAAGGCGTGAAGGATGAACAGAGTCTATTTCCTTTTAACAAGCAAGAAGATTAATTTCTTTCTTTTTGAAAACAATGGTAATCCATTTGATTATCTAGGACAAGATCACGATGATGATAAAGATAAAAGTTGATCTTGGGACGTCAGTTTTTTTTTTGAACAATTTGTTCATGGGATAGCAACAAGGAGGGTGAGTGGGGCCTATGATAGTGGACGATGTGTGAACATGAGTATTGAGAAACCTCCCATAGTTTCAATGTGGTTTTGAGGAGAGAGTATAAACTCAAGGTAGTTTTAAAAAAAAATATTGAGAATTTGTCATGAAAATCCTTGCCATTAGATTCTCCTTGTCGATATGTTTCTAGTTCCATGTAGCATGCCGAGGGGTTCTTCATGGATTGTGAGATATCCTCATTTGAAGTTGAAAACCCCAGATCATGGGCTAAAACCCAATGCATGGTGATGTGGCACCCTACCATAGCCCAACACTTATTTAACTCAAGGAAGAAGTGTTATTCCATCTTAGGTGCGGTAAAGATATTTTATAAAAGATTTGAAGTATTACAAGGGGCTTTGATCTTTGTCAAATGTCAATATTCTCTACAAGGGCTAATGCTTAGGTCCTAAGGAATTAAAATTTAAAAATTTAATTAGTAAGAAATCCTCCAACGAATAACCTTATGAATCCCTCTCTCAAGCCTTGAAGAACTATATAAACACTATTAATTAATTCTCCTAAAAGCACTTCAACGAACAGTCTATTGTGACCATTACTCTAAACTTTGACCCTTGTAAGGTTTAGTTTTGGATTAGGTATGTGGTGCATTGTATAAGCAGGGACTTGGCCCTTCTTAGGGAAATTATTCAAGCATATATGAAGCTCTCTAAAACAACAAATAGAATGTCTCTCTTGACTAGCGAAAGAGCTAAAGGATTCTTGTTTTTGGCATATGTTTTTGGGAAAAAATTTGGATTCTTTTAGGGTTTCATTTCAAGAATTCGTTTGGATCATTTATTACAGGGTTTGGCCTTTTGTTTTATTCTTTAAGGTTTGGGATCCGTTCAGATAAATCTCCTCTTGAAGCTATACCGATCCCTTTGTTTTTAATTGTACTATTATTTCGTCCTCATCAAAGAATCCACTACAAAAAATCAATAAATTCATGATGATCCCTTTCTCAGATCAACGAAGAAATTGAGGACTTAGTTATGCTCCTTTTGAACATCCTTAGACTGTGTTTGGAGACTTTTTAGGGCATCGAACCTAAATTTTGTTCATACGACCTAATCTGGAATAGCAATTCATATCTTTGTTAGGGCATCGAACCTAAAATTTTCTACCGCTTGATTCAATGAATATGTTACTGAACCATTGCTACCAAATCCTGCTTCTTCTATTAACTTCACTGGACTGAAGGAAACTTCATAACAAAGTTGAGATCTTACCATTTTGCCTGCTGATGGAGGAAGGGCCTGCAGTAAGAGTAAGGTCTGGCTACCGGGGAAGGAGAGTGCGTTGTGGGGAAAACCTTAACAAAGATAAACCTTTGGCTGCAGGGGAAGGTGAGGTGTTCTGTTTTTCCGGCGAGAGGCAAGAATGCGAGGTGTTCTGGTTGTCCGGCGAGATGAAAGAAGGCGGCCGATGCGTTCGATGAGAGATCAAAGGCGCTCTTCCGACGAAAATTAAGTGAAAGGTTAAGAGTTAATTTCCGCCAAATGTAAATAAAATTATTTTTGGAATTATTTATATAATAAAATGTATATAATATTTTCTAATAAAAATAATATTCTAAAATAATATATATATTCGTATTTAATCCAAACACATTATATATATTAACCCAACCCAAAGTTCCAAGGTTTAAATTAATGACAAATCATATTCCATGGCATATGTCAAAATGTATGGTAAGGTTTGGCTACCGACGTATATTTTAGACACATTGGAAATGCGATGCTTCTAAAATAGGCGTCGGTTTGGAGCAAAACGTCGGTATTGCAATGTTTTCTCCAAACCGTCGCAATACCGACGCATATTTTAGAAGCGTCACATTTCCGACGTTATTTAAAAAATAATTTTTAAATAAAATAATTTTTTAAATTATTTATATAATAAAATGTATATAATATTTTCTAATAAAAATAATATTTTAAAATAATATATATATTCGTATTTAATCCAAACCTAATTATTATATAATTCCACACATTATATTATATATTATTAACCCAAATTTCCAAGGTTTAAAAAAACAAAATTCCAAAGTTATATTATATATATTAACACATTATATATATTAACCCAAAGTTCCAAGGTTTAAAAAACAAAGTTCCAAAGTTATATATTATATATAATTCCACACATTATATATATTAACCCAAAGTTCCAAGGTTTAAAAAAACAAAGTTCCAAAGTTATATTATATATATTGACACATTATATATATTAACCCAAAGTTCCAAATTTCCAAGGTTTAAATTAATGACAAATCATATTCCATGGCATATGTCAAAATGTATGGTAAGGTTTGGCTACCGGCGCATATTTTAGACACGTCAAAAATGCGACACTTCTAAAATATGTGTCGGTATTGCGACGGTTTGGAGAAAAACGTCAGTCTTGCGACGTTTTCTCCAAACCATCGCAATACCGATGCATATTTTAGAAGCGTCGCATTTCCGACGTTATGTCCCACAACCGTCACTCTTCCGACGAATAGTTTAGAACGTCGCATTTCTGACAACATTCATAAATGTCGCAAAAGTGACGATGTCCCAAAACGTTGGTATAGTGACGGTTGGTGGCGGGATTTGAAAAATTGATAAAATTTGGGGAAATTTCTGACAATACGACAAAAGTGTTGGAACTAAAGTGTCAGAATTTCTGCCAAATGTACTAGCGTCAGGAGGAATAGAACAAGTTTGAATCACCAAATGCGAAATGAGAGGCAAGGACTAGATGCGATATAGTTCAAAGCTTGAATCTAAAGTATTTAAAGTCTAGCCATGAGACCCTCTTGCATATCTCACATCGCAAGCTCAAAAGGGATAGTGATCATAAGATCACGGGATTCGCCGAAGTGTGAAGTGTGATAACGAAGCGGATGCGATGCAGCTCAGAAGTATGATTTAATATATTCCAATCGCACATCGCAAACTCAGGAGGAATGACGCTCAGGAATATGTTATGAATGTCGAAATGCAAAATGCGACAAGGTTTTATATCGCCGATTGTGATTTTCAATCGGCCCCACCTCCACTTGCCACGTCATCACTACCTTTATCGCACATCGCCCATCGCA
This sequence comes from Pinus albicaulis, assembly GCA_034641835.2. NCBI lineage: Eukaryota > Viridiplantae > Streptophyta > Pinopsida > Pinales > Pinaceae > Pinus > Pinus albicaulis. The sequence continues at coordinate 1,679,732,242 of CM076581.1, read as the reverse complement.
AGCTCAGGAGGAATGGCACTCATGAATATGTTATGAATGCCGAAATGAGAAATGCGGCAAGGTTTTATATCTCCGATTGTGATTTGTGATCGGCCCCACCTCCACTTGCCACGTCATCCCTACCTTTATCGCACACTGCAAGCTCAAGAGGAATGGCGCTCATGAATATGTTATGAATGTTGAAATTTGAAATGCGATAAAGGGACGGACGTGATAGTTTTCAAAGGAAAATTGGAATGTCTTTTAAAGTCTAGTCTTACAGCAGTTACAAAGGAAAGTCTAGATGCAGGGTAGACTCGGGTAAGAAAATACCTGGCGCTATGTGCAGAACAACGGTATGCGTTTGTGATAGTTTTTAAATAAAAGACTAAACACTGCGGGCACGAGCGGAAGAGGAAGAGTCAGGTATTAGGCAACACGATGACAGTGTTTGAAACGCAAAAGCAGGGGTAGAGTTGGGTAGGGATGCGTTTATGCAGACTGTTAGGATATCACAGCAGAAACAGAAGGAGACACATCAGCAACAAATCATATTCAACAATAGGATTATATTTCAAGTTTTATTTTGTTTTCTTTGTTAAGATTGAAGCTACAATGATGTCCTCGATTCCAATGTAATAATTCTTTTAACAGTTTAGGAGTTTAGGAGTTTCAAGAAGCTCGAGTAGTTACAAACTGCTTTTGTTTGTATTTAAGGAAGAGAGAAAGAGATAGGAGAGGTTCTGAGTTCTGGACCTCTTGGAGACTACATTTTGTACTTCTTTTTCTGATGGGTGAATGAAATAAGAAGCAAGTTTCCTGCAACTGTTGATGGTGTTTCGTGTTTCTTGTGTCATTTTATGTTGTTTCTTCCTTGAATGAAGTGAAGTAAAGAAGTAGCTGGTCTCTGATTTACATTTTTAAGCAAGAGTTAAATAGCCTTAATAAGCGCTCCTTGACTCCAAATCCTCTCCCTTCACCAATTCTCTCCGAAACTTAAAAGTAATAGATTTTGTGCTTACAACATATTATTTTGAGTTTCCTCTCTCTCCATGAATTCTCTCTGAAACTTAAAAGTAATAGATTCTGTGTTTACAACATATTATTTTGAGTTTCCTCTCTCTCCATGAATTCTCTTTGAAACTTAAAAGTAATAGATTCTATGTTTACAACATATTACTTTGAGTTTCCTCTACATTTCTTCTTTTCCATTTAGATATCAGAAGTCAATGGCATTGTGAAATATTTTATTATTCCAGATCATTAAGGGTTTTAGAAAACTAGCTTCCAGAGGGATAGAACAAATACCTCATGATAAAATTATTTACGTGACACACTTTTAAACTATCTTAGGCACTAATTCCTTTCACAGCTAAGGGATTATCTCTTAATATACAACATTTTCTAGTGTCGTTTCCGGGGACGAAGACGCGAAGTTATTTTTCCCTGGGTATTGACATATATTTCTTGATGGTTAACAAGATTTAAATATAAATTTTGGTTGTTATTTATTCACTTGGCGACTCCACTAATGAACATTTCATTAGATAAGGAATTTTGCTAGCAAGAAAATGAGAAAGCATCGTGGAAAAAATGGGTATCAGAGTTTGAATATTTTAAAGGAAGTTTTATTTTCCACTATCAGTTTAGTGGTCTATTTTCCCATACATATCAAGAATATTGTTTCCTCCTTTATATTCTCAAAATATTATAAGGCCAAAAAGGTACATTCTTTATTGGAAAAAGAAGATTTTCTTCTTCTCGTATTATTGATCTTGACACAACTTTATCTCCTAAATATGAGAGGAGAGATGATTGTTGCATTACAATTCCTGAAGATAATCAGTCACAGTCTGGGCATAAAGGTGATGATTCATCATATTTGGGTGATAATATTATGTCTCACAGGAAATTGATTTCTTTTCAGCTCAAAAACAAAGAAATATTTAAACCCCTGAAGCTGCCCACAGTTCCCCATCTGTATCCTTCAAAATTATTCAAAATTTTGCCAAGTTTCTCTGGAGAGGAGGATGATATTTCAGATGAACAACATATCTTGGAATTTGAATACTTTCTGGACAAATTTCAAATTATTCATGAATATGTGGCTTTAAGGATGTTTTTTCATTCATTAAAGCAGGGTGCTCAGCAATGGTTCCAGTGTTTGGAAGCAAGTTCAATTATTTCATGGCAAGGTTTTCAAGATATATTTCTTTGATATTGGGGCAAGTGTAATTCATATGAAAAGCATCATTTGGAATTATATTCTATCCATAGGTAGAGAAATTAATCAATCACTAAGTTTAATAGGAGGTTTCAAAAATTTTGTTTCAGTATGCCAAAAGAAATTCGACCTCCTAAAGCTGCAGCTATGGTTTACTATTTGAGGGCTCTTTCTATTGTCTTGGTTTTTATCTCAAGGAGAAAAATTCTTGCACTCTGGATCTGATGTTTCTTTATGCACAAGAAATCAAAGATAATGTGTGGGCTTGTAGAAATTTTTTCCTATCATGTTGAAAGAACAAGTTTTGTTGAAGACAAGAGGGCCTGTCAAGAAAACGTTGGAATTGATTTACAAGAGAATGCAAATTCAGAGATGAACAAGGATTTTCAAAAGGTGTTAGAGGATTCCTGTATTGCCGATACACAAGAATTTAATCATTCTGAAGATTATGGTCAAAAAATCGTTGCAAAAACTGAACTACACGTTGAAATCCCGGAAGATCATTACAATCTTCATTATTTTAATGATTTTTCGAATAGAGGAGAAACTAGTGGAGCTCCTCAGGTGTGTTTGCAGGAGGGGGAATATTTTTGTCAAGAATTGGAATTATATGAAGAACATCAGCATTATGACGAACAAACCTTATATTTCTCTTTTCTTCCTAAATGGTTGTCAACAAAAAACAACAATCAATATTCTCACATACAACCTCAATTTGAGGAGTTAAACAGTAACGGAAGCTTCCATGTTCAAAGAAGTCTACATCAACAAGATGTTCAAGAAAAAGAGGCAGCAGAAAATTGGTGTCATCAGTTCTATGATCCAGTCACTGACTATATGAAAACTTTCTTTTGTCGGAAAAAAGCATTCATGCAAAGGTATGTGCAAAGCTTTGTATCTATAAAAAATTCATGGTACCTCCCTATTGTGATCTTCAAATTTCAACAGTATAGAGGCATTAGGTCTAACATGAAAATGTTGGATTGGTGCCATTGGAAGGCTGACTTCACCTGATTAAGTACAGACATGAATAAATATATAGGAGTTGTGCATAAATAAGCTCAGAAGTTGAGCATTTTTAGTTGTAGTATTTCTAGTTCGGTATTTTCAGTTTAAGAATAAAAGAAGAAGTCCAAAGTGTAGCAGGTTTCGGGAGGATTTCATATTGGATCAACTCCCATTTTGGATTGACTCCATGCCTAATAACGACTACTGATCTACAAGTTCTCTTTAACTCCATGCCCAATAAAGGCTACTGATATACAAATGCTCTTTGACTCCATGCCCAATAAAGGTTATTTATCTACAAGTTCTCAACACTTTGCTACCAAAGTGATGTCTCCAATTGGAGCCAGATGTTGTAGCATAATTTGACTCAACTAAAAGTCAAGAGAGGTTCTGAGAAATTCAAGGTTGTTGAGGAATAGATGTTAAAATTTCAAGAAGACCTGCAACATGCTCAAAAGGATAACCACAAGCTCAACGAGGATTCATCGTCACATGTGCAATGGAACCAAAATCAGGGAAACAGCAGCATTAGAGGTGTAATCTAAGCCAGAGGAGCAGCAAAGAAGAAAAGCATGCAACAAGGGTCAAGTCAGGCTTATTCGTGTGCAAAATAGTTCAAGAGTCGGGCCGATTGATGCATTCAAAAAATTTCACACAGGTCAGGGTCGAGTCATGCAAATATACGTATAGAACCAATGTTCAGAGGCTTAATCGTAATTGCATGTGGAGGGCCTAATCGCATATCGCGAATCGCAATTGCAAAGCTCGGGAGGAATAGAACAAGGTTGAATCACCAAAATGTAAAATTTGATGCGAGGACCGGATGCGATATAGTTCGAAGCTCAAATCTAAAGTATTTAAATTCCAGTCATGGGACCCTCTCGCATATCGCACATCGCAAGCTCAGAAGGGATAGCGATCATAAGATAACGAGATTCGTCGAAGTGTGAAGTGCGATAACGAAACGGACATGATGCAACTCATAAATATGATTTAATATATTCTAATCACACATCGCACATCACAAGCTCAGGAGGAATGGCACTCAGGAATATGTTATGAATGTTGAAATGAAAAATGCGACAAGGTTTTATATTGCTAATTTCAATTTTCGATCGGCCCCACCTCCAATTGCCACATCATCCCTACCTTTATTGCACATCGCACATCACAAGCTCAGGAGGAATGGTGCTCATGAATATGTTATGAATGCCGAAATGTGAAATGCGATAAGGTTTTATATCGTCGATTGCAATTTGCAATCGGCCCCACCTCCACTTTCCACGTCATCCCTACCTTTATCACACATCGCACATCGCAAGCTTAGGAGGAATGGAGCTCATGAATATGTTATGAATGTCAAAATTTGAAAAGGAAATTGGAATATCTTTTAAAGTCCAATCTTACATCAGTTACAAAGGAAATTTTGAATGCAGGGCAGACTCAGTAAAAAAAGACCCGACGCTACGTTCATAACAACAGTATGCGTTTGCAGTAGTTTATTAATCAAAGACTAAACACTATAGGCATGAGCGGAAGAGGCAGATTCGGGAAGTAGGTGACATGATGACAGTGTTTGAAACGCAAAAGCATGGCCAAAGCCAGGTAGCGATGCGTTTATGAAGACTATTAGGATATCATAGCAGAAATAGAAGGAGACACGTCAGCAACAAATCAGATTCAGCAAAAGGATTATATTTCAAGTTTTATTTTGTTTTCTTTGTTAAGATAGAAGCTACAATGATGTCCTCGATTGAAATGTAATAAGTAGTTTAACAGTTTAGGCAGTCTAGGAGTTTCAAGAAGCTCGAGCAGTTACAAACTGCTTTTGTTTGTATTTAAAAAAGAGAGAAAGAGAGAGGAGAGGTTCTGAGTTCTAGACCTTTAGGAGACTACATTTTGTACTTATTTTTCGGATGGGTGAATGAAATAAGCAACAAGTTTCCTGCAATTGTTGATGGTGATTCGTGTTTCTTATGTAATTTTGTGTCGTTTCTTCCTTGAATGAAGTGAAGTAAAGAAGCAGTTGGTCTCTGATTTACGTTTGTAAGTGAGAGCTAAATAGCCTTAATAAGCACTCCTTCACTCCAACTCCTCTCCCTTCAGAAATTCTCTCTAAAACTTAAAAGTAATAGATTCTGTATTTACAACATATTATTTTGAGTTTCCTCTCTCTCCATGAATTCTCTCTGAAACTTCAAAGTAATAGATTCTGTGTTTACAACATATTATTTTGAGTTTCCTCTCTCTCCATGAATTCTCTCTTAAACTTAAAAGTAATAGATTTTATTTTTACAACATATTACTTTGAGTTTTCCCTAAATTTCTTCTTTTCCATTCAGATATCAGCAGTCAATGGCATTGTGAAATATTTTATTATTCCATATCATTAAGGGTTTTATAAAACTAGTTTCTAGAGGGATAGAACAAAGACCTCATGATATAATTATTTCTATGACACACTTTTAAAATGTCTTAAGCACTGATTCCTTTCACAACCAAGGGATTATCTCTTAAGATACAATAGGTGTAATGCCCATAATTACTATAGATAGCACATGCGTGATTGGTACGTAATGCATTTCCTTGATTTTTGATGACTGAGTCCTGTTTATGAGACTTTGTTGCCGCAATATTTTCTTTGGAGCTAAGGAGCGGTTTTAATTCGTCCAGCTCCGGGAAGATATGGGTAGGGTGGCCTACTATGTCGCGTATGGTGCAAGATTGTAATTCCCGTTGCATGATGGGATTTTCTACCTTCTTCCCCTTTTTATCAGTTTTCTTGGTTGTGACAACCAATTTTGCAACAAGGGTCTCCTTAGGTGGTCTGGTGATGACAACCATTTTGATAAGTGGGGTCCCTTCAGGTGTGAGGGGGATTAACCTTGTAGAGGTAACGCCTGTGGCTTCGGTTAAGGTATGTGGGACCAAGTACCAAACTGGTATTGCAAAAGATACATTTGGCAAAACTATTGTTCCCAAGACCTTTTGCGACACAAAACCAGGTGGGGGGTATAGGAAAGGAGTTTGGGAGACTACGTAAGAAAGAGAGGCCAATGTGGCAGATGCCTTAGTGTCATTACTGCGTGTCTCTGTTTCCTGGCTGGTGTCTGCGCTTGATGTAGACATCATGCATACCAAAGCCTCTGTGATATCAATGGGTGATTTTGGTATACTAAGGGGGATCCCATAGGAATGAGCCTAGGATAGATGATGGTTTGAACTGGCTGGGGCCATATTCTTTGTATCGTGTAATTGTATCAACGGATGTATCTACATAGGGTATAACACCATCGGTGTTTGTTAGAGGTCACTTGTCATGGTATGTCAATTGGTGGACATTAATGATGCGGTCCTTATGGGGGAACATAATGGTTCGGAAAATAGAGGATGCTATGGTCGTCATGGAATATATATAACTCCTTCCAAGGAGTATGTTGTAATCCAACTGGGCATCCAAGACTTCAATGTCTATAAGGACCATTTTTTCGGCCAAGCAGACTAAGAAATTTTGGTAGAGGCCAATGGGAGCAGATGGGCACCCGTTGTATGCTCTAAGTGTGATGTCTGATGGCTTTAGTTTGGGAGACCCTAACTTCTGCCAGACGTTATTTGACATGATGCATGTGGATGCACCCTCATCAATGATATAATGGTGAATGGTGATTTTTTGGACTGTAACTGGTATCTGAAAGGCGACCATTGAAGGAAGCCTAGGAGTGGCTTTATCTAAATCGAAATCCATTAGGCACGAGTCGGCAGGGTTGATGGCACCTAACGTGGAAAGTAAGGCTTTCCGTTGCTTTGGGCATGATTGCAACACTTCCAAGGCTGACATGGCAGCGAGAGATTGAGCTAAATCGTCCACAATACTATAATTATGGGCCGCCTTGGAGTGGTTTCCTTCTAGCCTAGTTGGTCCTTTAACCATATTTGGAAAAGGTTCAATAGGTATCTTCGATATAGTCAATGGTGTTGTTGGTGCACTCGTGCTAGCCCTTGACGAATTGGTGTCTGGTGGGGTATCGTAATTTCGGTTCCGTGTTTGAAAAAACATTTCTTCGCTCATCATATATATTTCATGGTTGTTTTTTCCGGAATCATTGGGAGTTGTTTGCTGTGTTGGGTGCTAATTGTCCCTTGGTGGGGGGAGGGCTCCTGCATGACATCAATCTATTGTGAGGATCTCCCTTGTCCTCTGTTACTCTGAACCTTCTTCAGCTCAGGGAGATCGGGACAATGGTGAGTGTAATGGTCATATTCACCACAGATTTCGCAAGAGTGGTTCATCCAAAGATTCATCCTCTTGTTCTACCCTTGGGAGTTGTTTGGTTCTTGGTTTTGATTTCGGTTGGAATTGCCTCTAGCCTGAGATCGTGGAGGGAGTTTTTTATTGTTTCCCCCTGTCCAGGATTTCCCTTTTGTTTGTTTTTTTATTTTTTCCTTGCTGCGTTGAGAGGATAACTAGGATTCTCCTGATTATATGATTGGCGCAGTTGTGTCTGGGAAGGTTGCACTAAGTTCACTTGCGCATTATTCTGCGTTGACGAGTTTTGTGCTGGGATTGGGAATATTTCGGTCCTTTTCCTTGGTTTTTGAATGATTGTTGGGGGGAGCTCTTCCATTAGCATTTCTAGCTGTGTACTGGGTCCCCTGTGCAGGACGGTATGTTCCTCCTTGCCGATGATTGTACGACTGCTCCCTATTGGTCATATTCTACAAGGGTGCATGATGAGTTTGGTAGCCGGGTTGCGGGATGTTCTAGTTAGAATCATATGTGAAACCAGGGCACTGGACACTACTGCTTAGGTGATTTTGGGTCAGTGACCCAATCAATCCATCTGCAATGTTCGACGCGCTTGGCAATTCTTTGTAAGTTTGCAGGCGCAGGGCGTGAGGAAACATTAAGGGAATTTTGAGGTCTAAAATGGGCCTCCTAAGGAAATTAGAAAACAATAGTGGAAATAATAAAATAATATCTGACTACATCATCAAATTTTAGAGGGAAAAAAGGAAAAACTATTTTTGCAACTCATATTTTCAACTTATCTCCCTATGGGTTTACTCAAATTTCGCGCAGAAACACTCGTTGGATGAAAATTTTGATTTCCCATCCAAGGAGTACCCATGTTGCATTCTTTCGATGGACACTGCTACATGAAAAATGAGAAATACATGAAAAACATGATTGTAACACGTTTTTTCATGTATTTCTCATTTTTCGTGTAGCAGGGTCCATCGAAAGTATGCAACATGGGTACTCCTTGCATGAGGAATTAAATTTTGCATCTAAAAAGTACTCCCGCTCGAAATTTGAGTAAACAATTAGAGAGATAAGTTGAAAAAGTAGTTTTATTACTTTATTATTTTTTAATATTTTTACTTTTTTACTCCAAAAATGGTGAATCATCCCCATGGTTGACATCATCATCTTGAATCCTATTGGTTCTTATAAAGTTTTTTTTTTTTGTACATTTTTCTTAGGAGGCTCATTTTAGACCTTAAAATTCCCCTAATGGGATATTGTAAATATATCTCGACTGCGTGTAAATCAGCTCGAGCTGTTGGGATTTGCTGATGGCATTCTCTTCGGATGTGGGATTTTGGGTTACCACATCCTTTGAAATCTCTACAGTGAGAGTTTTCAGGAATAGATCCAACAGAACTCGATCGTCGAGTCTGCCTTTACAAAAACTACGACGTCGTCGTCATTCGTGGAGATGGTCCGAGATATGGACGGTTGGTGTCTGCCTAAAATGGGTCAGTAATTCCATCCCTGAATCATGGTGGATGGGTAACTGAAAATAGGTAAGGAATGCAGTAGTAAGGGAACTAAAGGTTCCATGTGTAGCAGATGGTTGCTCCACATACCATTTCGTAGCAGGTCCGATTAAGGTGCATTGGAAAAGTCTTAGCCGAACAGTATCATCAATGATGTTATTCGATAAACACCACAAGTGGAAAGTCATTATATGATTTTCGAGTTCTTTCACTTGCTTCCCTTCGAATTTTGGAATGTCTGAAGGGAGCTTCATGGGTATGGGGGGCCATGTTGGGTTGTGTGCAATAGGTTCATTCGTTAACTTGGTTATATTAGGTAAGTTCAACGATGCTAAGAACGGTGACTGTGGGTTGATAGCCATTACAGACTATGAAGACACAGTGTTTTGGTTAGGTATAAGGTTTTTCTGTGATGTACCCGATTGTGTGTTCACTTGGCTCCCCGAATGGGTAGCACTCCTCTGCCCCCTAGGGGTTGTGGGAGGAGTGGTATGTGGTGACCCTGAGGGGGTTTCCACTGGTGTGGCATTGACAGGTAACCCTCGTGGGTTCCCAGCTAAATATGCCCCGATAAAGGACGAACCAATAAGGGTGGCGATGTTCCATATTTGACGCCTAAATGGCGAAAGACCTCGAATCCCTCCCAGTAATGGGGGGAGGTCCAAAAAATGTCTAGATCGAGGAGGTCCTGTTGGGTCTGTTATGGTGTCGACTAGGTATGGTTTTGGAAAAAATCTTCAGTTCTATGAGAGGTGAATTATCCAAGAAAAATTGGTGACCACATACATAGATCAAAGCGAAAACAAAAGTTAATTTTCCTTTAAATTATTTCCATGTGATCAATCAATTAAAAAATGGTTTTGGTTGTTTTTGCGCATGATACTCAAAATCCTATAGACCCAAATGTTCTCACACTCTCAATTGTAAATGGGCTAACGTCCTGAAAGAACTGGCGACGCCTTCCAGCAGCTGAAGAATCGACCAAGGTAATGGGTAGAGAATCTAGTGTTGCCTGCACTGTCACCTATAGGGAAGGATGTCGTAGATTTGGACACTAGGTACCATCATCCCACGTGAGCGTTCGAGTCTTGAGCTTCTTGGTAAATCAGCTACCAGTACCGAGTATTAGATGGGTCGGGTAGCCCAAAATAATACCACACGCACTGGGCCTAAGCTTAACCCACTCTGAATCGAGTCTCTGTGGCACTCAGGTTTTCTTTTCTGTGGGCGGATAGATGGATTTTAAAGTTCCATAAAAATTTAACTTCTATCTTTCAAGATGTAAACTGACCAAGGCGACTTATTGGATGCCTACCCCCTTGGTCTTAACCTAAACTATAATTTCTCTTGTGGCCCCTATGGGGAGATTTAATGAGTTTAGTTAGGTTATTTTTAAGTAGGCTTTACTTCACTTATGGTGTGGAAGTGTGTGAGAAAAAAGTGAACAATCACACAATTTTAAAATGTGGATATGTGGTGATCCTTTACACATCCCCTATTAATCTATGTTTGATTATTCCTTGCTATAAGCAAATCATGTGCAGATAGTGGGCCGCTTACAAATTTTCCTAATTAATCTAAGTAATTAACTAAAGGGAGATGGAAAATTATCAGAAGAGAGCTTTCATATGCTTGCCTAGGGTCACCAAAAGGTGCAAAGGCAACATAGATTACTTGCTTCTCTTAAGATAATTAATTCTTGGTCCCAACTCCTAGTGAAAAAATTTAAACTAAAATTAATGATCTAACTAGGAAAAATGAAAACTAGCTAAGCATATGTGGATTAGTTATGTTTCTGGTGTCTATTTTCACAAAAATGAGTTATTTTAGATTGCAAATAAATTCCCCCCTACTTAAACTATGTGGTTTTTTTTTAAGATAAACTTTAAAATTTAAAACAAGCAACTAAAAATACTAAAATACAGCCAAGAGCAAGTTCTAAACAGTCGTGGGACACCGCACACAGGGATGGCAGTTTTTCTCTGGGTTTCTAGTCACTTTACAATTGGGAAATTGAGGAAAAAGGCAGATAATTTTTGTCTCTGGTTTCCGTGCGCAAATGTCTCACATAGGCGTGAAATTTTGTGCACAGGTCAGGGCTAAACACGCACAATAGGGCGCGTCTATCTGAGTGAAATGTGTGCAAATTTCCTGCAAAAAAAAATCTGGAGCTTCTGAACTTTAGACTTTCATTGTGGGTGAATGAGTAGAGAAGAAAAGAAGGGGAGTTGTCCAAGCAACACTCCAGAGTAGAGAGAAGGTCCCTGCAATCCTGTGGTTGTGGTTTTGGTGCAAAAGTGTACCAATCCACACTTGCTTAGGAGGATTGGTCGATGCCTCCGAGCTTATGGTCACTTACTAAGCATGCTATAAAAAAATTGAACACACTAAATCATGGTATAGTATGCATATGTAGAGAGAAAATAAATCTAAACTAAACATAAACACAAAAGCTCATAAAGAGTCAAACATAACAATAATGCTAACAACAAAATCAAAGTCCCCTCTTATTGCTTGTTGTTAGGAAGAAAGATACTATGTTTACACACTTGCAAAAGGTCCCTTAGAACTATGGAGTTATAAGACCCAGTGAAAGGACGTTTTACTCCTTTAGCTACTGGCGCACGGTCTCTCACTCTACTCCAAAGGATTGAAGTTGTTGGATGGCCAACAACTGAATCCCCTCTCTACTTCTGCTCTGGATTGCACACAGTTGGTTTTCTCATGGGAAATTTGGCCAACATAACAATGTGCTCTCCTTTTGCTCATCTCTTGGTAGCCATTATAGATGAATTCAAATTCTCCTTCCCTCTCTTGGTACATTGATGGATGGTGACCCAAGAGAGAGGGTTGATTCCTTTGTGTGTCACTTGATTCCTTTGTGTGCTCCCTTAAGGTCCCAAGGTGGCTTAGGCGGCTATCCTTAGGTGGCCTTAAGTGTGGGATCATTTCATAAAGTGTGCCAAGTGGTCTCGGATGGTGACTTCCACCACTCTCAGGACCGCGCAGATTTTTGAAGGAAATGTTGAAAAGTGTAACTAGGTCATTCTTCATGTTGACTATGTAATTGTGTATTTATGCAAAGAAGAAGACAAATATAATAAAATGTATTTTTTTGTACTTGCTTCATGGGTTTCATGAGAAATATTTACTATGTAGATAGACTTCTTGATGTCATTAGGATTTATAAGATTCATTGTCATGTTAATAGAGTCATGTTACATTTGAAAGAAGACCTCCAAAAGACAAGACATAGTCATCCTGAAAGTTGGCCTCATTAAATATATATTTGACATGTCAGCTTACATAAATAGGATGCATCCATTCAAGAAGTCATGTCAGCTTATTTATGGAAGCCTAACCACTATAAATAGCAACCTTGACTCATTCTACAAACAAAGATTTTCGGTGACCCATCTCTAAGATTTTTCGGTGACAAGACAGAAGTACAGTCCGGTGCATCTATGATTTCGGATGGGTATAACAGTGATGGTACTCGAATAATATACAGCAAGAAGTTTCGGATGATGACTCAGGAAAAACACAGTGATTATATTTCGGATTGTAGCATAGAATTTGGGCAACATTACAGTGACACTTTCTTCACTGTCTCGGCGTAATACATCATTATATTTCAGTGACTTCTTCCAGTGCTTCCTCGGTTAAGGAGTCAGCTCTGTCTCAAGTATAATATTGGTGCTCGGTGTCACTTGGTGCTACTGTAACAATGATTGATGACATGTTTCGAATATATGATCTTATTTTGTGGAAGATCAAAGAAGTAGAAGAGCCTTAGTCCCAGCGTAGGATATATACAGCATGAAGGAAGGCCAGCACAATCATGATATAGTCATGGTGTTGTTTAGTGCAAAGATGATGTTCAATAATAGGTCTCGGTATCACAGTGTTGCATGGTGCAATCAAGGAGGATTACTGTGTCTTGGTCTAGGAGAGGCAGTTTATGTCAAGGTTTTGGTCATGGTCTTTGTTCTCATCAAGTGAAGAATCTATAAGAATATATTTGCGGGTTTTCCCCTCAAGAGGAGGGGTTTTAGCCCTAGCTTGGAGCCTAACTAATGTGTCACTGATATTATTGCTTTGATGGTTGTTTGATGTATTGAACGCAATCATAATGATGAAAAAATATAATAAGGAAAGAAGTAACACAAAAAATTATCATATAAGAGAATTTATATTAAATTTTTCCCTACCTAATTCTCAGCTTGGTATCAGAGATTTTGGTTACAAGAAAGGGTTATCAGTGATACTTCAGTTTGGATGCATGGGTTAAACAAGATGGATCTCAGTGAAGGAGTATTGCCCATATATTAATACTTACATGCACACAATCACGATATCTCCATAGTCTTGGCATACATGTATTTGAATTTTTGTTACACAGGTATCCAGAATACAGTCTAGGCCTTCATACATCTCCACATATTGGACTCATTCTGAAAATTTCGGTGATATACTACAGTTCGGAGGGTAATCACATATCACAGTGACATTCTCAGCATGAATAAATAGACAAGACTCTGGTCATTAGTACTACCACAGTGATAGAACTGTGATACTATCATAATTCGGTATGATCTATGCTACCACAGTAACAGCTTGCAGTACATCATGAAATCCCACCAATCTCAGTACTAAAACTCAGATCACTCAAGGGCACTTGCAATACTGATTTAATTCTATATATATGATTCGGTGCTTCCTCCAGTAAAGATAATTCTTATATATTGTTAAACTCAATGACATGATCTCAACTTACCAGTGGTGGTCACAGCCTCAAAAGAATACCATCTTAAAGATTAGCTACACAAATGGATGTCATACCACATAGTTGCAACAACTTAAGAAGAATATCATTCAAGGAAGCATCGAGGTGAAGATCTTCTCTTCATTGACAAGTAAGTATCTTTCATTTTCATAATCAATTTTGGTTAAATGACTTCGTTGTGCATGGAGATATATAAGATGGTTGTATTACCAAAGTTCCTTGCATGAAATAAGGAGGATAGTCATAGTCCTCATAAATAAATTCATAGATAAGGGTATCCTTTGAATTCATGGAAAGGAACTCTTAAAGTTCTCTCACACGAACAATATTGGAGACACAAAAGGATCTAGAAGAAGAATTATAAACAGTACAAGAAAAGATGATCCTCAAAGGATAATGTCAAATATAGGAAAGAAATTTCATGACACTGGAAAGGATGGAAGAAATAATTCCATAGAAAGAGGGAGTAAGAAATCATTAAAGATTGGTCTCCCTCGCAATAAGTCTCTTTATGTCTCCTAGATCCCGCATAAGATATGTCTACAATAAATAATAGGATGCGGTGTGACATCATTTCAAACAAGAACTCATGTGATCATGAGGGTAACAAAATTTATGGGATAAGTAAGTTACCTCATTCAACAAATTAGTGTTTTTATGGAAGAAGAAAAGTTGAGGGAAATAGTTTTTGCAGAACTCAACACTTTGAAGAAAAAGAAGTCATCTAGAGCAAGTCACATCATGCATAAAAAAGGAAACATCTGCCAGATAGGGATCTTTAAGATCCTCAAGATTCTCTATTGGAATCTTCATTAGAATATTCATCGATACAGAGAAGAAGCAAGTGTTTCAAAAAAACTCCAACTTATGAAAGTCATGAACGATGATATGATGACACAAGATCAGATCAAGCGATTGAAGATCTTTCAATCTAGGAAGCTGATGAAAGGAACATAGATGACATGAAGGAAAAATGAGGTATGTATAATTGTATTTAATATTATATTGGCATGTCGAATGGTTGCAAGTAATATAGATCACTAGAAACATGATCAAGGAAAAAGGATCTCCTCCTCTGTAAGGATGTAGGAAAGCATAAAGTCACACTAGATGAAATCAACATAATATGTCCTCATATGGAGTATGAGGTGGCCAACTATAATCAAGGAACTCTGATTTAAAGTTTTTAAGAAAGATATGTGTGATGAAAGGAAGAGATCACAAAGATATGCAACCATGGAGAAGAAATCAACATCCAAGAAGACCAAGAAGATTTGACTAGAAAGATCTCCCGGAAAAATATGAATTCTCTGATGGAAGAGATAGAAACCTTGATAATAAATAACTTGGGGAGATGTGTCAACATGAATTAAGGATGTTGATGTCTACAGTAATATTTCACGGTGAAATATCATCATTGAGGTAACTTTTGTTTCAAAAGTTCATATGCATATGTTTATCTGGATGAATTTGTGTAGGGCTGCTAATCATGAGTAAGGATGTATGGTCCTTGAAGATGATTCGAAGGAAAGAAGCATGGCATAACGATGGACCAAATGAGAAAGAATTATGAATCACTTTCTGATAATGGACATGACTCGTGAATGAAAGTGATGGATGATCTGTGCCCTATGAAGCCAAAAGTTGAAGATTCCTCAATATCGAAATCCATGACATAGAGGGGAGGAATTCTTCATGACTAGCTAGATTGCTGCTGCAAGACCTTGGTTGAGAGGGAGCCTGGTGGTAAGTTTCTTGCTTGGAAGAAACTTAAGTGTGCCCTTCCTATGTTGAGAAGGAGTGACATATTTGATTCTCTATTGCATGTGTCATGCACTAGACCAGGACTAACAACCGTAAGTCTTAGTGAAGGCCATGTGAAGAGAATGGATAGACACATCATTCTGGTCTTCACCTAGAAGACAGAATGGAGGATTGGGTAATCATTTGGCATTCGATACTCTTTGATAATGAGATAGGGGATTCAAGATAAGATTAGTCATGGACCGATATTATTTGAGGGCTGGCTACCCAAGAGAAGAATAGTCCAAGAAGGTCATACTCTAGGAACACCTAGGTGGGGTATGTACCTTGAAGAGACAATGACTATGGTGTCTATTAGTCATGTGTCTCACCAGCATTGTAGCCCATTGTCTTATTGAGAGATAGGGTTGTTAGTCAAGGCCTTGCACTAGGACAATGCTGGTTGATATGATGCTATACTGATGCGATTACCAATCTGATTCTTCATATGAGATTCTTTAGTTTTAAAGTGACCACGTACCTGTATGAATACCTCCCTAGTTAAGAGGGAGTGTTGAAAAGTGTAACTAGGCCGGTCTTCATGTTGTCTATGAAATTGTGTATTTATGTAAAGAAGAACACAAAGATAATAAAATGTATTTTGGTGTACTTGCTTCATGGGTTTCATAAGCAATATTTACTATGTAGATAGACTTATTCTTGATGTCATTAGGATTTATAAGAGTCATTGTCATGCTAATAGAGTCATGTTACACTTGAAAGAAGACCTCCAAAAGACAAGACACGGTCATCCTAAAAGTGGGCCTCATTAAATATATATTTGACATGTCAGCTTACATAAATAGGATGCATCCATTCAAGAAGTCATGTCGGCTTATTTATGGAAGCCTAACCACTATAAATAGAAACCTCGGCTCAGTCTACAAACAAAGATTTTTGGATATCTTCTCTGAGATTTTTGGTGACCCATCTCTGAGATTTTTCGGTGACAAGACAGAAGTACAGTTCGGTGCATCTATGATTTCGGATGGGTATAATAGTGATGGAACTCGGATAATATACAGCCAGAAGTTTCGGCTGATGACTCAGGAAAACACAGTGATTACAGTTCGGATTGTAGCACTAACTTTGGGAAACATTACAGTGACACTTTATTCACTGTCTCGGCATAATACATCAGTATATTTCGGTGACATATTCCAATGCTTCCTCAGTTAAGGAGTCAGCTCTGTCTCAAGTAGAATCTTGGTGCTCGGTGTCACTTGGTGCTATTGTAACAATGATTGATGACATGTTTTGAAGATATGACCTCAGTTTGTGGAAGATCGAAGAAGTAGAAGAGCCTCAATCCCAGCCTAAGATATATACAACGTGAAGGAAAGCCAGCACAATCATGATATAGTCATGGTGTTTTTCAGTGCAAAGATGATGTTCAGTAATAGGTCTCTGTATCAGATTGTTGCATGGTGCAATCAAGGAGGATGACTGTGTCTTGGTCTAGGAGAGGCAGTTTAGGTCAAGTTTTGGGTCATGGTCTTTGTTCTCATCAAGTGAAGAATCTATAAGAAGATATTTGCGGGTTTTCCCATCAAGAGGAGGGGTTTAAGCCCTGGCTTTGAGCCTAACTAATGTGTCGCTAATATTATTGTTTTGATGGTTGTTTGATGTATTGAACGTAATCATAATGATGAACAAAGATAATAACGAAAGAAGTAACACAAACAGCTATCATATAAGGGAATTTGTATTAACTTTTCCCTACCTAATTTTCAACAGGAAAGTCGTGAAAGGCCCGCGTATCAAAGAAAAATGCGTGCAAAAGTGCATTTTGCCAATGTTCTGGGTGCGCAATTGGATTTTTCCTCTTAACCTTAGATATTTTTTAAAAATTTCAGATCCTCTAATGTGTCTCAACCCTGCAAATCCTACTGTCTAACATTTATTAATGCCATCTTTTCTTGTCTGATTTTCTAGTGATAACACTCGCCATTAAACTTAATATGTGACAGGTCATCTATGATATCCACCGACACTTGAGAATTGAATTTTCTAGAAAAACATGCAGGGTGTATGATTTGGTAAGAAGTCATAAAAATGAATGTGGAAATTCAAAACATAATTGAAGGGCTCATCTTTTCATTCGACCCTCCTTCTAGCACCATAAATGTTGACGGTGTTGGACCCACCAACATTCAAGGGATATCCCCGATATAAGGTCCCAACTAGACCTCACACTATTTGGAATAGGAGTCCCAACATTGGGGTGTTTAATGATATGCCTTAGATTTCAAACGCATAGAGCGGTGTACAATTTCTTTGGTTAAAGCAAGTGTGTGACCCTGTGAAAATTCAATATGATGCATGAGAAGTTCTAACAACAAAGGGAGGAAGGAAGTGAGCTCCTTAGAAGCATGTAATAGTATTCAACTTGAAAGGAACACACGAGCTAAAATACATCACACAAACTAACAAGCAGAATAGTCCAAAAGTTAATGGTGATGGATTAAAACATGAGCACTCATTCAACAAGATTCGTACAAATGAAAATGAAATAGTTCATAAGAATATGTATAATTTAAACAACATACATCGCAAACATAACCATAATATTCCAACTACATTTACAATATATGCATGAAGATTTGTCGGATCTGATTTTATTATAAGTGAAATTTCCATTCATACATACAACATGAATGTGAAGTCAACAACATTTTCTCCTCCAAAATAAGTATACTCCCTCTACACTATAGAGAAGCCAAGGATAACACAAAACTACCAAGCCTTCTCTAAGCCTAATCCTAGCCAAACATTTGGCTCCCAAAATCTTGTTACAAGATTTATGAGGATGTATTTATAACAAAGGGGGGGTGACTCTTGGCATGCCCCCTTTATGAACGCTTAGACTCCCCTCATTGCTCCTCACATTACATATGACTCTTCACATTCCATCATGGGCACATGGAATTTCACTCATATAATAATTACAAATAATATTACAATTTCCACTCATACCCACATAAGACAAAATAGGGTAGAGACAACTTAACAACCTAACACGAAAAACTACTAAAATGTTGGTGTTGGGGTGAACTCAAGCTGGGCATCTTGGACTTGGTGTCTCTCGATCACGTAATCATACCAAGCTTGGTACTGCATGATTCTCTCCCCAAACCATGAGATAGTGTTAGGCTGGAAGCTGACTCTTGCCTCCAATGCATCTAGGAACAATCTCTTGGAACCGGTCTTCACTTCTTCTTCAATCGGGTGCAACATCATTTTGACCTGAACCAAGCTACCAATGTAGGTATGCAAAGTCTATCTATTGATCTCCATGTCCTCCTAAGTGAACATATTCTCCAACTTCTTTAGGTACTAATCAATCTCCTCTCAAACTTGTTGTTTACGTTTAGCCTCGGTGAGTGTACCAATTGATGGGATCCGATGGATTCTCACCATGAAATTCAACTTGTTGTATATCCACCCATATGCAGCCTGAATGATTCTGATAAATGACATGATTTTCTTGTTTTTATGGATTAGCATCCAAACTTTGGCTTTCTCTAACTTTTCCTGCGACTTCATATTTTTTACAAACGTAAGTGGTGCAACCTTGTATCACAGTATCCACTCATGCATGGTAGTGATGGAAGTTTGTATATTCCTGACGATCCTGACAAGCTATATGCTCTATTGTAGCAATTCATTCAGGTATAAAACTACCTTATGTACGATTACCAACTCCTCATAAATATCCCCCATAGTGTCTCCAAGTGTGTATACTTCAGCAAGTATCATTGCTCTTATCTCCTCGAGGTAGACCTGTGCAGACAGTGCACTCTGCACTGTTACACAAAGTTGTTCATTCTCTTGCTAAAGTTCCTGTATTTTTTTCGCTAACTTTTTTTTCTCGACCACCAAGCACTGGGTGTTGGATCTGGCTGATCCTATGAAGGCCCAGCTAGTGTCAGCAATGGCATTTTGATTCCTGCTGGTGTCTGCCACGATCGCCCTTTCTCTCATGAACACAGGTGATGCATGTTCATCTGGGAAATTATTTCTTCGAACTTTTACAATCTTCTTATGCATCTCATCAAATGATAGATTTTACACATCCATTATTAGATCATCATCAAGGGGAATTACCTCGCCTTCCTCACTCAATGCTTGATCTGCGATTGGAGGTGGTGGAGTCTGAGCGGTGGCCTGAGGTGCATTGGGCATAAAGTCCACCTCTTAATTTAGTGGCTCCGGTACCACTTCCATATCCATGGGTTCAATAAACCGTTCAAGCTTTTGAAAAAACTCCCATTCTTGCATCTTTTCGCTCACTCCCTTTGTTGTGGTTGATCCTATAACTGTTCTTCAGCTTGTATAGGTTTCGTCTCTTCCGTTATGGAACCTTTCCTTTATTCCTCTTATTTCTTTTGTCTCTCCTATTATTCTCTTATTCTAAGATCCCTTTCTTCTTTCAACTCCTGTTCTTCTCTCTACACTCTCTGCATTGCTTATTCTAAGCTTTTCTTCTCTCTCTTTCTCCACTCTGCTCTTTGTTTCCTCTGTTCCATCTTCGCTTTGATTTCCAAAGCTAATTTCTCAATGAGAGGATATTCTTTCATTTTATAGTTTTGTTCCTCTTATGTATTGTTTCTTGCCTTCCTCATTCTTTTGTCACGCACCAAACCACTACCTGTTGCTACTGATGCTTCTGGAACTGCTACCTCCTGTGGAACAACATGAGAATTCCCAGCCATACTGATCGGCTCATGAGGTCGGGAGGAGTTATAAAATTTCTTCCATGGTTACTCCTCTAGCCACTGATATATCCCGCTAACCCAGTTGAAATATACTCTCAAACAATGTTCTTTTCAAATTCCCCTCGGATCATGCATATTGTAACTCTTTGTGCCGAACTCGAATATGACCATGTATTTTACTTCGGCATCTACAACCTTGAGATACTTAATATCATATAATTTGACCTGCAAAGGAAGAGTTGGCCATGGTTCCTTATTCGTACTATGAAGTGATGTTGACAATGTTGTGGAGAGGTGATAAGCTACCCCTTGCATGACAAGTTTTTCGGTGGCATATCTCGGCAAAAGATGTGGTGGCTTCTGCCCATCAAATACTCTAATCAATGTGACATCTAGTAAGGTGAACCAATTGACGATCTCTGATATCGCCTTCGTAGCTGCTCATGACATGCAAGGCAGGTCCTCCTGAAAGATGAGCCTGTAGAGCAGGATGATGAAGTGATCAGTAAGCTCCTCCATTACTCTACGATGACTGTAATCTGAGAGTAGCTTGCAATAGATATGTACAGAAGTGTGTCTCGGTGTTCATGTCCAATTCATGCCAGGGAATTGTTTCTGTGCACATATTGCATCTCGTAAGTATGAAGACATGTAGAAGCGTGTTTTCAAGCCCTTGGGTGGATTATAAGTTTTTTTCACATGGACACTCAGCTGATGAGGCAATAGGTAATTACTTCCCATCATTCACTACCTGGTTCAAAAAGATAGCCTGCCCATCAGGAAAGGTCTTTGTGTTTGATTTAACATAGATTCTGCAAGCTAGTATGACCAATGGTTGATAGGATTTCCTGAGTGCTCTTGTCTTGAACATATGGGTGGTTGTTTGTATAAACTTAGTTGGATCATTCACCTAGCCCTTAATGATATCTCTCATGTTTGTGTAGTTATGAGTGGCATGGAACAATGAGTCCATGTTCTTCATTGGCTCAAGAATATGATACATCTGTTTGAAGTCTACTGCCAGGAATGTAGGAAGCTTATACTCGCCGGTGTTGTTCAATTTCGTGGTTTCTACATTGATGTTCGAGACAACCCAACTGATCACATTCGCACATGGGAAGTTTGGATACCTACATGAAACCTTGTAAATCCCTTACTGCATGATGTTGATATACACCTGTCGGTCCTCTAATTCTTCATGAAAGTCCTTTGTGAAATCATCTTTGATCTCCTTCCATGTCAGTTTTGATCCCTTCTCTATGAACAACTAAGTGTCCAAGTAAACTGGAATGTTAACCGAAAATTTCTCAACTGCTTCCCCAATACTACTTTCAATGGTTTCCTTTGAGGCATATCTCTTATATTCCATTATGAAAGTGATTTTTGGAGAGATTCTTAACAACTGCTTTACCTATGGGACAGAAAAGACACTGGCGACAAGAAAATGTCAGTTATAAGTAAAAAAAAATTCAGGACATATTCATTCATCACACTGAGAAAATGAAAGGAAGTATCTGACTGGCTGGGGAAACTGCACACTACACAATCCTAGTAGTCAGTGCCGAAGCTTGTGGCTTGAGACTATACAATGTGTAGTTCAGCCTGGGTAGTGAGTCGGGAGAGCTTACGCATTGCTCAGTCTCAGTGGCCAATTTTGTTGGTCGATACCTAGCACTGCATAATGCGTAGTGAGGCTAACCAGTACTGCACATTGTGTAGTTCCAGAGGCCAAAATTGAAGCTTGAGATTCCATATTGCGTAATGCCCAGCTGGGAGAAGTGAGTTTTGGTCGATGGAAAGGCATATCTTCCAAAGGGAAGTGTGAAAACTGAGTAGATCTGAGAGATGGTGAAGACATGAGTGCATACATGACTAATAGTTGATGAAACATGACAAAAAAAGTGCAGAAACTGAACAAACAAGAAATGAAAGAGATCGATGAGGAGAGTCACCACAACGACAACCATTAGTGCAGAAAAGTAGAATCTGATGCAACACTTGAGAAAGGAAAACGGAAACTTAATGCAACACTTATACATGATAAATAATGTTAAAATGCAAGCATGCATGCAATGAAACAAGAAAAACAACACTCATGCAAGCCAACCAGCAAAAAATGACAGAAAAAGTGATAAATGCAAAACTCAATTGGAAAAGCGATGACAATTGTGTCGAAGGTTCGTTGATCTCCTGAGGAATGCTAGAGCTCCAAGATCGAATGTGAGAATGAGCTCTAGGGGCGTCAATTAAATATATTTGATAAATTAGGGTGTATGATGCACATGCCACAAATCAAGGGATAAGCATCACTTGGCGAAAATTTCCAAAAATAGCAAGTGTGCTTGCTTCGGGTTACTAAAAATAGATCCCTAGGTTTTAAAGATGTTTTATTTTTTCTTTTTCTTTTTCTAGGAAAACTTGTCATGCACCTTACCGAGAAGGATTGCGCAGTTTCGGGGAACTGTAAGCTTCCGCCTTAGTGCACTGCACAATTTTTGAGCTTAGTGAGTGATTGCGCAATTTCTAGGCTCAGTGTCGAGTTGTCTATCATGACTACGCAACTCCCAAGCTCAAGGTTGAATTTCCAGTCATGACTGCACAATTTTTATCAGCAAGGATCAGCCTCGCAAACACTGACGGACTCCCATGGGGGGAGAAAAGAAAGATGAGGGAGCAGGAGATCCTATCAAAATATTGCTCGAGAAGGCCCTCGAAAAACAAAGGAACGCAATGATGGATAAATTTTCCTAGATCCTTAACCGACTGCCCACTGGCAGCGCATCTGCATCCAGCAGCCACTTTGGAGGCACGACTCCCTTTAAGGTACAAGTAAACTTTAACATTCCCATATTTTAGGGTCAAACAGATACAGATGCCGTAGATAGATGGTTGAATCTATTAGAAGTATATTTCTCGATTCATGACTTTTCTGACCGGGAGAAGATTATTTTAGCACTCCTCAAAGCTACCCCCCATGTCAAGGACTAGTGGGAAACCTACTATGAGAAAAAGAACGATACAAAACCCTCTCTATTCTCAGTCGTATCCACTTGGAATTCTTTCTGAGATGCCATCAAGGAACAATACTATCTGTGGGGAGCTATGAGGACAAGTACATACAATGGACCACGCTGCAGCAACAAAGGGATGAAGATGTGCATGAGCTGACGAATTTGTTCCATACCCTACACACAAAGTTGGGTATCAAAGATTCAGAGAAACATTTGGTGCTAAAGTATCGCAGTTGTCTGCACATATACATTCAGGAGGAAATGGAGTTCCTTGACATCTCCTCGCTTGGTACGGAATACCGGTATGCTGCCAAGATTAAGCATAAATTCAAATAGAAGAAGAGAGATTTTGTATCTGCGAATCAAAAGCAAGGGAAAGGTGCCCCCAAACTGCAGAACAAAGGAAAAATCCAAGGCATGGCGGCCCAAGACAACCTGCCAAAGCCACAAGAAAATAACAACATCACGAAGCCAAATAAGGACACAGGAAAGTGGTGTGAGTTCCATAAGAGCTCCACTCACAACACAAGTGAGTGTCGGGCCAAGCAGTCGCTGGTGGCTGAGATGAGGGCTTCTGAATCAGATGCATGCTCTGACTCTGAATCAGAACCTGACAAGGGGAATGAAAAAGGGAAGCATATTATTGATGCAGAGCCCAACACCACTATTGCCACTGCAAAGATCCAGAAGGAGGAACCAGAAGATCCAGAGGAGGCAGAGTGTCTCTTCCACTCCCAGATGTGGGTAAAGGGTTCCCCGCTACAGTTCATTGTCGACAATGGGAGCCAAAAGAACCTCATTTCAGCATATTTCGTGAAGTGGTTGGGCTTTCCAACCATAGCGCACCCACAACCATACACCATCGGGTGGCTTCACCAAGGACAGAATCTCCGCGTCAGCCAGCAGTGCCGCCTTCCCTATAGCATCAAGCCCTTCACAGATGAGGTATTGTGTGACATTGCTCCTATTGATGTTTCTGATGTATTATTAGGCCAACCATACTTGTGGAAGTGACATGATTTGTATGAGTCCTGACCTCGCGTTTCTATTGTTACTTTGGGAAATAATTTGTACAGGATACCAGAGGTACCACCGCCTCCCACAATCTCTTTGGTTACTGCAAAACAATGCAGTAAGCTCATTTCCCAAACCATGAAATTTGTTTTCCTGATGATCCACCCCCAGGGCAAGAAGAAGACTGTGGCCACGACCTCCAGACATGGCTCCTCTACACGACAACAACAAATGGACAAGGTTGTGGAGGAGGGGACATCTTCACCTCACCCACAGGGGTGCCTTTGCACTGTCAAGTCAAGCACCCCATTGACCTGACCCCAGGTGTGTCGCTAACCAATGGACTGACCTATAGGCGCTCTGTTCTGGAGAATGATGAAATCAAGAGGCAGATTCAGGAGCTGTTGCAGAAAGGTCACATCCGGCCAAGTTCATCGCCCTGTGGGAGCTCGATCGTGTTGGTACAGAAGAAGGATGCGACTTGGAGACTCTGTATTGACTATCGGGTGTTGAACAAGATCACTGTCTGGAATAGGTACCCAATCACACGGATTGATGACCTTCTGGATGAACTCAAAGGGGAAAAATATTTCAGCAAGATCGAATTTAAGTCTGGGTATCACCAGGTACCAATCGAACCCTCTGATGTGTGGAAGACTACCTTCAAAGCCAAAGAGGGCCTTTTTGAATGGCTCGTCATGCCTTTCGGGTTAACGAATGCTCTCGCAACCTTCATGAGGTTGATGGATGACATATTGCGTCCATTCACCAACTCATTTGTAGTGGTGTACTTGGATGACATTCTGATTTTTAGCCAGACTTGGGAAGAGCAACTCCACCACATCCGAGAAGTCCTCCAAACACTACGGCAATGCAATTTGTGTGCCAATTTGGAGAAGTGCACTTTTGGCATGACCTAGGTTTAATATCTGGGATACATTATTGATGAAAGGGGGGTGCATGTGGATCCAGCCAAGATCCAAGTCATTCGGGATTGGCCAGCCCCCACCACCCTAACAGAGCGTCGCAACTTTCTGGGTCTTGCTAATTTCTACCGCAAGTTCGTGTTGGGATTCTCTCATATCACTTGGCCCTTGAGTCAAGTCACCAAGGGAGGAGCGAAAGAAAATTTCTTTTGGTTGGAATCTCAACAGAGGGAATTCGTAGAATTGAAACATCGCCTCTGTTCTGCCCCAGTGCTCACATTACTAGACTTGCAACAACCATTTGAGATCGAGACAGATGCCTCTGACTATGCTATTGGGGCAGTTCTTACTCAACAAGGGCATCCAGTGGCATATCACAGTGAGACATTATCCAACACAGTTCAAAAATATCCCACTTATGACAAAGAAATGTATTCCATTGTGCAGGATTGTCGACAATGGAAGCATTACATTTTGGGGAAGGAGACAATCATCCACACAGACCACCAACCCCTGCAGTTCATACAGACACAAGGGAAGTTGCAAAACGATCGCCATCAAAAATGGTCCACATATCTGCAACAATTTCATTTGAACATCAAGTACAAGAAGGGTAGCACCAATAATGTTGCAGACTACCTCAGCCGACCACCGATCGTGGCCATAACCACCATTCTCAACTCTTGTGGGCACAAGACTTCTGATTGACCGCTTCTCTACAAAAGCGATCCTGAATTCAGCCACACATACAAGGCACTCTTGGGGGGTACACAAGTTCCAAAATTTCACCTCCAAGATGCATTGTTATGTCACCTGGGACACCTTTGTGTTCTCTCAAGCGAGCATGCCAAGATGATATGGGAAGCGCACTACAGTCGAGTCGCTATGCATTTTTGGGTCGATAAAACAGTGGCAGTACTGCAGAAGTATTTCTATTGGCCGAACCTTCGACAGGATGTTGGGAAGTACATCAGATTCTGCACTGTTTGCGCCATTTCCAAACCGACCATCAAGAATCAAGGGCTCTATACTCCACTACCTACCCCTAGTCGACCTTGGGAATCCATCTCCATGGATTTCATGTCAGGCCTTCCTTCTACTAAGCATGGAAACGACTGTGTTTTTTTGGTCGTCGACAGATTCTCGAAGATGGCCATTATGGTGGCCTACAAGAAGAATATCAAAGCAGAAGCCACTGCTAAACTCTTCTTTGAACAAGTGTGCGTGCACTTTGGGATCCCACAGTCTATCATATTAGATCACGACAACAAGTTCCTCAGCACATTTTGGTCCAACCTCTGGTCAATGTTGGATACCAAGCTCACCAAGTCCACAGCTTTCCATCCCCAAACTGATGGCCAAACAGAGGTCGTCAACAGGATGATTGTACACATTCTGCGCATGTACAATTCAAAGCATCCACACACATGGGATGAGAGCCTCCCCTATGTACAACACAGTTATAATCGGGCTCTCCACAGCTCAACCAATCACAGCCCCTTTCAGGTGGGCTTGGGATTCTAGCCACTATGTCCCATTGACGTAGCCATGTCATTTGCGACTACTCAGGCTGATTCCGCTCATGTCCAGTCTAAAGCTGACAAAGTGAACAACTTCATCGAGCGCATTCAAAACATCCGCCAACAGGTTCATGAAATATTTGATAGAGCCAATGCTAAGTACAAGCAACGACATGATCAACATCGGGTGCCATACAACTTCCAGGTGGGAAAAAAAGTGTGGCTACATTTGCAGAAGGAGAGCCTCACTGGTCCCCACCGCAAGCTTCGCCCGCTCCGATATAGGCCGTACAACATCACCAAGGCTGTAGGGAACAATGCCTTCAAGCTCAGTATTCCACCATTCCTTGGTCTGCACCCAGTATTCAATGTAGACCACCTTTTTCCCTACTTGCCACCTCTACTGGACACCTCTGACATTGCAGAAGAACTCACACCAAAAGAGTTAAACCTAGACTGCATGGAACAGGCCACCACAGATTGTATGATGGACATGAAAATCAAGAACACTCACCAATAGAAGATCCAACTTTATCGGGTTTTCAAAGCTAGCCAACTCCTGCACCAAGGCAAGTCGTTCACCAGGGACCAAGTTCAGCAGAAGTTTCCTCATCTCATGGAGGAACTCAACGTAATGGGGACCATTGCTTCCTAAGGGGGGAGGAATGGTCCAGGTGGATATTGGTGGCCACCCGCCTATTCCACTCGGGGCCCCACTATTGTCTCTTTCAGTTTTTCAGTTTCGGCACAACTTACTATTTTTAGCAGTTTCTCGGGTCCTGAACTTCCAAAGCCGTTTTGAGGCCCTAAACGACGTTTTTTGGGCATCGTTTGTCTGAAAAATTTGATTCCGTTCTGAAATCAATATTTGTGGCAATAGATGTAGTCCTCAGATATATCTTTCGAACGATGTATCATATGCGTCAAACAGAGATAGTATGCCAAAGTTACGTCCTCGGGAAGTTGAAACACCAATTTACCCAAACGAGGCCCATAGTTTTGGCGCTTCATCTCCTAGGGTTAGGTTTTTGGACGTTTATGGTTTTCCATTGTTTATAAATAATAAATAGGCCCTCAAGCCTCATTGTAACTCAGTTCAGAGGCCTATAGCCACCACATCTCTTCTCAAAGATAAGCTACCAGCGCCCTAGCTAGTTTATTTCCATTCTGTTTGTAAGCAAAATTCAGTCTTTGATAATATTGAAATGAAGTGTTATTTCCACTGCATATTTGTATTTATGGTTATATATGTATTCTGTTGCATTCCTGCATAAATCTGGATCAGAAAAGGCTCATGAATTGCACAGTTTTTGGAGGCAAGCCCAAAACTGTTGTGTAAGACTTAGACAGGAGGTCATATTGTGGTTTAGAAAAATCTGCTAAGTGAAGAGAAAATGAGCACAAGAAAAATTGAAAGATAAACAAAAGTTAAAGCACAGATACCTGATAGTAGTGCGAGGTAAGCTCCTATGAAGTGAAGTTAGGCTCCAAAATATAAGCAATGGAAAAATTTTGGAGGGTGGTTGTAGTCGTTACAACAAGATACTACCCACAAGTGGTGGGTAACATATAGCTCCAACTGGGACATGATCTCTCATAAGAGTGCACAAACATACTCGAACTGGGAGGTCATGAGAACACTAGCAATCTCTTGGGATCTTAGACTTGTTACCTGCACATATCAAAGACCAAGCACACAGGGCATCACTCATGCCTAATAATAGGCCATAAAATAAACAAGAAATATATTCTTACTTTAAATGAAAATTAATCTAAATGAAATTATTCTAGCATGATAATATCATATGATATTAGTTCTAATGTGAAAAATCAGCATGCAATGCATCCTACCCTAACACACATATTATCTTAAACATACTAAGTGTAATCATAGAGCCAGTGCAACCAGCATATCATTAAATCAATATAAACATACCTTCCTATATGATTTATCATGGAATAGATCCAAAATACAACATAGTAACACTCAGATGGAGGATGATGTGGGTGGGAAGCGGGAAAATATGATACCGATATGCTACAGAAAGGAATCCTAGATGAGGAAATATATGTCAATCCATAAGAATGGATATTTTCTTCTAAGCACAATATTGAAAATTGAATGATCAAATCCAAGGATCCCCTATCACAATCATTGTTTGTGGATGTCACAAGGTTATGTTGGGAAGAGAAAGATGACTGAGGAAATGGAGGGGAACAACAAACAGGTTTCTTGATGTGAAATTCATGAGGGGTAGAGGCAATGATTGTGTGCTCATAATCCTAAGGGCATGCTTGGGAAAATGGTATACATTCAATGAGCATTTCTTTCCCAACATTGAGTTCAGGAAGGGGAAAGGGATTATGAGAAAGGGCGAGGTGAGGGATAATGGATAATATAACTATGTCATCGAGATTTTGAAGAAGGAAAGGGAAAGTAGGGCTTGTGAAAATGGAATCATTGGTATCATATATGGGATTAATTTCCTCCAACATACCCTCTTCATATGTGGGAAAACAAGGATCCTCTTTCTCAGGGGTGTGAATAAGTATATCATTGTGAGTGGTGTCTTGAAGAAAGGGAAAATTACCTTCCAATTCGTTGTCAGTATCATAAATAGTCTCACAGTCAAAATGATGGTTTCCCACATCCCAATTTCCCTCATTAATGAATAAGATATCATAAAATTCATCTTCCCGAGGAGATACAATATCTATACCTTCAATATCCCTTAAGATGAGAGACCCTACTTCATTAGTTTCATTCTTAGGGACTTCAATGGAGATTTCAATTATGCCATGCTCATTCCCAACCCTCAAGATTTTAGTCTGAAGGTCCTCCATGGGATCATGGTCTCCCTTGGGATCATCCCATCCTTCCCTATACCCCTCATCCTCATGAGGATTCCCCATATTCGAATTTCCTTTAGGGTCACCCATATCATCTAATTGATTACATTCTATGGGGCGTTGTGGTTGATTATAATATTTTTCATTGACGAGACCAATCACGATATCAAAGGTACAAGTATGGTAAGTAAGCTGAAAGAGATGGTCAAGATGCTACTCATAGGTACACTGCACATTGTATAACTCATTTCTCTTCCACTTACAATATTGAGACATGAAATCCATATACTTATGCTTTATCAAATATTTATAATGCTAAGCAGATTGGTCTAGGATTTCCTACAAATTTTCAATATTTTGATGATTAAGTTTATTGAAAGGAAAACATAGAGGGATCTCATATTACAACAAGACATTTTTCATGATTTTTCATCTTAGGATTAAAATGGAGTTGCCAGGGTGAATCAAAATGCCTTGATAGATGCTTGCTTCACCCTACAAACATTAACTTTAAAGTTCAATGAAGAACTATGGCTTTGTTCTTTTAATGGAGTCACCAAAATATATGTCAATATTGTCGTATGTGAAACAAGGCACACGTCTCGTTCCTTGACAACAGCGCCAAAAATTTCCGTTAAAACTAGCATGGGTCGTAGGAGGGTATACATATAAGAAAGCCTTATATGGATTGAAACAGGTGTTGAGGGCATGGTACAAGAGGATAGATTCATATTTGCAGCATATGGGTTCCAGAAGAGTAATGCATATTTGAACCTCTATTTCATTATGTTTGGTGATGATCCACTCATTTTGGTTCTATATGTGGATGAATTCTTTATTACAGGAGAGGACAAACTCATCCAACACTGCAAGAGAGATTTTGCTTCATATTTTGACATGCCCGATATGGGATTGATCCGTTACTTATTGGGGTTGGAGTTTTGGAAAGAGGATGGACATATATTCATCGGCCATGACATGTATGCAAGTGATATTCTGAGGAGATTCTATATGGGGAGTTATAGGTCTATGACTACTACTATTATCACTAACTGGAAGAAGTTGCAAGCTTTAGATTCTGATTTGGTGAACCCCACCTTGTATCATTAGTTGATCGGTTCTTTGATGTATCTGGTCAACATTAGACTGCATATTTTTTTCGCAGTCAACACATTGAGTCAATTTATGATGGGGACCAGGAGAGTGCACTCGATGGTTGCAAAACATGTGTTGAGGTACCTACATGGCACAATGGAATATGGTATAGACTATGTTAGGGGTGATGGAGTTAGATTGTTTGGTTGCACAAACTCAGATTGGTTTGGAAGTGCTAGTGATAGGAAGAGTAATTTTGAATGTTTGTTCTCATTGGGTTCAACAATTGTGTCATGGTTCAATAGGAAACAGAGGTCAGTGGCACTGAGAAGCGTAGAAGCAGAGTATATGGTAGCTAGCCAGGCTAGTTGTGAAGCGCTTTGGATTTGCAAGCTGCTACATGGGTTATTTGGTCAAAGGCTGAGACCAACTATGATATATTGTGATAATCAAAGTTATATCAAACTCAATGGGAATCCATTATTTCATGATCGATCAAAGCATATTGAGATCAAGTACCACTTCAGCAGAGACCGGGATTAGAGGGGAGTTGTGGAGCTTGAGTATATATCCATTGATGAACATGTATAAAACATTCTCACCAAGTAATTTCCAAGGTTATAGTATGTATACATCAGAGACAAGATGGGAGTGGTGAGAAACACCTTCCTCGGCAAGAGGGAGTGTTGAAAATAAGGGTACCAAGGAGGTGTTTCCTAGTGCATTTATCCTTTTGGCCTAGGAAAACACATTAATGACTTTTTGTCTTGGGACATTATGAGTTTAATTAATTCCATGGACCTAAGTTACTTTTTATGAGGGATGTACCATGTACTTTAATTTATTAAAGTCACTAAGTGTTATAAAGTGAATTTATGTGAAAAGTACATAGTACACTTTATATTATTAAAGTGATTTTATGTTTTAAAAGTGACTTGATGAGATAAAAAGTGCACATGGTACAAAACATTAAAAAGTACTAGGAGCCTCATTAATTGAGGGGGGATACATGAGGGAGGTGGTCAAGTGGGGGACTTGATCTCATCAATTGATCTCATGGGCTAAGATTTAATCTTAGCGCTCGATTTCAAGGGTTGGGATTCTCCTATTTTTAGAAGACAAAAAGAAAAATGAAAAAAAAAAATTTCATTATTCTCGTGAGATTTGAGAGGAGTGAAAGGAAGGAGGAGGAGGACAAGTTTGCAAGTCTGAGAAAGAGGAAACCGAACACCAAAAAAGAATTTGAGTTTTTTTCTTATTGACTAGCATGAATCCCGAGAATTTTAGGCTAGAATTTTGGGCCGAGTTTCTTGGTATTTCTTTCTATGTTTTAAATTAGAAGACTGTGCTGACTTGTGGTGTGGTTGAGTGTGGGACTCAACATTTTTTTTTAGCTATGAAGAGGGTTTTTTTTAATCATCTTTTCTTCTAACATATATATAGTCACAAGGCTGAATTTTTTATGGAGGTTGTCTCTGCTACATTTCATGGAAAAATAGCTCATTGTTTAAGGATAAAAAAGGCATGAATCCCAAGGTTGTTTACATAAGACTGTGGCACAAAATTCTGAGCATATTTCTGCTTAGTTTGGCTCGAATTTCTAGACACTGTTGGAAGAATGTATGCACATAATTCAAAGCACTTATCAGTATGAGCTTATGATTGTGGGAGCACAAATTTCTATGTAATTTGGTAGTGACATCAACAAGCATTAAAAGGAAGATAAGTTGTTTTTATCTCAGTTGTGTATTTATTTCCTCAAGAGAAATCAAAATTCTCCTTAGAACTAGTTTTCCCCTTGGGTTTTTCTAGGGCGATTAGACAAAAAATAAGTGACTATTTTCTGAGTGTGTTTGCTTGTATATTTTCTTTCATATCAGATGAAAAGTGAAAAATAGTAGAGTAGTCTCTTGTCTCAAGTTGAATGCATAAATAATAGTTATATTAGTCATATGTTATGTTTGGGTTTGGGCATTAAATCTATGCAAAAACTTGAAATTGGGAAGGGCTACATCTTACACAAAATTTCTACAATGCACTGAGGGTATTATACTTTGGAATCTTAGAAAATCCTTCAATATTGATAGGTTATTACCAAGAAATAGGTCTGAGATGGAAGCCATTGTAACCATAGATTAGGTTGTTTTCCTAGAAATGAAAAAATATGTTGGCTACCCTTCTTTGAGATATAAAAATTTCATGTACAATTAATTTCATCAATTTAACAGAGGGTAGTTCCCTTGATGGGGAAATTGAAATTCAGTAAGTGTCTAAAAAACATCACAAAAGTGTGCTTCTAGTCTGCAACATCTTACTTTTCCTCTATGTCATCCTATTGCTTGAAGCCCAAATGCCTCAGTTTAGTGTACAAAAGAAGAGATAGAAGCATTGATGCTTGATGATGGACTATGTAAATGAGGTGAAATATGGATAATAAAATATAAGGTATGTGCTTTTAGGTTCCCTCTAGGTTGACCTACTCATAGTCTATCTATTGGAATCACAATTTTTATTACACCAAAACCCGCACGTGTTAGTAAACAGACACATCACCAGAGTTAACAGATCCATGAGAGGCAGTTAAGCACATGTCATGAAACACACAAGGAGAATTGGTTTATCCAATGTCCAACAATCTCCCCCCCCCCGACGCGAGTCGAGTGTGATTCGAACTTGGGACCTTGAACTCTGATACCACTTTTTGGAATCACGATTGTCATTACACCAAAACCTGTAGGTGTTTGTAAATATATGCATCGATAGAGTTAACCGGTCCATGAGAGATGGCCAAGCACATGTCCCAAAACACACGAGGGGTGTTGGTTTATCGAATTTCCAACACTATCTCACAAGGTTTTCCAAACTTCAACCTTGAGGTTTGAAATTCAGAAAACCTAAAAACATTTTGAGGTTCAATGAGCCCCATCAAACCTCATGGTTTTTGGTCAATTCCACATCTTAAGCTCAAAACCTCATGTCATAGCTCAAGCTCGTAATCTATCGTTGCAGTTTGCAAGTCCATGATAACATCTATTATGTTTATTTGGTGTTGATTTATTACTATTTTATGTTATATTTCATTTTAAATTTAATATAGAAAATGTATATAGACGAACTTAATGGTGAACCTCATATGAACCTAAAAAAAGTCAAATTCAAATCAAACCTAAGCATTGCAGAACCCAAGATTGAACCTGTAATGTGTGACTTAGCTCATAGTTTTGTTAGATTTCCCTACATAATGGTTTTCTGACATAATGTGACTAATATATGCTATGTTTGACTGGAGTTAGACAACATCAAAACTTTCTTTGGAGATGGCCACTTTGCATGATTAGTTTTCCTTCTCATTAAAACATTTTACAATCCCCTAAATACAACTATGTTGTCTTTGGGGCATGCACCAAAGCATGGGCCATACAAACAATGGTTTAAATTTCTTCATTTACTTGATTTAAATATATTTTTGCAAGTCGTTTTCGATATCTGTCCTAAATTACAAGTTTTTTTCCATGTGAGTTATGCTACACACCATTTGATGCATCATCTTACAATGTTCGTATGGGAATTGTTACTAGGTTTGCATGCCCAACCTGCAGGTGTGTTTATCAAGTGCATAATTGTACTGGGAATGCCCAAATGTGTACCCAGAGCACCCATTATCATTTGGGGACATATCTAGTGACACTCCACATGTGAAGGTGGTTGCACCCCACAATAGGCTTGAAAACTTCTGAATAAAAAAAGCAACATAATAAGAAATATTGTTGAAATGTCGAAAATCGCTTTCTGCCTTGTACTATATCCCTTAACAGGGTAAGAGTCTCTCCAATGATGTTCTTTTCTTGTGCTTTTGGTAACCTGTGTTTGCAAATGCAGTTGGGGTAATGTGCAAATCCTGAGCGATTTTGGCAGAATAGATACCCCTAACTTTTGGCTTCTTAGCTTGAGGAGTTCAAGTAGTTGAATGTTGCAAGTTGGCTTTGCTTCATTGAATATTTTCTCATATTGGGATGATGCAAGCTTGCTGCATTAGAATACAAGAAACATCGTAAAAAAATATTGTTGATATTCCTTCTCTTTATTATGTACAAGTAAAAGTGTGACAAAATATTCTAAAAAATCTTCATAAACCTTATGGTATTCGATATCTGTAGAATTGTTGAGTGTCCTCTTTTAAAGAGGACGCCCTAATAAATATATGCAAAGTATTATCTTTGAGAGAGAATACCCTAATAAGAATATGGTGGCTAAAAGAATTTAATATTATCATAAATGAAAATTACTATTTCTCAAATAAACTCTTGAAAAAGAGCTATCTTCTATGTCTGGGAAAAAAGATCGTTGGTCTATGGAAATGTGTGTGCTTCAAGATTTACAAATGGAATTATGCCAAAACTACAAACAATCTCATGTCTCATTACCTTCGAGGATGGACTCAAATAGATAAAATTCAAATTCAATTACCACTTTATCGATTTAATGTTTTAAGATCATTGTATTTGGTTCATTCAAGGTAAATTATAGCTTATTTACTTTAATATCATTTTGTGCAATGCATGGATATATGAAAAAATAGAGTATACCTATACCTTACCTGCATTCCCTAATTTTTGTTGAAATATATTGTAGCTTCGGTCGACATTTTTCTTTGCACTCACACAGATAAGAAAATGATTTGTTTGTTACCTAAAAGTCGGCTCAGCCACCTCTACAAGTCGTCTCCATAAGAGATTATCATGTCGGCCCTACTAGGGCTAATTATTCCTCGTACTTTGCCTATAAATTGGAGCCTGTGCATCCTCATTTTGGCCACAATCAAGCTCATTCATTTCAGTCTGTAATCAAAATATAATTCAGCCTTGTATTTCAGATGTGAAATAGACTACAATCGTTCATTTTAACTACGATTTGAATTATATTCAAGGGTTTGTTGCTCCAGTGATTTGGGATCGTTTCCATCTATGATTTTTCTACCTCTTTTGTGGTCCAGAATTGTATAGAGCCTCGATCTCCTTTTGTGACACAATTCTAAAGTTGACTGAGGGATTTTTGGGTGTCCCTTATCCATAGTGGGAACTTCGGCCCTATATTACAGTGACCTCAGGCCTATATTTCATTATCCTTGTGCAGATCATCCTATTGAATAGAAATGGAATCTCTCTTTCATTTTGTGCAGAATTTGTTTTGGGTATCTCATTTTTGGTTACTTAGAATTTTTTGGATTATTCAAATGTGTTATTGATGTACATAATCTCTCTCTCTCGTAAGGAAAGAATTTTTGGGTTTTCCCCTAGTGGGTTTTCCCTTGGTTGTGAGCCTAATCTTAGTGTCTCTTGTCTCTGTCTTATTGTCTATAATTTTTGTATAATTTGATCCCTATTTATTGCTTTTGTTGAGGAATAATTGGTTGAATTTTTTCATGTCTAGCTACTTGTTAACCAAAGTATAAAGAAGGAACAATTTACATCAATAGAAGTAGTTATCATTTGTGAAAAACTAGTCTAGTCTTTGCATTACTATAATTTCAACATGGTATCAGAGCTTTGGTGAAGGAAAAGAGTAGAGAGATCATCTTTAAGAGCACTTGAATATCACTTGAAGAGCATTTGAAAAGTTTTTGGGGTAGTCCTACATTTTCACCACGAATTCCTCATTCATGAAGACCGAAAGAAAGCTTGAAGAAGCCACTAACTATAGGGCGTGGAAGGCTAGAGTTGAGATCATTTTTGAAAGGAACAAAGTCTTAGGAATTACCACAAGTAAAGTCACTAAACCATCTGATCAAGTAAGAAAGGAAAAGTATCATGAAGATGATATTTTGGCAAGAATAATTTTATTATATTTAGTTAGGGATCATTTTATTTTCTATATTGTTGAATACAAGACTGTTAAGGCAATGTGCAATGCCATGATTGGATTATACACCAATAATGTCAATCAATCTATCAATCTAAGAGGCCAAATTTTTAATATCAAGTTGACAAAGAATGACATGGTGGCATCATATTTTGTCAAGATATCTCAAATTAGAGACCAACTCAAAGCCATTGATGAAAAAGTATCTAATAAGGAGTTGGTAGCTATTGCTTTTGGTGGTCTCCCTAGATCTTGGGACTCATTTGCTTCATGTATTAGTGCAAAAGAGAATGCTCCAACCTTTGACAAGTTATGGGAAGCATGCACACAAGAAGAGTCAAGAATCTATTCTAGATGTTAATTTTTCATAGGGCTACATTGATATTTTCTTTGATAGTTGCATTTATTCATTAACACATTAAGTTCACCCCATATCATTATATCATTATTCATATTTACTTTTTTAACCATCAACATATGCATCTATGTAGAAAGAACAATAACATCATCATCATCATCATCGATATAGCGGAACATAAAGAAACATAGGAATAAAATCATGCACACATATAGACACCAGGATTGGTCCGAGACTAGGGAAAAACCCGCTATGGGGAAAACCCTTGCAAATTATTCTTCTTAGATAATCATCAAATGATTCAGAAAATAAGAGTACAATGATCCATTGATCCATATCTACATAATGTAGTAAAACAACTAGCACATGCATAATATAACCATAAACATACTTCTTCTAAAGGATACTAATTCTGAGAACTGTAAAGCATTGTCATTGCCTGCAACATACTGTTGAATGTTGTTGTCACTCAGTGGAAACTTAGGAGAACTGTAGATGAGTTTTTGAGGGCCAGATCTGCAGTGGAAATATATAGAAAAAATCTACATATATGCTGATCTACACCAATAAGAAACACAAATCCAATAATCACTGAAGCCAACCAAAATCAACTGTCAAATCCTAGATATGAATCCATGATGCTATTAAAATTGGATGCGAGTATATGTAACTGTGCGGATGAAAATATGCACGTGCAACTAGGGTTTATCTAACTAATATCTGCTCAGAAATCCCTTAGCCGCACCCTTGAGACTCTGTGCTAGTGGCTATAGCTCCATGGTCGCAAGCATGACAATCTATGCTTGCGGTTATGGCCCAGATTAGCTTGATCTAGCCCTAAAGCCCTAGATGCTACATTTCCATTTTGTGCCCACAGCTATAAAACCATGGATGCATGCATAACGCACTGTGCCTGTAGCTATAGCCCAAAAAACTCAATGTCAAGCCTGCGACTATGACCCAGAAGCCCTGGTTTAGAGCGAGCCTCTCCCTTGAGATTTCGGACACAACACGAACTCCTTCCGTCGAACCTGTGTGAGCCAAAAAAAAATAGATGAACCAAAACAAAGAATGCATATATAAGATCATTGGAGAAAGTGTGTGAATGAGCTTGAGGTTGCTTCTATTTATAGGCTTTTGTGTGGGTCCACTTGGGGCTAAGGCTAATTCATGCCATTTCACTTTAATAAATAAAATTATTCAAAATTTAACTTCTTCTTAACCAATTTGGGTGATCTATAGGTCGATTTTGGTCCTCTCGAAAAGAGGAATATAATGAAATTATGATCTCGACCATCTAAGCTTCCCAAATTTGAATTTGACCATAGTTGTATAATTTTAACACTCCCTCTCAACCAGGGAGAATTCCACCTGCCAATATATGTGCATCGATCAATATGACATTCTGGTATCTTCATGCATCATCATGTATCGTCACTGATCATCCCTATCATGTAGTCTTCATGCTGAGATACTTCATCATTACAAATAATCTATGTACTTATCATGCTTATTCTTTCTTATCTCTTGATTGATTCTGCTCGTATGTTGAACATTCTTGGATCTAGAAGAAGAAGAATTTGTCACTAGAGGGGAGCTTAGGCTACCACCCTTTATATGGGATTCTCTATCATCATAGTGTATCCATGTCTTATCCATATCATGCTTACACAACTCTCTAAGGAGCTTCTACACCATGCCTCACATCTAGCCGTGATAGCAATATCGTATCCAACCTCGCCCATGCTATGGACCTTTCATCCAACATATCATGGTAGATCTCATATTAAGGCAGCATCCAAATGTGCTCATAAATAATAATACCAAACATCATTATTACATCCATGTAGCCACATATC
Organism: Pinus albicaulis; assembly: GCA_034641835.2. Taxonomy (NCBI): domain Eukaryota; kingdom Viridiplantae; phylum Streptophyta; class Pinopsida; order Pinales; family Pinaceae; genus Pinus; species Pinus albicaulis. The sequence continues at coordinate 1,679,693,451 of CM076581.1, read as the reverse complement.
ATAGGATAAATATCTTAGTTTTTATAAGTAGAACGTTTCATGCAGATGTTTCAAAGAATGTTTGGTGGAAATTTTGAATGAAGAAGCTCAATCATGAATTTAATCATGAAATCATATACAGATGGATGTTCAAAATGGAAAATTAATGCTTCAATCAATTGTCATATGCTATGTCAAGTTCAAAAACAATTGAACTTTAAATCAAAGTGTTTAATAATTTACATTTCCATTATACAAATACATTTTATCAACAAATTTGCAATGTAGGATTTCCTTCCCAAATTTCAGAAATCGATTCATTTCATGCTCAATCCTTTATTTACTTTTATTAGAAATTTAGCCCAACAACTTCATAAATTAGTTTACAATGGCAGGACATTTTACAAATCCCTTGATTCAGAGTAAAATCTGATTTCGTGCACAAAAATTTAATTTTGTGTTTATTAGGCATAGTTGCATCTATGGCCTTCCTTTGTGCGAGTGAGGCTCAAACCTTTGTTGTAGATCAACAATGTCAGATACTCATAAATCATATTAGAACATGTAACTTCATTTTCATTCATGTTGTCAACATGACTTTACTAAATTCATGCAACAAGATATCATAAGCGCATATCTATCATGGCCATCAACATCATGTCATCAATATTTCATCAAGGATTAGACTTGAAAGATTAGGGCAGCAGGCAGATGTGACACCGTATCTAATGAAAACAATAACAATACATCAAATTATGGAATTTAGTTTCACAACACTCACTTGGAAAAGCTCTTGGAGACTGTAAACAGGGAAAATAAGATTCACAAATGCATGGTTTCCCAATATCAAACCAGAAATCAGATTGCACAAGTGAAAATTGAGCAATTGAAGAGAAAATTGTAAGAGGTCCAAGACAAGAAAAAGGAAACAAGAAAAAGAGTTCAAGGAGTTAAATTGATGGCTAAAAAATCCTTCTATGTTTAGCCTAACATCTAGATCAGTTAAGGAAAAAATTCTGAAAATTTTGGAGGAATTAGAAATTTTTTTAAATTTTGTTGAAAATGATACACAGAAAGGTCGCACCGAGGTGCGACCCTTTTTATCTAGACACCCAAATGAGCTTTTCTCTACATGGATGGGTAGATATTCATGTGCACATGCTAAATATGAAGTGGGTTTTCCATGACAGCTTCCAAATTTGATGAAAAACTTAGAAAACCTCACATTTTTCATGGTTCTGCCACAAGTTTTGGACTCGTGCAACCTTTTTGAGTGAGAATAGCAAAATCATGTTTTGGAGGCCTTCCTGTGGGTTTTTTTTTGGAATTTGATGGCTCATTGGAAACAAGAAATGTGTGGCTACTCAACCCAGCTTTCAGAATGAATTTTGGACTCTTACAAGTCAGCCAAAAGCAGCTCTCAAATGGTATGACCCTTTCGCGATCTTTCTGCTAAATTATTGTTTTGATCTATTTTGGTGTGACCTTTCTGCATTTTGGTGCAACCTTTTTGCTCCTGGTGCAACCCATCTGATTTAGAGACATTTTCATGTACTGAATGATATCAAATTCAATGTATTGTAATCAATTAAGTTTATTTTAGGCTTCTTAGTTGGTTTTTGCCTCATTATATGAGGAAATTTGTAATTAATGAGGAGATAAGCTCTCCTAAACTTTGTCTAAAATCTTGGAAATTGTTTCAACTATCCTAGTATTTAGGTGAGGACTCATGAAAGTCATTTATGATGAGTTTTGAATAGGATTTTCAACCTGATGAGATGTCCTATGATGTATTTTCCTATATTAGATAGTTTGTAATCATTTCCAAAGGTTGGATGTTGTGGAATTGAGCTTGGAACACTAGTGTATTTTGTGATTTTTGGCAGGAACTAATATACAGATTTTGCAGCTATTGTGGTGGGATTCATGTGGTATGTGTTTTAGCAGTGTTTATTCTTCTATTATCATATGTTTGAAAGTATTGTACCTTCATCTTCATTTCCATGTCTTATGTGATTGATTTCTAAGTTTGATAAGCATAATTCATTATTTCAATGCTTTGTTTTGGAGAAACTTTCACATTTATGTTTATTTTCTTTTGATGTAAACGAATTCATGATTTTCATGCTCATTTTGAAGCCCTATTAATCTACCATATTCCCCAGAGACCTTTAAAGTGTTAAAGTGTGTGCCTAACTCTGCAAATTTGATTTTCAGAGCCCTAACCTAGTTTTTCCTAGACCTAATTCACCATCCAACACAAAGCTTCAAAACAAAATCAAACCCTAATCTATATACCTAGCCTAATATCTTTCATGATCCAGTCAAATTGGTTGTGATCTCATTGAGAGAGCCCTCTCAGCCTAGTAGGGCTAGCTACAAGGTCAAACCGGTCTATGGTTACATTTGTTGCTCTCCTTCTCAGCCTTTAGAGATCCAGTGGAGTGCTAACATCTTGGCGTTGTTTATGGGGAGTGAGGTGACAGATATTCCCTGGGAAAGAATGAAAAGGATCAAATTTGATTGCTGATGGTGATCAAATCTTTCACATGGCGACTCCAGTGTCGAAGAATCCAAAGGTTTAGAATTTTCATGGCGACTCCACTTTTCAAGAATCGGTAGTCTGAAGAAATTTCTTGGTGACTTCATTGTTTTCAAGATGGATTCAATTGCTCGACGATATTCTCCTTTATAACGATATCACATTCTAGGTTTGTCGAACCGCATGACTTGTGTACATTGGCAGACTTATCTACCAAATTTCAAAGACGAGAAAGGAGATGATGTTGCTCTACATCTCAGTAAATTTCACATGCATGCACGCAAGTTGAGTGTTCAATTTCCTGAATACTATATGATGAATATGTTCATGGCAACCTTAAAAGGAAAAGTGTGATATTGGTATGAAGGTCTTCCATCTGCTATTCTTTATTCTCTTAAATATTTTCATTCAACATTCTTTGAAAAATATAGATAATCTCATCCTTCTTTGTCATTGGTTGAGGATTGTCGTTAACATTTTGAGATTTTAATTCAAAATCTAGAGAATACTTATGGTGATGAAGAGATAATTGAGGGTTTGTATGAGAACCCTTTCCATCGCTAGGAAGAATAGGTATCTTCTTCCTTAGATGAAATAGACTGGGACCAAAATAGAGAAATGCATGTTTCTGATCTTGAAAATTAAAATCATCAAGCCAATGTTAACTGCTACAAAACTCAAGTTTCTCCTCTGTTTGAAGATGAAATACATTAGCTCCTAAAAATTCATGTTACAGCCCAAGCAAATGCAGGTTTGCAGTGTTCACATAGTCAAGAATGTGTGAGTGAAACATCTTCTATTATTAAAAATGAAAATTTGAGTTTAAATTATGACATTCATGAGATTGATGAAACTATACAGGAAGTTGTTGTGAGTATGCCAATTTGTGATGATGATTTCCTGCAAAGAGATAAGCTAACAGAGACCGTTGTATTTCATGAAGAGGATGATGTTGTCATGTTTAACAATATTGAAGAATGTTTTATGTTCAAGGATGATTTAGATTATGAATTTGAGGAGTATGAGCCTAAGATAGACAGTGTGCAAGAGATAGAGTTAGAGTTTCCCATACTTCAGGAATTTACAGCCAACACTTAGATAGCAGAAGGTCATACTTCCCTATGCCTTCCTATGGATCAACAACCAAGTGTTCTTTCAGATCAAAATGAAGAGTGTGCTTGTGTTTTTGTTGGATCTTAAGGCAAGGTAACATTTCAAATTATTGAAGATTCTTACATTGATTTGCTGCGGCCAATAGGGATGATAACTTTTCTTGAATTTATGGATCATGAGGAAATTTTCAGTGAACACTCGGAGTTGCCTATCTTTTGTTTTTCTGCCTGCTAGAGGAAAGTGAGACTAGAATTCAAGTAAGTAGCCATCTGCTAGATTGGTTACACTGGAAGGATCACTTCACATCATTGTACATATGTCTTCAGCAGGCAGGTAGTTGTCATTAGGATTTGAAGCCCTCAAGTCTCGGTGATAAGATACCATCAATAAGTTTTGTAAGTTTTTATTCCATTCAGTTCCAGTCAGTTTATCATGTCAAGTTTTCGGTATTAAGTTTGGTTTTTAACTTTTGACTCCATGCCCAATGGTTAGGCTACTTGGTCTACGGTGTTCTTGACACCTCCAAGAAGCTGTCATCCCCAGTGGGAGCCAATGTTAGTGTCAGTCTTTGCATCCTGTCACCAATGATCAAATGGACTCTTATCATGTCTTAATAGGGTCCCTAAGTCAATTTTTTACCATTTCACTAAATCTTCAAGCAAAAATTTGGTCACTTGGCATTAGGTCTAGGATTGTTTCCACTCTTTCCAAAATTAAAATTGTCGGTTCATGTCATCAAATAAGCTGAGTGTATTATCATTCAGAGGTTGTCATCCTCATTTCAGTCATCTCCATCACGATTTCATTCAATTAAGTGTCTCAATTAGGTCATTAGGGTTTCAAGGTCACTAAACTGCCATTTCATGCATAAAATCCAACAATTGGAGGAGTGGTAATAAGCAAGTATTTTCAATGAATTTTGATTTCAAATGTAATTTATGTTTTTATATGTAATAATGGTTCTAAAGTTCCAGAATTTCAAAAAGATCTTAAAGTTCAAAAGGAAAAGGTAAATTGGTGAGGTGGGCCATCCTACCTCATTAATTACTAAGACATCAAAAGAAAAATATAAAGGCTTATGGAGGAGCTAAATTAAGCTTATTTTTACTCTTCATGTCCTTTATTCCCCTTGACATCACCGTGCAAATCAAGAGAAGGTGAAAATTGTGAGAGAAGGGGGAATTTTTCTACAGTTTCAGAGAAGCGCGACCTTTTTGAGACCTTTTTGGTCAGGTAAGACCTTTTCACGACCATCTAGCACGAATTTTTCGTGACCTTTCTGCCTGGTGTAACCTTTCTGCAACCCTTTCATGACCTTTTCGCGACCTTTCTGCAGAAAACATAGTTACCGATCAAACAGGAGCTATTACCTCAAAACGAGAACTCTAGCCTAAAAAAACTCAAAAAACATGAAAAAAACAACCCAAAAACAAAACGTGTCTTCCAGAACGCATTGTTTTTTTTAGGGTCAAATTTCAACATTTTTTTAATTATGCCAAAAACCAATTTTTTTCTTGAAAAAAGGATTGAAAAAACACCTTCGAAACAAAAAGTGTTGATGGTGGAATAACATCGCTAATTTTTTGTGTGCAAAAAACAACTTGAAAGAAAAAAGTGTTGATGTTGGAATAACGTCGCTAATTTTGTGTGCTAAAAGCAGCCTGAAAACGAAAAGTGTTGTTGATGGAATAACGTCGTCAATTTTTTGTATGCAAAAAACACCTTGAAAATGAAAAGTGTTAATGTTGGAATAACATCTTTTTCTTTTCGGGGTAATTTGTCAACAAATTTTAATAATGAAATTAAAGATAAAATATCACGACTCTGAAAAACCCTAAAATTTCAACGATAAACATGACATTAAAGATAAAATGTCAAAAGTCTTAAAATTGCAACAATTTTTATACATGGTATTTAAAGATAATCTATTATCGTGTCTCTGAAAAGCCTTGAAAATCCAAGGATGACATTCAAGATAAAATAGCACTTTTATGAAAATAAAATTCCAACGATTTTTAGCCGTGGTATTAAAGATAAAATATCACTTGTAAAAAAAAAAAAAATTCTATACACACAAAATTTCAAAAGAAAAAACAAAGAAAGGAAAAAAAAAACACACACACACACAATTTAAAGAAAAAAATTAAAAATTAACCCAAAACAAAACAAAAACCAAAAAAAAAATATTTTTTTTAAAGTTATAAAAAAATAATAATTAAAATAAAAACCACATAATTAAAAAAAATGATAAAATAAAAAATTTAAAATTAGTTAAAATTTAAAAAAATAATAATAAAATAAAATATTAAAAGAAAAAAATAATTTAAATAAAAAAATAAAAAAAAATAAAGTTAAAACAGAAAATTTAAATAATAAT
>CM076581.1:1679677440-1679682440 GCA_034641835.2 Pinus albicaulis | reverse complement strand
AAATATATTACTTGTGAAGAGAGGTTTTCCATAATGTACAGTTATCATGTTAGGTTGCTTATGCACTTCACCTCTACAAAGGCACTTAATTTGTCCAATTTTCTGTTTAGAAGTGTGGTGAAGAAGACTGAAAAGGTTAAGACCAGGGGGAAACCTCATATCACCAATCTATTTCATCATAGATTGATCAATATTTTGGTTATGCATAAGATTTTAGCTAAGAAAATCACCTGGAAAACATTCATGGATAAACTAAACACTGCTCCTAGTATTAGTCCCACCGTTTCTCCTAGAAAAACGACATCATCAGGGCCAATGTCTGCACATCTAATGGAGCTTGGCTCATCAAGAAAATAGGCTAAGATTGGAAAGAGTCCTAGGCCTAATGTTACTCTCACCTATAAGAGAGGCAATAGGCTTGCGTTTGCTCCTCGAAAAGAGGAAGGGGCCAAGCCTATTTCACCACAAGGATCACCATCAGCTTTGCATGAGACTTTCATGCATAATGAGGAGGAACATGATTTTAATTTGGTTGACCTAGAGGACCATGATGGGCATGAAACTTTGCAGAGAACAATCAAAGACAAGGAGGCTCAGATCAAATAGCTCCAAGATAACCTAGCAAGGGCTCAATTTGTCATCTCATTTCTTGAACAAGAAAACAATCAATTGAAGACAAATCAATTGATTTCGGAGAAGAGGTTATTTGAGGTAAATAATCAGGAAAGGGGCAAAACATTGGTTGAACCTGATGATAATGAAAACCAAGTAAAGAGGAAGAGACCAAGAGTTGTGGGTCTCAAGAAGGCACTGTAGAAAAACAAAGAACAAAACCCTACAAATGAGCAGCTAACTTTTGAGGAGAGGATAGCTAAAGAAATAAATGAAGACAAGGAGTTTTGGCTTAACAAATTCAACACTCAATTGTAAAATCTCTTGGAGACTGAAAATAGGGACAATAAGGTTCACAAACACATGGTTGCATGATATCAAACCAGAAATCAGATTGCACAAGTAAAAAATGAGCAATTGAAGAGAAAACTGCAAGAGGTCCAAGACAAGCAAAAGGAGACAAGAAAAGAGGTCAAGGAGTGAAATTGATGGCTAAAACATCCTTGTATGTTTAGCCTAACATCCAGAGCAGTTAAGGAAAAAATTTTGAAAATTTTGGAGGAATTAGATTTTTTTTGAAATTTTGCTGGAAAAAAAAAACATAGAAAGGTCGCATCGAGGTGCGACCCTTTTTCTCTGAACACCCAAATGATCTTTTCTCTACATTTATTGGTATATATTAATGTGTACATGCTAAATTTGAAGTATGTTTTCCATGACAGCTTCCAAATTTGATGAAAAACTTAGAAAACCTCACCTTTTTCAAGGTTCTCCCACAAATTTTGGACTGGTGCGACCTTTCTGAGTGAGGTTGGAAAAATCAAGTTTTGGAGGCCTTCCTGTGGATATTGTTTGGATTTTGATGGCTCATTGGAGATAATGCACGTGTGGCTACTCAACCTAGCTTTCAGAATGTAGTTTGGACTCCTAAAAGTCAGCCAAAAGCAACTCTCAACTAGCGTGACCTTTTCGCGACCTTTCTGCTAAATTCTTGTTTTGATCTATTCTGGTGCGACCTTTTTGCATTCTGGTGTGATCCATATGGTTTAGAGACATTTTCATGTACTGCATGATATCAAATTCGATGTCTTGTAATCAATTAAGTTTATTTTAGGCTTCTTAGTTGGTTTTTGTATCACTATATGAGGAAATTTGTAATTAATGACGAGATAAGCTCTCCTAGACTTTGTCTAAAATCTTGGAAATTGTTTCAACTATCCTAGTCTTTAGGTGAGGACTCATCAAATTCATTTGTGATGAGAATTGAATAGGATTTTTGACCTAATGAGCGGTCCTATGATGTATTTTCCTATATTAGATAGTTTGTAATTATTTCCAAAGGTTGGATGTTGTGTAATTGAGCTTGGAACACTAGTGTATTTTGTGATTTTTAGCAGGAACTAATAGACAGAGTTTGCAACTATTGTGGTGGGATTCATCTGGTATCTTTTTTAGTAGTATTTCTTCTTATGTTATAATATTTTTGAAAGTATTGTACCTTCATATTCATTTCCATGTCTTATGTGATTGATTTCTAAGTTTGATAAGCAGATCCCATTTTTTCAATGCTCTGTTTTGAAGAAACTTTCATATTTATGTTCATTTTCTTCTGATATAAACGAATTCATGATTTTCATGCTCGTTTTGAAGCCCTATTAATATACCATATTCCCCAGAGACATTTAAATTACTAAAGTGTGTGCCTACCTTGCCCCATTACATCTCTGCAAATCTAATTTTCAGAGCCCTGACCTAGTTTTTCCTAGACCTAATTCACCATTCAGCACAAACCTTCAAAATAAAATCAAACCCTAATCTACATACTAGCCTAATATCTTTCATGATCCATTAAAATTGGTTGTGATCTCATCTAGAGAGCCCTCTCAACCTAGTAGGGCTAGCTACTAGGTCAAAGTTTTTTATGGTTACCTTTGTTGGTCTCCTTCTCAGACTTCAAAGATCCGGTCCAAAAATGTAGGGGGGCTACCACCCCCCTACAAGTCGTGGAAAGAATATAACACACACCCAACAAAAATTTCAAGAAAAGTTCTTGAAAATTAAAATCTATCGTCCCTGAAGATTGTAACCATTGGACTGCTAATACAACATCAACACCACCCATTGGAATGGAAAGCATCGAATTATTCAATACATATTCCCCATTGTTAGATTGATATTATGACACTTCCTTGAGAAATTTATAGTTCCTCCATTTGTAACCATCACTTGAGACTCTCGTGCTGGGTATAGAAATCAATTCAATTCCTCGGTTATCTTACAATGAATTAAATTGTGGGTACTACCAGAATCAATTGACACTATTACCTTTTTCTTCTTAATAAATCTTTTTATCTTAATATTTTGATGAGTGGTAATTATTGCCAATGCATTGCAAGATATGATCAGATCCATTTCTTCTTTCTTTGGTTTTGATTTTTGGTGTATATCCTTTTCTTTTTATGTTTCTAGTTCCTTTTCTTCCTCCTCTTCACAATCTATCTAAAATAATTTCTTCTCAACACACTTATGAACCTTAGTGTATTTTCTATCACAATTGTAACAAATCCCTTTTTTTCTTTTTTCCTCCATTTTTTGTGGTGTCAATTTTGTAGTTGTGGGAGTCTAGGAGAAACAACACTTCCATATTTATAATTGTGAGTGGAAGACTTCCTTGTTACCATAATTTTTCTTTCAAAATTTCTTGGCACCTTAAATGTGTTCTTCAATGAATTAGGTTCCCCAAGACAAACCTCATGGTGGATGTTATCCTTTAAAGTCCCTACAATGACATCAATCTTATACTCATCTTTAATATCATTTACCTTTATATTCAATCTTTGGAAATCCTCAATGTGCTTTGCCATTGAACCCTTTTGTTTGAGATTTATCAATTGGCTAAATAAGGTATTGCTATTTGTATCCTCATAATGCGATAACAATTCTTCTGCAAAAATTGTCCAAGTGACAATTTATTTACAAGAAGAAATCCATCTATACCACACAAACTTGTTTTTTCTAAATATAAAGATGTAATATGTACCTTTTGTGTGTGTGGTACATCATGTAGATCAAATAATTGCATCATATGTAATATCTATGTTACCGGATCCTTGTCATCAAACTTCATCATATCTATCTTTGGAATGTGGTTGGTCTTAAACCTAATGTTAAAGTCTCTAAAATCATATTTCATATTCTTTTTGTCCTCGTCCTAATTTTTATGGAGTACCTTGTCACCACTAGGAAGCATTTCTTGTAACAGCTTGGTCAAACCTTCCATGTATACTTATAAACCATTCTTCAAATATTCCATGTTGCCTTTCATTTTTGCTTCTATACCATCTATATTAGCTTCCTGTTCATTTTTTGTTACTCTTTTTTAGAGCGAAATTTGTTGCACTTGGTCTCGTAATTTTGATATATCATATTGCATTTCTTTCTCTTCTTCGTGCATCATAGTAGATCTTTTTGGTTGCTTACTAGGTGTGTCCATTTTTTTTTCCAAGGAATTTTGGAATCAAACAAAAATATATATGCTTCACTATGCCCTTTGAATGACTTCAAATTGATTTTTTAAACAAAAGTTATGCATTTAAATAAAAAATACATACATTTTTCTTTCTTTTTAGGAGCTCAATATTGAAATTTGTGTATCTCTGTAATTTTAAATCTTCAAGGTCTGAATTTTTGTCCTATGGTATTCCTATGAGTCTTCTTTCCAATGCCACAAGTCTGACCAATATTGGATTCTTCAAGAAAAAATTATGCCCAATATCTCAAGATGTCCTGATTATAGACTAGTTCAGTAGAGCAAACTTGTACGGAGTGCCACGTGTGATTGTTTCGACCATCGGCCCTGAAAATGATAATAAAAAACCAAAATTCCATGAAATTTCAGTCACATTTTACAAAATTCAAATATGATGCTCAAAGACAAATTTATAATGATTTCCCTAGGTCACCTGTTTAAAATTTAATTATGGAGTCTGCAAAAACCGTAACTTCTTTGGACCATATCTCAGAAAACATGTCAAACCAAGATCTGAAATTTTTACACGAAGTTCACTAATATTTCAGCTCCACGTGGTTGATATTTCAGCTTTTGAAGTCTCGTATAAAATTTTTAATAGCTAAAATACCAATATGACTTATTTGAAGTAGTGAAACCCTAGAATCCAAAGCTTCAATACTAAATGTTATGCAACCAACTCACAAAATAGAAGAAAAGATTGATAGAGAACTTGAGAAATAGCCTCTTCGAGGGGGAAACCTCCTTTACATCACATAAATGAACAATTCTTGAATGATACAAATGAAAATACCTCCTTTGTATATATAGGAGTCTAAGTGGTCATAATAAAATCAGATTCTACATAACAATAATAATG